>JAYKKI010000012.1:24722500-25245000 GCA_039881145.1 Druceiella hillmani
TATAACGCTTTCCCATGAAATCCTTCTGACTTGGACACGATTACCTTAAAATACAATCAAAACTGTTAAATGTTGTTTTTCTAATGTTAATAAATATGTAAAGGGAATGAACGAAGGTACGAACAAAAGACCCTAATTTTGCAGGTCTTAGGGATATTTGCCTCTTCATTTAATCATTAATGTATTATATGGTGGCTGAGTCTTTTATTGACGGTTATTGTCGGATTTTTTAAATAACCAAAAGTCGAGCTGAATGAGTCACTTCATCGTGATATGTAGATTAAACATAACAGGTGTGCTGAGAAATAGGAAAATCTTGCACAATTGATTGTTTATGCTACACTTATCTATTTATTGCTTGTGACCATTATTTTTTTAAAATAAAATTGTAAAATAGTTGAGCATGGACTCTAATGACTCTAATAAACAGAATAAAAAAATGAATTGATTTAAATGTACTAATATAAATGATCACTTACTGGATGCAAGGAAAACCTTAGTTGAAGTTTTTGACTATATTTTTAAAGAATTTTTAAAGTATTTCAATTATTGCAAGAGCTACTGCGTTTTATAGCATAGCGTTGCATTCAAGTACAAAAAAAGTGAGAAAAAAAGAGATCTTAAATGTAATTCCGAAAGCAATTAACAAAAAAAAAGACACAGATTGAGCAACATTAAAAACATACAAAAAACTTAAAATTATGCGTACGTCGTATACCATTCGGAGAGACCGAAGTTACAATTTTGAAGTCCTCAAACATCCAAAGTTTTAGACGGATGCCTTTAAGCAAAATTAAAGTCCTGTCTATTTTAGTACTTAGTAGAACTAAAACTAAATAATTTTGTTAAAAAAATGTAATTAAAATGTACATTGCAAGTGGTCTATATATTCAGCATAGAATTTTGAATGACTTCTTTATACAGTTTACTAATATTATGTAACGATATTTCACGTCTAAATTTTTCAACTGGCCTTCTAAAATTATTAACTGAAGTAAATATTTTACATTAATATAATTACTGTGTCATAAGCAGTTCCACGTAAAATAATGTATATAATTTACTAAAGCAATCCTCGATTTTAATTTTCACTATGATATATCTAACATTAGAAAAAATAAAAAAGCTTATTAAAAAATTAAAATTGTTTAGCCCTGTCGCTTCCTTTATATATATATTTTTTTTATCCTAGACTGTACCAGTTTTATTGTTTCTTCTTATTTAATTAAATGAATATACGGTTTCTCAGTGAAGCAAACATTCAATTCGTTTTCATCCGTCTTACTTATCATACTAGGAATTGGGAACCATGCAACTAGCTGTGGAAATATAATATTTGAAGTGTGAGAGGGTCTTCAAGTAAAAATAATCAAATAAATATATTACATTTCAAATTTTAATTATTCTGTTTAATGACATTTTATACGAATTTTCACTCTATCGATATCGGTGAATGTTTGTTATATAAAGTGAATTGGTCAATTCGCGCGGCAGCAAACGGTTTTGCTGTAGAAAATATAAGACAACAATTTATAATTCTTTTTTATTTGGGCCTTTATTACGGAGAAATAATTTATTTTACAATAACAAGATATTTTTCATTTTCAATATTTTCTGAATCACAGTTATATATACACGTTTCCCTATCATAAACAGAATCACGTAAAAAAACTTAAAGAAATCACTATATAACCAGTGTAATAGATTCTCCTTTCTGCAAAAATAATATTTGTATTACTCATTAAATAAAGACCATTAAGGTGTTACGTGCGTCGTATTATCGCTTTAATTATACCGCGCAGCGCTCGGTGTGCGTGCGCGGTAGGGTTCTTAGTCCTTGCTGTAGCGTTGATACGGTGTATCTAGAGAATGGGATAACGTATTATAAAATTGGTTGATTGTACCATTATATTTTAAGCACCTTCAATATTAGGATTATGCATTAAGCGTTAATTACATTATATTTTTAAACTTTTACATAACAATCGTGTTATCTAATCAATTCAGCTGTGCAAATATTGTAGTTTAGAACTTTTAAACCATTTCAAAATTTATAACAGCTTAATAATATTTAATTATAGAAAGTTCACTTTAACGTTTCTTGGGACAATACTAAAGGCAGATTTAAGTATTTGTCTGCTTATGACCTTTTAGTATCTATATATGTAAATATATATATATATATATATATATATATATATATATATTTATATATATATATATATATATATATATATATATATACATATATATATGGTTTCGACTAAATTAGGTCCTATTACTATATTCAAGTGGACAAAACGGATAAAATAAGAATTAATATATTTCTCTAAATTATTTTAAATGTCCTTAAGGAATCACGCAAAAACCTAGTACTTTAATTAAAACAATTACGCCAGCAGCGCGTGTCAGGATCATTTGAAAAGTAATAAAGATAATATTCAAGAAAAAAATTATCATTAAAATGTTTTACATCATCAAGTAAGAATAAAATCTCTAGCAAAAAAATTTCGTTGCCCATTGTACGAGGAAGAGCTTAGAACATAAAAACATTCCAAATATGAAGCTTTAAACCATAAAAAAAGAGATAGTGAAGTTTATAAATTAAATTTGGGCTTAAATTGTTTTTATGGGGGCATAACTCGTCGCAGTGTCGTTTCCTCTGATCGCATAGACCTTACGTATTTTTACAGGTAAACAGTACTAAATATGAAATGTAGGACGATAAAAGTTATTTAAAAGTACAGCATTTATCTTCTTGGTATTGCACTAGTTAAAATTCGCGTAAAACATACCTTGCTCGCGCTTTACTCGATGCAGGTAGTCAGTCATACTTTACAACTGAAAACTTAAAAAACAAAATGGGCTTTATTACACTTAGCACAGTACCTATTTGTGTCTCAGGCCGTAATTACTTGAAATTTAATATTTAAGAAAGCTTTTAGATCAATATGTGTTCTGTAATTAATGCCTGCAATTTTAAAGCGAAATATTTGGTAATTCTTAAAATTACAGGTCATTTGCCATATTCTCCTGTTTTTTTTCTATCATTGCCACTGCAAAATTTGATCCAATTTAGGTATCCTGAATTTTGTAATCTGTCTGATGTTGACATTCATGACTCATCATATTAGGAGCGGATGTATTTTTCATACATGAAGTATTTAGACCAAAACTATTAGGACCAATTTTACTTATTTTACAAAATTTAAAACTTGTCTGGTTAGTAGTTGGACCGGAAATTACCATCGGCATAATTAAAAAAAAATATTCAGTATAATGTCAGCAAAAAAAAATTAACTCATTCTAAAATTTATATTACACACGAGCATGAGAAATGTGAAAAACATTTCATTAATCATGATTCTAAAGGTGTGAATAACAGTAAATTTTCAGATCATATGCCGTTGTGAGACTCGTCTGAAAAATTAGGCGAATCATACCACAATTTTAAAATTTTTTTTTTTAATTCAAGGGAAAAATTTGTTACAAACATAAACATTACACACACTGTACACGCAATTAAAAAAGCGAAGAAAATAATTACTCAAATTTAAACAATGAAAAGAGTAATCTAATTTTAAATAGAGAAACTAATTGGATTCTAATAATATGATTAAAAATAGAATTGATTCTAACGTAAAAGATTAACTTATTAAGAGTCGCAAACAAATTAAAATTAAATTATCAATAAATTTTTGAATGAGAATAGCAGATAGGCTTTTTCGCGGCAAACACAGTCTCCGACTTAAAGACCTGCAGCGGCATCGAGCGAAGGAAGTCGCACTGCTGTGATTCACAGTACAGTAGCGCAGGCGTGGATGAGATGGACCAGCCAATAACGGTGCAAGCAACCGAGATAAACCAGTCAATCACGGGGTGGCGACTCTTTTGTAATAATATTTGCTTCTATCACCTAGAATCGTGTTTTTAAACTAGAAAAAGCATTCCTCGAGACACACGTTTAAAACCCTTAAGTACATGTTTATGTACTCAAACTTGTCTTATGTTTACTCTAACCTTAACAACATATTCTAGGTGCTCACGATTGAATTGGCGTATATTGTGTCACTGGGTTAATTATAGTTTATCGAGAGGCATAGGATATTTTGTGTTGTCTACTTACCTTAAGTAATTTATGATTCTTTGTGTAAGGCATGGACAAATAAAGTAGCAAATGATTTTCATCGATTTCGATGCACTTTAGAGACGGAAAAGTCGGAAAGGACGACGTCATCTTTCATTGTGTATTGCGCTATGCCTGTGCATAACTTTCATTTGAACACATTTTTGAATGAAGTTAAAAGTACATAGCTCTCAGTCTATTTTGAATTTCTTTAGTATGAGATCGAATATTTTCAAACTTTTATCATGGGCTTTTTCACATATTTTTTTACTTTAAGACACTAAGATAATCGTTTTCTTTTTGTATTAAAAGTGTTAAGTGATGAATAAAATGGTAAAATGTGACAAAATGTTTAAATAATTTTAATCTAAATACTTTGGCCATTGATTATGGTAAGAATAAACATTTCATAAATTTAACATGGCGGCCTTAATAACACTTCATATAAGCCAAACCACGACCATATAAATTTATGCAAATATGAATCGTACTGCCGCAAGCAAATATATTTATATGCGTCTATGCTTTCCTAAAGTTGGTGGGTAAATTTATTATGCTGATAACGCCATACGCGTTGGGGGAGGGTGCTAGTAGGAGGAGTGTGGTGCTCCCTCCACCGATTTTTGGCTTCAACACGACCGTGAAGGTATTTGTGCGTATGCGCCTTCAGGATTACTTCATATTCTAAAGCTCGTTGTCATATAATATAAAAATCAATAATTAAAAGCATAATATGTGAGTTGAGTCGATCGTTAATTAAAGTTCCTAAGTTTAGATTGCGAAGTGAGTGGTATGTGGTGTGAGGAAATAACGTGAAGAAATAATTCATGAATGCACCACCTCATAAACCACGTAAACTGACACAATAATCATACAACATATTTAGCAGACCGAATACTTACATACTTAATAAAGACATAAGATCAATATTTTGTTAGCTACTTTGATATTCATTAGTAGATTAAGCCGAAACTTGTTAAAGGAGCAGATCGAAATAAACATAAATTGTCAAACAATTAAATGATTTGATGTGTGTGAACACAGCTCTTGTGAAGTAGCTCCGACAAATTACTATATTAACTGAATTGCCAATGGAAGTTACAATTTCCTAGTATAGAAAAGACACTGACGGAGTATTATTTCAATGTCGTGTTTCTAGATCAATAAAATGTTTATTAAATATCAACAGTCAGAGTGTAATAAAGGTATACCAATATACCCATACAGCTAGAGACGTAACAAATGAACATATTTTTTCTTCATAAAGAGTGAAACTGGCAACGATATGTTGATTAGACAGAAATTCAAATGTGCATATGTGTATGTTCACTATGTGCATATTTGACTTAAATATAATTTCTGGCTTTATTTGTTTTTATTGAAAAAAAATGAAATTAATAAAGAAATACAGAATAACAAACGCGTAACATCTAATGGACGAGAATAATAAAAAAAGAAAGTTAAGATACTTGAATCAGTTAAACAAAACACCTATAACGTTTTAGATGTCATAAAATATACAGAAATGCAGTTCGTATAAAAAACACTCTTTATCAGCTTGTGGGTTTTATTGAAATTCCTTTTCATATTGCTTAGCTAATTACACTCACGTTTTTCTTTATTATGGAGAACAAAATTGTGTATATTAACATTTTTATTTATAAATTATATTTATCAAACTTCAACACGGTTTTGGTATTTTGGTAACCTTATAATGGCTGAAGTACTAAACTAAGTTTTTCTCTAATCTTATCTTTGATACGTAATATTTTACCTGAAAATATTATTTGTGCCTTTTTGCAAATATGTATATATATATATATATATATATATATATATATATATATATATATATATAATATATATATATATACCATTTTATTGTAAACTAGCTCTGCATACAACTTTTGCAAAACAACAATTTTTTTTCTCTCATATATTGCTCCTAGGTATATAATATTACCATATCGAATTCCATCAAAATCCGTCTAGTTGATTTTGCGTGATATCTGCTCAAATTAACATACAAAAACACAGATAAAAATTAAAGAATAATATTTTTCTTACTTTGTATTATTATTTGGTTCCCCAAATTAAGCACTCTTTTTAAATATTTTCAATGTAGAGAATTCACTCTCTTACAATTTCATTACATGTATAGATAAGGTGTAGAAAAAAATATATGTAGAATTGATAATTATATTTTTCAATAAATAAAAACCCTTTCCTAAAATCCATAGTTACTACTTATACTTAAAAAAATACAAGGACGATAAGTGATGTTCCATTGTGATATTACAAAATTGTGGAGACATAATAATATGTTGATTCATTGTCAAATTTCCTAAAATTAGCTATTAGTTATTTGACAAAAATATTTTTTATGTAAAATTCAATAAAGAGCAATATTCTTTATTTAATTATTATGAGTTTTACATTTATACACAATGATTTCAATTATAAATGTAATCAGTGATGCGGTTGAACCAAATAATAATACAACAAAACAACCCAGCATATTGTGTAAGTTTAATATCAATTCGTTCTCGTGATTCTTGTGTTTTGAATGAGCAAGATTGACTTTTGTTTCGTAATCTCTTCGAATTTTCATGTCGATTCCACATTCTTGGATACTTCTTAATATTTCACTTACAATATCGGATAATGGTGAGTAAAGTGGCATGTATATAACGGAAGGACTAGATACAATTTTCTCAGATAATATTGTAACTCGTTGGTCTATTGTAAAATTCTTTAATAAGTAAAGCGTTGCTTCCAAGTTTTCGGCGAACATCATATCTAAAGCTCCACTTGCCATCTCAGAAATTCCGGATTCCACATCGGACTTCTTAAGTATTTCATACTGGTCAATAATATCCTTTTCATCCTGATAGAATAAACTCATACGACGCACGCCTCCGTAAGCTCCAACGCAGGCTCGGGCTTCTTCGAAAGTGGTTAAACTTGGAAAGAAATAGTTTTCTTTTAAACTATTTACTAGAGCCCCTTGGTATGAACTTCTAATAAAGAAACTAAACCATATCCACATTATGAAAATAGAGGATAAAAACTTAATTCTGGGAAAATTTGAAACCGGATGTCCCAACAATATTTCCGTCCATGGAATGTCAGAATTTTTGAATATCGATGTTAAAACTCTATCTCGAATGCAGTATCTAAAAGTGGTCCTGGTTAAGATGGTAATGAAATACATTATTACGCAAGTAAGAAATAGTGCTATTCTTAATTGATAGCGAAATGGATAAAGCAATTTCTCCCACAATGGTTTCATGACGGGAGGCGGTGCAACCCAAACTATATCAACATTTTTGTACGGAAACGAATTATGAAAATCATCATATCTGTCGAGAGTTAAACTGTCTGAGCACATTGACATGTTCGCTCGTCCATACATTACGTCACCCAAGGAACCGGTCCATACTCCATCCTCAAGAGTTCCGTATCCTTTATTATCTTCTGGAACAATCATCGTCAACAAAACATTCAGTTTTTCTGCAATGACGGATAATATTTTACCATCTATACCATCGAGTGAAACGTACCCATCCGGTGAATCTGAATTTATCTCCATAAACGGCTGATTCTCGAAGGTCGAAACTATTAAAGGACATTGGTGAAAATTTTGAAACTTGTCTGCAAACAATTTTAATCCTGTTAAACTCTGATTCTTATAAGCGGTAATTACCTTCGTCGGTCTTATGTTTTCACATCTCCTTTTTGATATTGGGTAATATGTGTAGATGTCGATACAATCGCCATCATTCGTACTAAGAAAGATAATATTTGTAACTCTGTATTGCCAACATAACTGAAAAGCCCGCTTAGCATTGCAACGATATTGTTGCTTGGCAGAGCACGCGACGATAAATTTTCCAGTATTATCAAAATCGGGTATACTTGCAGTTTCCAGGAACCGTTCCATATCCATTATTCTCTCAACGTGTATAATATATTGTCTGATTCGGGATCCATATTTAGTGTCATTAGAACCCTGGAGCGTTTGAACGACAATATTACCTTCGAACTTTGAATATTTCGGGCCTGAAGATAAGTAATTATACCTCCATATTAGAGTGGTATCCAGAATATCGAAATAGTTCACAGCGACATCGATTGAAAACGCCCACAAAGGATTAATGTCAACCACATCTGATCTGTCTTCTAATATACGCATATTAACACATTTTCCTTGTTCAAAAAACAAACTACTTGCTAGGATTACAGTAAGTAAGAAGAAAGGACTTTCTGACCACATTACGCAAATGTATACTTCGTACTGAGGATGAAAATATTCAAATGTGATCAGCAGTAGAGGATAGCAGCAAATACAGCGTCAATAGTCATTTTTCAACAATATTTTATTCATGCGTAATGACTCTATTAGAGTAATATGTTCATTTTAAACTTTATGAAACATGATATCAGCATTAACTGGTGATGCGTCGATAATGTCAACCTTTTCTCGTTAAAATTGCCTACATTTTAGTTAAATGTTAGTTTTATTTTATATTTCATATATAATGTGACACTTGTTTATTTCATATATCTAAATGACAAAGTTGCTTTGAGTATTTTAATAGTAGATTTTTTGTTAAACACCTCGGGTTGTCATGGGGCAAACTTTGCACCGCATAAGTTTTTGACAAGTCTCACTAATAATTGTAAAATTATTTTAATGAAACAAAATCGATCTATTATCTTAATTTAATAATGAAATATGAAAAATGATATATGGATGAGTTACCCTTTGCGTGGGCCGCTGGGATAGCTGAAAATATATTTTTTGAAATCTACCAGTTAAATCATTAGTTTCAGCTACATTTCAGCCTAAATCGCCTGGAGGAAGGATTTATGTTTTCACATGTAACTAGTTAAAACAATCATAATTAATCGGTTACGTTAAAATATAATATTCAAGTGAGAATAAATTAACCTCAGTAGCCCTTAGTTATGCATTCCCTTCAGCAAGTCGTTGGCTATTGTGTATGTAATGATGTAATTAAACAATTACGACTTGTTTGTTCCATTGCGTATGAAAGATGTTTCAGATATAATGTGATCCACATGAAATGTAACTTGCGCGATATTTCTATGCATTTGCTATGCGTTCTTGGTTTATATCACTGTTTTGTTTGTATTATTTCTATATATGATACAAATTATAATTTATTCAAACACCACATTACATTGTTCACTATAAATGCATAACGCAAACCAACGTTTACCTTCATCGTATACTAAATTGACATATTCCGTAAAAGAGTTTTATTTTATTGTAATTGGACAAATTTGCCCCGGCGGTAGTTTTAGACAAATTTTAATTTTTTCAATGCAAATGATTTGCGTAAGGTGGAAAATACTAGTGGGTATACTCTATAATGATTAATTGTCATTGATAAAATCTTGAAATGTTTGGCTAAAAACATAATTCAGTAATGGGTGATTCAATTTGCTAACTTTTTCTCAATGCAATTCTAGCATTAGATAATTGTTTTAGTAATCGTAATATAACATGAGATCGGACGCCATAGGTTAACTTGTACTATTGTCACGAAATTAACATTGATTTTGATGTTAGTTATTTTTGTGCAAAGTTTAGTAGAATATTTGGTGTACTTTTAGGTTATCTACTAATTATGTAACGAAAGTTTAAATATACGTAAACTTGTCAGAATATTTTAATTAGGTATCAATAAGCACAATCATTTCGAAATTGAATAGGATTGTTTGTTTTAAATCTACATAACAAACAAATAAGTACACATTAGATTCTTTAGCTGAAGCCATCATTTTCCCAAATAATTTCCGTGGTCTATTTACCCATTCAGTATGAATTTAAATCAAAGTATATTAGAGGTTTAGTAAGATAACAAGGGGAATATTTCAATCTTGCAGTTTAATGTACCCAAGTTGGTCCTTATGTGTAACATAACCAAATCGGCCTTTTACGTTCAATTGTTTTTTCTTTTTATATGAATCCTCACTCTAACTTCTTGTCATATGGTTCTAGATCAATTATTGAGTGATGTTCAGGCTTACATATAAATATATTACATCAGCGATAACATACGAATCATCCATTAAGAAGATAATACCGATAGCTCCATAAAATGGACATTTTATCTACATTTAAGACAGAGACGTTTAAAAAGTTTTAAGACCTGGTAATTCAGGCCAGTCAAGAAAAAGTTTATCTTTATACATATGATAAATACATTAATTTTTGGGTTTCGTTCTCGTACAGCGATTAGAAAGCGTAGTTGCCTGCAGTCTTTAATGACTATATATGAAGTCTGATTACATATTATTTAATGCCAAATTGTCAGATATGAAATCTATAAAAAAACTACCAAAAGTCTGGAAGCTTACTTTAACAACTGGAGGAGTCACTTGACCTTATTTACAGTTCAGTAGTTAAGAAACAATCGGAAAATTTCCTTCCAAAATAGTACGCCAAAATAGACTAAATACCTTCTTTGAGACTGGATGAAGTTTATCAATAATATCAGAGCAATTGCAGTATTCATGGATCTTGAACCTGTATTATTGAAAACCGCATAGGTATTGATATAACAATTTATATTTATATAATTTGAGAAATGTTATTTCGGTGCAAGATTTATTTATTTACTCTCTCTTTTGAATAAGTATGAATAGAAAAACAGGATAAGTAAAATGACTATGCGTTCATATTACTTAGAATTTACAAAATATTACAGTCAAACATAATTTTAATATTCCTTTTTTGAAAATCAAATATTTCCAATCATAACTAAAAATCTCTGATGCCCATGTGTAAAATTCATGGAGATAAATTTGATTACACACAAGATATTTCAAAGAAATAAATAAACATTTTCTTTTTTTATTATTTAAAGTTTTAGAGGAAAATGAATCTAAGACGTTGTGGTAATCTTATCACTATTGAATTTTATTAGTCCAATAAAACATTCCTTTCTATCCTAAACATTCTCAACGAAGAATTTGTGGCACAGCGGTTTATAATAAAATTTTGGATGAAAGTAATTTCCATGTAAAAATGGTTTGTGTAGAGCTAATTCTATAACTACAATATATAATATAAAATATTTAGAATACAGAAAAAGAAATTGATATCATTTTTAAACTGCTTTTGAATCCCACCAAAGAACTTTTTTGATCGATCCCTCTGAAATATAGACACGGGAAAAATCGACCCTTTTTGCATTTATGAACATTTCTGTAAAACAAAAATTAATATTTTCGATTTTATGTCAAAAAAATAAAAAAAGAAATATGTATAAAATGGACGATAACAATGACACAGTCAATGATACCAATGGCAATGAAAGCTGAAAATTAAACCGCTATAATTTCTATATCATATTATTAATATATTGTTATAATTTTGATAATATGCATTTATAAACAGTACTTCAATGTACCTTTTTCCGCGCCATTGTATATTAATTTACTTGACGTGTGCTTCATAAGCGATCGTCCGCCATATTTTTGTAATTTAATTCATTGCGCTAAAATTAGGAACAAGATCTAAAGAAAACTGAACCTCGCACC
Source organism: Druceiella hillmani (assembly GCA_039881145.1). Classification (NCBI taxonomy): domain Eukaryota; kingdom Metazoa; phylum Arthropoda; class Insecta; order Lepidoptera; family Hepialidae; genus Druceiella; species Druceiella hillmani. The sequence goes on from JAYKKI010000012.1 coordinate 24,734,202, forward strand.
GCGCTCCTTCATTGAAATTGACATTACATAGCTGTGCGACCATTTTTAAAATGAGTTGATTTATGTTAATTGCCCTTCTGAACCGATTTTTTTTCTTTCAATGTGATGGTCTCTTCGCATCAAATTACAAAAATATTAAATATATGGAAGACGGTAAATCTTAGGCTATAAAAAAAATAAAAAAATTTTTTCATCATCATATTTTTTTCAACTCAAGAGTTAATTCAAAAATTACAAGCGTGGTTTCTTTCGAAGTGTCTTCAAAATGTCTAATGAGTATAATAAATTCACATGATGTTTTCAACCGATAATGTTCTGACTGACCAATACATTGAATCAATGATCCACGTAGATGTCGCCTATTTTTAATTTAAGAAATGTTTGATGCAAGTATTGTCTTGGCAAAACTTTGGTTTCTCAAAGTTCCGAATTTTAAAAGGAAAAACACAACTCTTATGAGATCTCTTACCTGTCCATTCATATCACAGCCATTTTTCTCAGAAACCACTCATGTGTGATTTGGCACAAGAATAAAACATTTTAACCCGCTTACATAACAATAGCTAAAATTTAAATATGTTCATTAGTTTTTTTTTAATAAATTCCATACACAGTGCAGAGTGTCGTTTTAATTGGTTAGTTAATTGCGAGGGTCTCAAAAATATTTATTTCATAATTTTATAATTTATCATTTTCAAAGATATACTAAAAAGTATACAAAAAATATGTATACCTCTTTTGGATACTCAATCTAAAATTATGAAAAAATATTAATTTTGGAAGCGTGATGAAAAAGGTAATCAGATCCGAACTAAAGTTATGATAAAATATGGGTTTTCAGAAGCCTTTGCAAAAGTTGTAGGAAAACTATAGCAATGAACATAGATATTTTTCCAAGTTTTTACGACATCAAAATAAAAACCGTTTTTTTGCAGGCACTTGATATATCACATACAGTTTTACAGGAGCAGAAATTAATTTTCATAATGTTGTTAGAAGCTGTTGGTTCGGTCATTCTTATTATTACGAGATTTTTTTCTCGGTTTCAATCCTTCAGGAGACATTGAAATAATTTTCAATTACTGGACTTGAATAAACTCTTTAAATATGCTGTTTTCTTTTGTATAAATTCTTTTAATGTGCGGTGTTCTTTTAATATATGTATTGAACAACGTGTTATATAGTTTTGTTTTTAAAAATTGAATTTATAAACAATTTAGTTCTGGATTAACTTAAATTTTCACTATTTTTGCGCTATAGAGTTCGAGGATACATTTGATGCGTTGGCATAGTGTAATAAATATTTTATCACTTCTAGGTTCATCATAATTTTTCAGTAATTTTATGCAAATGTACAATTTTATTAATTCTGCAATTTCCTTAATTTTCTAAACATTTTAATTTTTCTGCATTTCTATACATTTTTATTTTATGTAAAACTCAATTTATCTTGATATTTTTTTTAAAGATCCTGCTGTTTTCTTTCACACACAGAAGAGTTGATAAGCCTTAACAATTTAAAATAACTACATTGACTTCATAGTGTTGCTTTAATAGCTTCCTAATAATTTGTGCATTGGGTGGATTATCAGTTACAAGTGCAGTAATTTCCTTAGAGAAAACTGATAGTCCGGATTCTCATCAAATCATTTATTATTTTTTCCATTGTCATATCAGCCTTCGTAATCTACAAATCTACAGTTTTTATTCCTTAATAGTATTTTTAAAGTATTTCCATAGTAAAATTCATGATGTCTTGCATCCACAGTTCATAAGTCATTCATGGAATTGCCACGCCTTTAATTTTTAATGGCATTAAAAATTTAATTTTTTTTTCAGATGGTGTGATAATATTTGAGATTATTTCAGTTCTTTAAATTTACTTTTGATTTTGGTATAGGTCCCTTGTTCCTGCAACATACCATGGGCCTTTATCACTTCTGTCAAATTTTCATTTCTTTCACTTAAAGTACAGTACTGAGTGTATATGTATTTGATGTCCGTGTGCAAAAAAACACAATAATGTTTTGTTGGAATTTTAAATAGAGATCGGTAGCAAAATGTGCAAAAAATGGATTTCCCATCCCTCTTTCTATTAAAACAAAAAATAAAAGAAGACAAAATTAGTATAAACTGACTTGAGGATCACAATAAAATTGGCTAGAAGATTATAGCGGTTATCCTAGGTCTTACAGTCTTTAATAATTCGTGATGTTATTACTCCTTTAAAAGGTGCAAGGGAAATACATTGAAACGTTGGAAAATAAAATGAACATTTATAAATATTTTATTACCAACGCTTCGTTCTTTTAAATGTTTAAAATTTTAAGTGTTCCTTAGTGCGTAAGAAACTCTGCTTGTGTGAGTTACATTCGTAATTAAAATACTTATTTAATTTAAGAAAAAAAAACGTTTTCTACGTGCAGAATTCCTGTTATGTAGAAATTTCTCCTAAATAATTTAATATTATATATTTACAGATAAAATACTCCTTAAAATTAAAAATGATCTGTCAGTCGAGAGACAAATTTCATATCTCCCCACATTAAATTCTGATTACTAGTTTCTTATTTAAATATGATATATCGCTTTACTTATTTCAAAGGTTATACCCTTCATAAGAGAATCCATAGTCGTGATAATTTCACAATTTTTTGTACATATTTAATTTTACGTTTACTAAGTTTAACAGCAAAAAAGATTACATTACGTAGAGACTACTTGACTAGTGCCTATTCTGTATAATGTCATAAATAAATTATTTTATTGGACCACATATTTTTTCCAGATACATTTCATACACGTGGTAGTTTAGAAAATTTAACGATATGTAGGTAATTTTCTATAATAGACGATGTTGTTTAATCTCCATAAGTTTGTCTTCCCACAATAGTTGCACATGATAGCCGATTCCGGAATTATTATCCGGAATGAATTAAAAAGACGATTAATATATTATGCAACAAAGTAGGATAAAACAATCAAAATGGAACAAAGATTACAACGATAGTAAATGTACACAGCGTGCTAAGGAAATAAGTATTAACGTGCGACGAGATATTTTGCGTCATCGGAAACAAAGAAATAAACACATCTTGTTCAAAATGCATTTCTTTACACGCAGGCAAATCATATCTGTGCTTTCGACGACAGAGCCTATCCATTTTTTTTAGTGAAAGTGAACTAAAAGTTGTTCACTTTTTCACGTGAAACTCGGGATTGTGCAATAAATAATCTACCAAACATAGTCATTTAAAAGACAGGTCGTATCGCCAATCACCGATACTCGTTTACACGTTACACGGCCCATCTTGAGTCACTAATCTATATAAATGATGAATGGTTTAAAATATTCTGAACAGCATAGCTGCATCAGCCAGCTGGTAGGAGCACACCAACCAGTAGATACATCATCTAGTGTTAAACTCCAAGAGAATTGTAGTTACCGACACACGCTATATCTCGAAAACTGTTACTATTATGTTGATCATGATGAAAGTGTGAATTGGGAGCCTGAATAAAGTTATGCATATTTCCAATAAAATCATGTAGCTGTGTAAGTTGTAAGTGTGAAAATAGAGATTGCATAGTAAGCGACCATTAATACTGTAGTCTGTTACCATGCATTCTTAATTTTCATAATATTGATATTAAATTACACTTCATGGATCAGTTAACTGATTAAATATCATATTTCTGTTCAATTAAATTTGCACTTTATTGAGTGATGCACTTTGACATTTTTTTTCTGCTCTATTGTCACTTCGAAAATCTGATTAAGACGTAGATAAATCGTTCGTTTTCCATAAATCTAATTTATTACATTTATTTTATGTATTTTTCTTCACTTACTAGTCTTTGTTTTACATATTGAAATTATTTCTTTCTTTTTAGTGTAACTCAAGGACAAAAATGGAAATATATAAATCATGTCAGCATCATAGTTTCTTTTTCAACTTAACATTAATTGCGATGAAATTTTACAGAAAAACGTAGATGAATGATGTAAAATCATTAAAATAAAAAAGAGAAACATTAATTTTTTTTTTACATGAGAATGTACCAATGAAAATTGCTCTTCTCACAAACCCCTTCGAGTGGAATATCATTAGAAAGATACTTTATAGGAATTTAAAATGTCTAATTTTTTTATTGATTCGGCATCTCCCCGTAAACATGAATGTCCAGTGTTTTTCAGTGCCTTCTCTATCTTTTTAATCATGTCAGAAATCCAAAAATAATCATAATAACAACATTTATTAAGTATTTTAACGCCAAACCATTTTGGTATATTGCTTTAACAAAGTAAAGGTATTTTGGTCAATCAGTCACTTTTCAGGCCTGTGAATGATATATGTTAATATAGTGAAATATAATATAAACCTTAGAATTTCATTTGGGTTATTTGTGTCAGCCAAAAAAATTAATGAAATATTGCTCTTTATAATAATTTGCAACAACTTTGCAGCTAGCAAAGTTGTTGCAAATTATTTGTGAAGTATTGTTTAAACATGCTGTAACAAATTAGATGGTAGGATATGATCACACCAATTAGAGCCCATCATCGTCAATTCAGTTACTAATTAAGGCATTTGAAACTCAATTTGAATCCGTCGTACAGCAGATGGTCGTTTTGCCATTTAATGGTAGATGAAGAAAATCATCGTAAGCTATAGTAAGTACAGTTGCATTTAGGGCCTTTTGTACATTGAAGACTCTGTTCTTTCGATTTTTGATTAACAAGAAAAATTTGTTTTTCACAGAATAAAATCGTTAAGTGCCATTCTTTTAAATGTTTTTATATATTCTGACCTGTGAAGTCACAGGTAATTATCCATATTTTACTTCTTTAGGTTTTTATTTATATAATTACTGTAATATTACCTGCGTTATTAATTATTCGAAACATTGTTTTCAATTAAATATTACCATTTATTGATTTAAATTTTACTAATAACTAATTAAATCTTTACTAATAAATAAATAAATTATTATATGCGACAATATTCTGCTATCAACTTCATCTCGAAATAACAGTTTTATTCTCTCCAAAAATAACATCAAAGCACTCTAATGTAATTTTGAGAAATGATTTTTTATGTTGAAAAATTGTAACCTTACTCTTTCACAAATAACAATAATGAATAGAACACATATATAACAAATGTGAAAATAATCATAATGATTATTCTGGGTCATATTCGCATATCTAAAAGCAAATAAAATAATGAAGTCGATTAAAAGAAATTAAGTTTTATGTTTTATTTGACCTATTTTCTTATATTTTCTAAAATGCCAATTATAATTAACATTGTTTATACGTTTTAAGGAGAAAATATTTTAGCACCTTAATTATTTTTCAACTCCTTGTAATTCGCGATTGCTGAATACATATTAAATGATCGGTCATTATGTGAAGACCATGACCGTGATGCACCATAATTCTTTTGATCTGTGAACACGAAAAGAAAAACAACAACAGCGCCAATGTTAATGGAGATTATCAGCAATCGTCTATCACGGACCGCTGGGCCTCATAACATTGAAAACTGAAAGATCAATGGAAGCCAACAACGATGGCAGTAGAGTTAGTGCCATACACCGCAAAAAGTTTAAAAAAATCACCTTGTTCGAAATTTTCCATTGTTCGATGGCGCAAATAAACACGGACGTTAATCATTTTGACATACTTCATAACACTTCACGATATTGCAGATTTGTGTGTGGGAAGATGTGTATCCTTCGATTATTGATTCACTGAAAATTAATATCTGGAGACATATTTTCAATATCAAATCAATTTTTTATATCATCTCCATAAAATATCGTCGCCGTGGTGTGTAGGGTTGATCACAAGGCATATACGGCCTTTGACGATGCGGCACACCACGGGCACCCGGGTTCAGTTCCCGGACGTTCTTCGAACGGGACCGGACTGGTGTTATGTTAGTTGTAAGAGATTGCTCTGGTAGTAATAAGTCCGCAGATCTTACTTAATATCTTTTTAGTTCCTGGGATGTCTATAGAACTAAACAACATTCAAATTGTGTTTAATCCTCTGATGTCAAATGTGAATGTGTCTTTACCTTCATTTTATTTTTAATAACTTAGTGAATAATGAACCCATCTTCACCAAATTTTACGTACTAATTAAAGTATTATGGGCTAACCTTCTTTGTAATTATATGAACATTTTTAGTTCGAGAAATGTCCTACACGATAATCTAAATATCTGTAGAACTGTCATCGAAGGATAGAATATTTATTGAAGTTCTCAGTGAAATATTTGTTAAGTTTTTTATATTATTTCTTTATATGGTATCAAATATGTCAGAATCTTTGTAAAATACCCGTTTGATCCGGATAGGGGCAAAAGCAGGTAAGGTTTAGATCCCCATTTGAGTAAAACGGCACAGCGGGTAAGCTAAAATATTTCAAGATTTAATCATAAACGAAAAAAAAAATTATAAACTTTATATATTTCTACAAAAATAAAAATTATAAGTAATTATCATATTCTATAATTGTTAAAATATCTACTTCAGTTTCATACAATTAAACACAATTCAATAAAATTAGAATATTTTAAAAATTTATTTTTGAAATCAATTATATGAATATAAATACAAATTAATCTCTTTGATACATTTGTTTTGTATACCAGGAAAAACGGGCCCTTATCAGATAATTCGCATGTCTGTCTATCTGTCTGCCACAACCGTTTTTCCCAGAAACCGCTTGATGTAGAAAATTGACATTTGGCATAGTAACCAAACATATTAACTCGCACACGTCCCGAGATCTAAAACTAAAAAAAATATTTATTTAGGAATTTTAGGTGTGAGGAAGAATAAGTAAAACAGATTGATTAATTCCAAAGAAAAATTGGAAAACAATTTGTTTAAATCCATATACGGTGTAGTGTACCGTATGAAAAGACTATTTAGAAAAGGCCGCAAAAAATTTTTTTCGTAATTTTATTTATTCCGAAATCTCCAAAAATACTCAACCTGAAGTTATGAAAAAATAGAGATATTAGAAGCCTACGAAAAGGCTGTGAAAACTAGAGCGATGATTGTGAATGTCATAATTATTTAAATAAGCACAATGTTCTTACGCCTGTGAAAAGTGCGGTAGGCAATATTTTAAGTTGTGAAAAATTAAAATCTGGTAATATTTTAATAGAAGTAATTATCCTGAAATGTACCTTGAATGCCTTAATTTGTACGGGACCCTCGTATCGCAAACTCTACTCGTTATTCATTTTTAGGTGTTTGTACCTATTTAATGAAATATAAACAGTCATTAAATAAGTATTTGGTAAACAACTAACAACCTTCAACAGGTAATAATTTATTACCTGCTTTGGGCAGCACAAGATGTTTTAGTGAAGAAAACGATATTGTAAATACAGTACTAACATAAATTTGATATTTTCCAATTTTAAAGCGAAATGATACGATTGCATTAAAAATAGTGATTGCGATAAATAAGTGGTTTCGACTAATTAAACAAAATGGCTAAAAACTTCGATTTCGCTCTGTTTTCTCTCAGGTTCACAGGACTGTAAACCTGCATTGCCAAAGCGGAACCGATCGAAATTCGTTGGCGCTCGGATACTCTCGGTATAAATACACATTGACACTAATAATTAGAGATAGGCTCTTAGGCAGACTAGCCAGAGGCTTCATTAGTTGACTAGTAGTCTGCAGAAATCAACGAGTAGCCGGTTACATTAAGTTTGAAATGTGTTCATTAAATGTAAAAGTGTTATTCACCATCACAAAAGTACCTATCAACCAGTCATAACCGACTATCGATCGTAGGTAGATCAAAAAATAAGTAACTAAGGTGAGTACCATTTGTTTATATTTCTTGTTAATTATTGATGTATTTACAATTATGATTTGTTTTTTACTAAATAATTATCTACCAAATATAAATCCATTTATTTTATTATCAACAATTCTTGTTACAGTCGCTAACAATCAAATATTGTTTAGAAATAAAAAGAAAAATAAACATTTCATTATTAAAAAATATGTTGTCGTAACATAAATAAAATAATGAAATTAGTTTTGATTTTTGTTCTTTTATTTGTATAACTTAATTGTAGCAGTATATATTATCATTTTTTTAATTATTATAAATTTGTTTAAGCAGTGCAAAGAGGTCGTCACACACAGACTAGTCATCCGATTTGTTCGCTTATCGACAAAAGACACACTTCAATGGACAATCGTTTACCCGTTTTAGGGTACCTTGATCTTTTTTATATTATTCAGATTTTTTAAACCTACGATGAACAAATTATGCAGATGACATGTCACTTTGAAGGTTTTGTATTTCGCAAAGAAAACGAAAAATGAAAAAGGACAAATTAAAAACAATTCTACATATTAATTGATATCTCCATATGAAGGATACATTATAAAGTTTTATTATAAATCTAAACTGTCAGGTTGTGGCCATCTATTGAAGGGTCGGGCATGACGAAATTTTAAGAGCCCCTTGTTTCACTATGGAACCTTAAAATTACCTTCTTAGGGCGTCGCTACATGACGCTTATGCTGCTGTAACGCAGACAAAGTTTCAAGTAACAGCTACTTTATTTATATATTTATTCAAAGTATGTAAATACGTACCGTATAAGATGTTTAAAATGTTTTTAAATTGCTGTAGAGATAATAGGTACCTCAAAATTTGAGAATTTGACAAATTTAAATATTTCAACTAATTTTATTTGGGAAATATGAATATGGGCTTCACGGATACAAAAAAAAATAAAAACGCACTCAGATATGCCGTTCGTTTACAAAAAAACTGACATTACTTACACTTAAATAGAGTTTTAAAGAGGTTTAAAGATTACGCTCACACTTCATAGACACATTTTTCATACATTCTAAAATTACTTATGGCCTAAATTGTTACTCTGAAAATTATTTATTGAGATTACCAATGAAAGTAACTCAATTATATATCAATTTATATTGCCCATAACAACTTTAATTTTTTTTAAATTCAAGATGTCACAATAGTATCACAACTCTCTTCAAAATTGCAACCAAATATTGATTATATGTTTTACCTTCTGTACCTGTAGCTTCAGTAAGAAAAAGCAAATTGTGTGTTTCAAATATGAATATAAAATACAATTGTTCTTTAAACGTACAAAAAAAATCAGTTCATAGCCATTCATTTTTTGAGACTTATTTAAATGCACTTTTGACTGACGTAATATTTTAAAAGCATATCGTACTTAGCAATGTTTTACATAAATTTTGTAATAAAAAATAATAATGAAGTATTCTTTTCAATAACAATTATAAAACGGGTAAGTATTTTTAACATTTGACTTACACAGTAAAAAATTGTACAGTATAAATGAAAAGAACTTATCGTAAAAGCTATAATAATATTGCACAATGAAATATCTTGAAATTGGATGGTATAAATTAGAAAATAGAAAAAAATGTGCATTGTCATGTTGCCTTATCAAAGTTGTTAAGATAGTTGTAATATAATCTAGGGTTTAGATTTACCTAACACCATTTTAGAAATTCTGTTTTTTTCCTCTCCGGAAAAAATTTGGATTTGTATATAAGGCTTTATGTTTATTATATATATTCATTGCTTCATTTGTTTTGTTGTTTAATATCCCCCGGAGTGATAATACTTGAAACGTTTGATCTTCACGATTAGTTTTGCACAAAATCTCGATGGTTCATATTTTACCGTCTCAAGGATTTTAATATACTTTGTTTTATCACGGTTGTTATTATCTAATTTTTATCTCTCACTCAATTAATGAATGGTGATTCGTATTCATTTTGTACATATCCATTTATGAATAATTCGTGAATTACGGACTTAAAATTTTCATATTTTAACAGCATATAAACAAACGGCAAACATGAACCGATTTTTTTACCGTCCAGGAAAATGGTCGCTGTGAAAAAAAATCTGTTCTTCCTTCAGCAACGTTCGATTTTAATTCAATACATTTCACAACACAAGTCCCAATTTCATTTATTCACCTAAGAACTTCGCCTTCACGCTACATGACACATAAAACATATTAGTATATAAATATAATAATGTGAAATTAAATTGATTTAATTTTGGAGAGTAATAATAGGTAGAAACGTCTCTATTATTGCACAGCCACACCTGATGTAGATCATTGCAGGTCACTACGTAGTTACTGGTGGCTCTCAATTTTTCACGTTTTTTTAAATACAGGCAAGTAACTTTAGGTAAATGATCTTCCTGTTTTTTTACTTGATTCTTTTTTCATCATCTGATTTAACAACGGAACCATATATGTCCCGTAGGTTTTATTCGGTGGAAAAAAAGAAATGTATTGGTTAAAAATACTAAATTAACCTTTTCTGTGTTTGACGGGTAGATTGCTATATATACTCTATTAGAACGGGTATGAAATATGCAACTCAAAAGGGAATTGGGGTATTTTTCTATAATATCTAATGACAAATAATCGGAAAAAATATGATGTAATTCTTCATCTGAAATTTTGGTAGCGCATTGCATCATATATTTCTCAGATTTACAGGGCGGCTTAACAAAACGGTTTTCTCAGTTACTGTTTTATAGTGATCTACAGTCGGTAGAAATAAAACAAACAGGAAGATTAATCATTCCACAGTCAGCTGAAACAAAATAAACAGGCCATAAATGTCACTGCCAAGTAAAATATAACAAACTGCAGGTAAAAAGCGACTACGAAAACTATGCCCATTCAATGGATTAAAAACAAGAAAAAAATGCTGAGAAACTCAGGTAAGGCCAACACTACTACCCTTCGTAGTAGCAACAGGGTGAAAATCAAGTATAAATGAAAATAGGGTATAAATATGGTTAAGTATCAGGTACTTTTTGAACATTTTTTTGATAGCACATAAAAGAACAGACTTTAAAACGACATATCTAAGAAAATTCTACAGCCGACGATTATTTATTATAAAAAAAAACAGTTTGAATAAAAATTTATGCCTGATGTTTTTGCTTGTGATGGAATAGGGTTCAATCCTTTTTTTCGAATATATTGGAGATTACTCCTTAAGAATCCATTTTAATATGTAGCGCCCGGTATGAAGTTTTATAAGGAGTAAAATCAGAAGTTCCTAGCGTTAAAAAAATGTAAATGTTAGGTGGCCTCTCCGTGTAACATATCTGTGTGTCTTTATAGTGAGATATCAATATGTTTATTTGCCATTTTCTTATAGCGTAATCGCACTGATGGAGTGTGACAAACATATTGGTAATTTCTTATGGCGTAATCGCAATGACGGAATGTGACACACGTAGTTTATTATCGTTCGCGTATGTCAAGACGTAATCACTAAATGTCATTCTGTGTGAATATTTGGTGTCTTCTATCATACAAAATTAAAGTCGCTATTAATTTTAACGAATTTTTCTGATGTTACTAGATGTTTTTAATTTTGTTGCATAAATTTGATCTTGTTCATTTGTATTTTGCTGGAAAATAATTATATTGTCAGCATTTTTTATTAAATAATTTTCCATTTACATTTAAAATTATTGATATTTATATTTATATACAGTTTTCCGCTAACACGCACAATTTTTTTCCCATTTATTTCACTTTTTCTTTTATCACTAACCACTTATAAAGCATCATTTCTTATGAACAATTAAGTACTTATAATAAAAATATAAGTAAATGTAATTACCAAAAATGAATATTTTTTAATATGTCAATTTAAACAATTACATTTTTCTAATATGGTACCAATATTCAGGGAAAAATAAAGTTTATTTTTATTTTGGTATATACGTTTTTTGAATATTTTATAGCATTCATTTCATTTTGCAGTTGCCTAATCTTTGAATATATTTTAAATTCACATATTATTTTTCTTTTTGATCCCTTTATTATTAAATAAATTAATAATAACAATTTTAATATCGATTGTATTTATTGATCATTATTCAAAATTTAGCCCAGCTCAGCCCACCCCAGCCCAGCTCAGCCCAGTATACAAAGTATTTTATAAATTTTTATCTTAAAAATTAATTATCATAATTATGTTTTTATAGTTATGGCAAATGCAAAAGTTGATTGTTATAATTTATAAAAGAATCACAATTAAAAATTTAAATAGAGTGAAAGTAAGTTAAGTTGGTATAATTGATAATTTTCTTATTTGACGTTTAAGACTGTTATAAATTGCATTTTTGTAACGTAATTTTAATGTTTATTCTGAATTATTTAATTTTATTAATTTCCTTTTATTGCTTTACGTGTGTGAAGTGTATAATATCTGACGACAAATGTATTGTGAACATAGCGAGAAATAAATATGTAATATACAATTTTCAACATATTTCTGGTGAATATTTTTTTCAAAATAATTTTTTAAATAAATAAACATCAACAGCAGATTTTTTTAATATGTCATTTTTAATGTATATTGTTTCAATTGATACTAACACGCTTTTCAAAATGTTCCTGGTACTAAACCGCATTTGTTCCTAGTTCTTTTCTGTTTCTAACCATTGGCAGTAGATACGATGATTCTGAGTGCAACCAAATAGTACAGAAAGTAAATATAGCTACAATAATTCTCATATATTTTATCGACAGTGAAAAACAGCGCCATAGAGCTAGTCATATTGACTGATACTTGATAGTGTTTTCTGTTTTATAATTTTTTGAATAATTAAGTTATGGATACGATGGGTGACGTTAAACGAAATAATATGGCTGAATGAAACTTTTAATTAATTTATTTAATGGGTGATCTTTCCAATTTCTTTACCTTTTCCATTAATATTATTTGTATTTGACTTAATTAGCAGATTTAAAATATTTGTCTGAAAACAATCGCGACAGTAAAATAATTATCTAAAAATAAATCGTAACAACACATAACCCACGCATTTCATAATACTGAATTATTAAACTAGTTTTCTTTTAACATCACGTACACTAGTTTTAAGTTCAGTATCGATATTATTTTTAAAAACGCTATTTAAAATTTCAGCTGCTTTATTTGTACTATTATTGTGCAAAAGGATTCAGGACGATACACTATATTTTTCATATCCTATTTGAATAATTGCAATAACATAATTATTATTACTTTCGAAAAAAAAATCATCCGCGTTCAAATGATCTTAACACACCTATGTGTTATAAAAATACCAATAATAATTGGATTTTAAAAGACCTTCCAAATTTTTGTGTACTCGTATCGACTTCTTTAGATTGAAAAAAATGTAAAATTAAAAATTTATTTTAGTTTTTCAAATACTAATAAATACCACAGACATGAAAGTTAAAAAGTACCATGTGAATTTTTAAGCATGTATTCACACTTATTTGTCTTTTCAGAAATCGATAGAAACGGTATTAACGGTATTTAACTATTATGTCCCTATATGTTACGTACTGAACCAATTTTAGATGACGTCTTCTGGATACCCGCTATCTACCACACAAACGAAAGATCATTACATAATATGACCATACCAACGTATACCACATTCATGTAATTAACATGAGATATTTATATATCACTTAATGAGATTAATTTCAAAAATCAGTTCTAACATATACAGGTTTAGATGGTAACATGAAGTTTAGATCATATTTGTCTTATCTATATTTATTTTAAGACCAGGCAAAATCCGCTTGGGTTCCTGAATATTGTATCAAAACTATTCAACAACTTTGTAATAATCACTTTATTCTCGGTACATCGAAGGCGAGTGATGTTTTTGCCATTGCCAAATCTGTTCCGATTGAAAAGCTTGAAGTTTCGGAAAGATACTTGTTTCAGGCTTTTCTGCAGCTGGATCGATTTCGTAATCTGACCTTGTAATCGAACTGAAATGGTGGCATTACTGTAAAAATGATTCACTGTATCAATAGGGAATACGACATTGCCCTAGACCACAGTCCAGGTTTCAATTTATTTTATGAATCGACGCGTGCAAGTTTGCCGACTTTCAGCCTCCTTAACAAACCAGTTTTTGAAATAGTTATTACATTATAGATCACTGTCATATGCTATACCAGATTATATAGAAGTCCTATATATAAAAAGGTAATGTTCAAGATATTTAAAAAGGTAATGTTGCAAAATAATTTAGTCACCGTCATTTTGGTGAAATATTTTTTTCTTTGTTTTCTACAAAGACGTACCTTTTCGACACCTTGAAACGTAAAATATCAGAATAAATAAATTTTGTGATTAATTTTTTTTTGATAGGAAGGTTAAAAGATGATCCTTGAAAAAAACCCACGAAGGTACACTGTAACTAAGAACCGGGAAAACAGAAAATAGTTTTTTCATATGTTAGAGGACGTGCCACTCCGAACCCGTTTGTACTAACGCTAATTAGCTAATCGATTCTATCGGAGTACATTAATTAAACGCAATAGTCAGTTTAGGTATATCTACTGTCGTATTACATATTTACTATATTTTGAAAGCAGCAACTTTATTTTGAACCGCGCGGCTACGCGCTACGCAGGCTGTATTTATAGGGAGGTTAACAAGTGTATGCCTGTCACTTGCGGTTGGTTAGACGCTGTTGATGGCTCGCGGTCTTATCACATAGGGTAATATTTGTATAAAACTACTGCTATTATAATATTTGTTATTCTAATTTTGTAATATATTTCAATTCCAAATGTCATCAAAATTTAGAAGCTCTTGGCACAACCAAAAGAGTAAATAAATTACTTTTCAGCGGCTGAAATGACTTTTATTTTTGTAAAATTGTTAGTGCGCTGCTTCTCGTGTCGATATAAAATAGGGATGAAGAAGAAAAATAAATAGAAACAAATCATTGTCATAGTTTTCTATTTACGTGGGTTCAAAAAAAATTGACCTGAAAATATTAATTTTTATTAAGGGATTATTTTAATCATATGTATAATAATAATTGAAAAATAAATTGAGAATTAATTTAAACATTTTAATGTACTGGTGCGCTGAGTTCGTGTCTCCATAACCATTGACTAATATAAAAATGTAAATTAAAGTTTTATTGCAATACATTCTTTTAATTTAAAAACTATGGCAATCAGAAATCAAATGAATTAGCTAAAATTGCAATCTATTTTTTACGAGTGTACACTGTACGTGCCAATTAATGAAAGCTTAGGGCAAAGTTCGGATTGGGGTTAAAAATTAAGAGAAAAATCGAATCTGAATAAGAAAACATTTGTATTTTTACACAAAATATGTTTTATTTGAATACTTTCCATTTAAATTACAAAATTCCAGTTCTGTCAAACGAATCACTATTTTTTGAAAACGATGGATAAACTATTATAGTAATAACTGAATTCCTCATATAATAATGAATCGAACATACGGTGACTTGATTAAACTATTTTACAACCAGAAGAAGACATCGTCTCTACTATAGTTAAAAAATAAAAAAAGTGTAATATCAAGTGTCTGCTATAAACTCCACATAACTTCACGACACTAAGTTGCTGTTGTCCTCTTTGTACTTTTGCTTCTTTGTTTACAGGAACATATCAAATAGAGACATCTTACAAATATGAACTTAATTTTTTATGTCGAATTTTAGTTGCTTTCCAAATAGGATACAACGTATATGCATAAAGTTGTACTCGACTCTATACGCAGCTAGAAGAAATATGCAAAAAAGATAAGAATTAAAATATAAAAGTAAATATAAATAATTCATTAAGTTATAAAATTTTATTTTTAATCTACAAAGTTGAGTACACGGATGGCGGACTTATTATTACGAAAGCGGTGCCTTGGTAACTAATAATAATTTTATAAAATTATGTTGTGGTAGATTATAAATTACCATTGATGACATATTAAAATAAATACGAATATAAATGTTTACAATGAATCAGAAATTAAATGAAATATTTTACACGTCATTAGTAGTGAGTGAATGTGGAGGTAAACAAAAAAACGATGAGTGGAATGGAAATAGTGCGATATTTTTGGCTGAATAGATGTGAACATCTATTCAGACGAAAATATACTGTAAATTTACAATATCTAACTAAAATGTGATATTGAAAATTAAACCATATTTTCCATCATTTACTTTTGTTTTGATGCTTTGACTTCCTTAAATACCTGTTCAAAAGATAGTAAGTACCATCAAACGCTGTCATTCAGAAAGACTGTAACCCATTCCTTTTTAAATTTCAACCAATTTATTTAGTATTTGAGCGTTAGTTTTTTATTCCGTTAAACTTTTATTTTTACGGAAGTCAAGATATAAATATTCGTCATTCACACAGGGGAATGAATAATTTCAGCAATGGGCGGAGGAAAGTGCACCTGAATTTCAAACCTATTAAATAACTGGTTTCCATATTATTATAAAGGGACGCGACAACCCACTTCAAAGTTTACACTTTCTGCTGGTATAATTTAGCCGAGTGGTCTATCAGATGAATAGTCTTAAAATCTGTTGCGATTTCCCATACGATTCAGACATCTAAAACTAGGATTTTGAGTTGAGATTTTAAAATAGACGAACAATTAACCATAGTCTTCGTTCAATGATAGTTGTCATGAGTTCAAGTAACTGCTTTTCTAATTGAGGGAAATATTTCAACTTTCTATTTTTGTTATACTCCAGCCACTACCATAGAAAATTCGACTTCTTACGTTATGTCAACGTTAGCCAAGATATATATAACACATCGTCCATGTACTAGTC
The DNA here is from genome assembly GCA_039881145.1 of Druceiella hillmani. Classification (NCBI taxonomy): domain Eukaryota; kingdom Metazoa; phylum Arthropoda; class Insecta; order Lepidoptera; family Hepialidae; genus Druceiella; species Druceiella hillmani. Next base: position 24,750,927 of record JAYKKI010000012.1, read on the forward strand.
GAAGAAAAGGCGCTTACGATATACTTACACATCCACACATTCGTAGGTATATTTTTCCATATAAATAAAGTTTTCTCGTAGATTTTGAAGTACACCATCGGTGACCGCTTCCAGTATACCACCTGTAAACCAGCTCATTGTGAGAAATAATTTAATACATCACATTTAGCCACATCGCCTGTAAGTCGCATTTATTTTAATGTTATTGTTAGACTGATATATATTTCTTACCTATATATTTACTTTATAATTATTATAATATCGATATAATTATTATTTTAATTAATTAATTAATTATTTTGGCAATAAATTTCTATAATTATATTATGTAATTCTAGCTTGTACTTAAATAAAAATTCAGAACCAGTAAGAAACAAGAAATTAATTTTAAATCACAATACTTAATTTTTGATAACTTCGTTAATAAGTACTTAAACATTTTACGTTCGAGCGCTGAATTTAAAAATATATCTCGTTATTTGTTAAATAGTTTTATATTTAAATTTGCACATAGTCTTTCGTTTTATTTTTAAAATGTATAAAATCTACTAATTTTTTAAATTAATTTAAAATTAATTTAAACACTAAAGTTTTGGATAGTTTTAGGCGGAAAACAATGTCAAGGTTTTTGCGACCACTATTTCCTATTTAGCTAAGTTGTAAAGGTAACTTTTAAGTTATATAATATTTGCTGTGACGTCAATACACCGCATGTCAAGTACTTATATTTTATTACCCGGAAAATGTTTTCCCATCCCGCTTCACTCGACCGCAAACTTTTAGAGAACTGACATTTAATTATCATTTATAAAACAGGCCCAAAATATGTACAGCATATTCTCTTTATGCTCCATAATAATGCTGGTGGTGAGTACCGGCGGCGGATCCGAGCTCCTGGCCAGACGGTTGTGCGGTCCTTCATTGACGAATGCCCTCATCTCCATCTGCCAAGGAAACTTCAACAGTTGGTCTAAGAAGTCACATACAGGTATATAAGTTATTGTTTTTCACATATAAAATTGTGTAGGGATTAAGCCGTGATTCAATTTAAAAGCAATTATAATGGAACTTGATAAACTATGTCTCTTTAAGGATTCATGAAAAAAATAAACATCGTAAGAAAAAGAATGTTCTTCTACTCCCCCATTCGCAAGACAACTTCATATTTATTTAACCAAGTAAATTGTAACTTGATATATTTTTGTAAAATTAGTTTTACCTGGTTCAAAATCTATAAATTTCTCAAAATTCTTTTATAAAACACATATTTCCAAAATTTACCACTAAAATGTGGATACTAAAGTACTAAAAAAGAGAAAATTATGCCTACCTTTGAGATAATGAATCAGATAAAAAAAAAAATTTAGAGGCATTATCTATGCCCCTAATTATAAAATGAATCACATCAAAATACATTTTATTTAAATTGATTCAGTCGGTTCCGACACACGTACATCTTCATCTGAAATATTTTTTTTAAGTTTATTCACGCCAGTTTTGTGTCACAGTCATTTATTTCAATACATAATAATAATTATGATAATAACTGATACCTAATCTTTGACGGGGGTATTTCAGTTTTGGGAATAGGTTGGAAATAACGTTATTCTGTTAAACTTTATCAATGTTTAAAATATAGGGGCAATATAGATTATGAAGATGTAGTGAACATTTCTTTGTATATTTTATTATGCATGGAACTATTATTCATAGATCAGTCATTTGCAACGTCTGATTACAAATTTGTTTTTGTTTACGACCTCTATAAATTTTCAATACCTTAACTAAATTAAATGAAGTTTTCTTTTATGAGAAAGACCATGTAGTCCTATGTTATAATAAATGTCTATATTTTGTCGTCGCATTAAATCAATTAACAATATTGAACTTTATAAAATAATATTTGAAATGAAAAAACAAGAAATCGATTTGAAATTCATAAATTCGAATAAAAAAGCGTTCGACTTATATATTGGTTAGTATATACATTTCCCACTTATATCTTTGCCTACCCATACATTCCCTTCATCAACTATAGATTAAAAATATTATTGTTTATAAATAGGTTAACCGAAGCGGGGATTTTATCGTTTAAATTAATTTAGACAAGTAATCGTTGTTACAGTTGTTAAACCAAATTATTTGGTTACAATTATATTCGATGACTGGGTGGCATTTAATACAGATTTTTATTAATCTGACTGTACTAGAGATTGAGATTTTTAAGTTTCAACTCTGCTATTCTAAAATTATTGTTTAGATGATAAAATCAACTAATGCTGTACTAAATATACTCCTTACCTATGTTGTGTTTCCGTCAGGGTAAAGGGAATGTATTCTTGCAACCATGCTCATCTAATTAATTTTCTTTTCCAGGTGACCTCTTCTCTCTTAATCTTAACGACGGAAACTGGCAGTCTTTGGAGGAAAGCCAAAGTGAAACTCTACCCTGGCCTTGGCACCATCAATCCGCCACACTGCTACATAGTAGTCGGCTCTACAAGCGCTCTAACGGCGTTTACAATGAGTGTTGCGAAAATCGTTGTTCGCTCAACGAACTCCGGAACTACTGCGCCCAATAAAAGAAGATCTCATCTAACTTGCTCAATGCTCTTGTCACGTTAACCTATTCATTAGTCAGTTTAAGTAATGATTACTGATTTGCTAAATCGGAGATAACTCCTATTACACTGATTTATTTCAATTTTTTCCTTGTGCCTGTAATACTACACGAAGATACATTTTCTAAATAGAAGATTGTCTCGTAATGGTCCTATTACACAATAAGTTAACGGAAGCCGGAATTGTTATTACTCCATCCAAATATTTAAAGACGTATATATTACAGGACGCTTTCATAATGTTGGTATAATATGTAAGGGATATAATTTTTAATACAATAAAGTAAATTAGTTAGAGCTCCGTTAGAAATAAAAATTATACGACGCGACATAATTATAAGAATTTAGTTTCGTTATTGACGAAACTTTTTTTATCGCGAGATTATCTTTTGTTTAGACCATAAGATACTAAAACGGTAATTAAACTAATATATTATCTGTCTCAAGCACTACTTAATCCGCCACTAACAGGGCTTAGCGGTTTAGATAAATACCTAAGAAGAAAGAGAAAGCATGTGTCCGCATGCGTACGTCCCGCATTCAGCTTGTTAAAAGTTAAATGAATATGTAACTGCCATTGTGTTTTTTCATAGGTCATTAGAACATGAAACCCTCGACAATATTTTTAGTTCTGACAATTCAAATCATTTTAAAGTAAATTAAAAGTAATTTTCAATAACTAAGTAAGTTACGTAAAAACCGATATTGCATTCATTATTTTCATAACACGTTTAGTAATAAATGCCAATTAGTTTTTTAACACTTAGCTATAATGCTTAAGAAATTGCATTTAAAAAACGGTTAACATTTTATATATAAATATATATATATACATATATATATATATATATATATATATATATATATATATAGAGATATATAGATATATATATATATATATATATATATATATATATATATATTTTTATAATTTTATACTCTCCCAAACTAATAGTTTGGGAAAATGTTCTGGATTTATTGAATTTAGTAACTGCAACTTACATGATTTGATCGGTGGACTTTCGGTGTGGCAGAGAGTAAAATGTCTTTTGTATTAACAACCTGATATTGGAAATATTTAATATGTTTTGGAAAAATTGATAATTTTGCGCTTCAAATGTATTTTATCTGCAAATAAGACTTAATATTTTCATAAACAAGACTTGTGAAATATTTTAAGATAATTTTAAAATATATTTCTTCGTACCTAATAATGTATTTTCATTTTATTTCCACGAAAAAACTTATTAAAAGTGTAACTCAACAACAACCCTCACACTTGTAATAGTTTCAAATTTGAGGTTTTAATACCTTTATAAGAAGCAACATACATTTCATTTCAGCATATATCGCCTGGAGGGAGGATTTATTTATTCACTTGTGACTGGCTGAAATAATTATAATTAATTGGTTATGTTCAAATATAATATTTAAGTGGGAATAAATAAACCTCTGTAGCCCTTATTCATGGATGCTCTTCAGCAGGTGGTCGATTGTTGTGTATGAAGTAAACAATTACAACTTGTTTGTTCCCACTCCACATGGAATCTGTTTTACATACAACGTGATGCACATGAAATGTAACTGCGCGATATTTCTATGCATCTACGCGTTTTGGTTTATATCACTGTTACACATTATATTAATTGTGGTAAAAATTATAATAGATTCAGATACCACATTACATTGTTCACTGTAAATGAACTGACGGTTACCTTCGACGTATATTAAATTGGCATAATCCGTAAAAGAGTTTAATTTTATTATAATTGGATTTCATTTTATTTCATTTATTAAATTTTCATTTTATCACATTACCTCGGCGGTAATTTTAGGCTAATTTTAATTTTTTAATAATTCGCGTAAGGTAGAAAATACTAGTGGGTATACTCTATACTAATTACTTGTAATTAAAAGAAATATTTAAAACTTTGATTAAAAACGTAATTTAGAAACGGGTTTTTCAACTTTGCCGCCGAGACAAAATTGACCCCCAATGCAACTCTTCTAAACTGAGATGTGACGCCGTAGATTAACTTGTACTCTTGTCAATTGTATTGTATTCGGATGTAGCTAAATCTATATCATCGTGTGTAGAAATATTGTAATTCATTTATGTGAAGACAATTCTAAAGTTTGAAGACGAAATATTATGTATCACCGTGCATGCATGTAAATTACCAAAAAACCCACACTTGATTTTCAAAAAACATTTCATGAAATGAATTTCAATATTTCTGCGAAATAGCACAGAGCCATTTAGTTGAGTTCTAATAGAAAGTTAAATAGAAGTTGTGATGAATGTACTAAAGGACACAACTATCAACGGACTATTAGACTAAATAATAATTATTAAAAAGTGAAGTATTGTTTTCTTGTATTTATAACAATGTATTTTTTGTATATTTATGTTTAAAGTGAAATTTTTGGTGTTTGTTTTTAAATCTGTGTAACTATCATTTTAAAAGTTTTAGATAAATATTGCCCATCAACGAAATTAACATGATTTTGATGTTAGTTATTTTTGTGGAAAGTTTGATTGAATAATAAGTGTAATTTTAGGTTATCTACTAATTAACAAAAGGTTATATTTACATAAACCTTTCAGATTATCTTAATATGGTGTTAATTTAGTAAAATAATTTGGAAATTGAATAGGATTATTTGTTTGAAATTTACTTAACAAACAAATAAGTACACATCATTTTAAAGTTAATTATAATTTTTCATTAGGGTTTTTTTTAAATACTATCATTATTAGATGATACAGATATGCTTTAAATTTTATTAATCGGTCGTCATTATTTCTTCTTCATATATCGATTCTATACAATAAGCTATCATTTTCCAAAATAATTTCCGTGAACTATTTACCCAATTCACTATGCATTAAATCAAAGTATTTTAGAGGTTTAGCAAGTTGCCAAGGGGAATATTTCAACCTTACAGTTTAATGTACCGAAGTTGGTCCTTATGTGTAACATAACTCAATCAGTCTATTTACGTTCAATTGTTTTTTTGTTCTTATATAAATACTTCACTCTAACTTCTTGCCATATGGTTCTAAAACAATTATTAGTAAATCACTTCACAAGTTCAGAGAATTTTTTTGATGTGTACCAAAAAATACGCATTTATTAAATATTAAAAATCGAATTTGTAGTTGTTTAAAAACGTTATATAATATAGGCACCATCTTATTTTTTTCGATGTAAGAAAAAACAAATATTTTAGCGATGTTTCGGTTTACTTATAAATATATTATATTAGCAATAACATAAAAAATACGGGTATTAGACTATTAAGAAGATAATACTGATTGTTCCATAAACTGACCATTTTATGTACATTTAAGATGGAGACATTTAAAAAGTTTTGGAGGCATTAAAAAAATAAATTAAAATTTCGAAAATGGAACATTTTAATATTCAAACGAAGTATTATTTCATTGCTTGAATTAATTATTTGTATATACAAATTGGTGATAATTTAAAAATTGTACGTAACACGTACAAATAAATTTAGCAGGAGATAATTTTCTTTCGATAATTTTTTAAAATTTTATTTTCAGATTATATTTTCAATCTCGATTTTATATTCTCAATCAATAATGTTACAATAGAAATTGATTGTAATTTTATTGTAAAAGTCCCATCACATGCCACTGTTTATAATGGATTGATGAAATCAGGAGTTGTCGTATCAATATCATTGAAACTATAGGCGGAAAACGTCCCTCAACAGTGACAACGGAAAATGGCGACGATGCTGTGATATTGATAATAAAGGCTGACAATAAAATAGCCTATCAGCTGATTTTGGCGAGTTTAAACATAGGTACGAGACAATTAAAAAAAAAAATTCTACATGAACCTTTAGGCACCAGGAAGTTGGTAAGTAAGTAATAATGAGAATTTAGTTTCAGAATGAACAACTTTCATTACTTTTGACAAAATAACTGACATCGCTCATAGATTCTTGTTCGCTCATAGATCTTTAAATTCGTATAGTTTAGTTTACAACTAAACAAATAATTTAGTAGAAAGTTTCAATTCGCGCACGGCTATGGGTACGTGAGAGGAAAGAGAATTAACGTTTCCCTCCAATGTTCTCATAATGAGTATGAACAATATACCTGCCGGTCGCATATCGTATTGAAACCTTCATAGGTGTTAATTTTTTCAGTAAACTTTGCCATAACGTCACACCATGAATTACAAAAGAACCAATAATGTAATTTTGATCTCTACATAGAATATTTCCTGTCTATTTTGGTTATGAGCTTAAAATGCACAATATAATAAAAAAAGCAATACGTTGAAAAACATACCTCTCATCGAGGGCATTGGAACTTTGGCGCGTGTTCAAAGTATTTACCCATTTGTTAGCTTGCAAATTAAAAACATTAATTGTGTATTCATTGAATTAACCGTAACATAATCCATGTTTCAGCACTTCATTTTGTTTCTTTTTACAATTATTTCAATGGTTTGATTATTTCAATATTGTGTTGATAAATATTGGTGTTTTTATTATTTCATCATTAAATTAACTCCAAATATGTTTAAGATTTTTGTACCATTTAAGGAACTAAATAAAAACTTGCTCAAAGTTTTTCATTTAATTATGTATCTGATAAATGTCAACAGTTTGTCAAAAGTGACAAGTTTGGGCCGCCAACTCGTCGTATGGAAAGCACCGAAATGGTGCCTATTGAAAAAGCCGATTATTCTTTAAAGAAAGTTCAGTTTGTGGTCTTCCCATCCGTCGCATATAGCATGTATATAGCTAGCTGCTTCCCAGCAGGTTTCACTGAGTTTGCCACTAGCATACATTGGTCCGTTCCATTTCTAATAACTTTATTATACTTGCTCGATCACATTAGTTGACGAGTGGACACTATTCAAAATAACAATTTGTCTATTCCTTCTCTGGAGAATAATATACATATGTATACAAATATTAGTATATATGTACACACGAGTTTAAGAGTTTAACGTCTGCGGTAAATTCTCATGGGTACATGTACATATTTACATGTATATTAATGCCATCCTACCTCCATTACAGTGACTTTTGACAATAAAATCATGTACATTAAAAATATTACAAACAATGATATATAAATTGTTACGTATTAAACGTACATTGCAGAAAAATCGATGCTTAATTAGTGTAAAATCGTAATTATTGAAAAATTTGGAACAATCATTCTAAAATAATAACTAACGTCCCCACGACAGATGACCGAGAGTTCGGGAAGATGGTATTTTCTTTTGGATTCAATAGGTTTCCACCAACAAATTTTACTATGTCCTTGAGCATTTCCATATTGTATTGCAAACGATAATTTCTAATATCACTTTCATGTGGTCATAATTAAGAATTTTTCTATTCTTAGAGGTGCCGAACTCTCGATCAAGTTTGATAGTATTCTCCATCAATATACATTTTTCCTAATTTTTCGCAGAGTTCAAATGAGCAACGGGATGTGGAAATTTTTCTTTTACATAAATTTTTGCGTTAAAATTATCAAATGCTAAAAACCTATTGTTATAGATAAGACACCCCATAACAGCTATTATATTTAAATTTAATTTTTTCTCTCCTTCTCATATTTGTTTACTTTTGGTATTTTAATTATACCTGAAATAATAATACCTGAAAAATATGTATTAAAATCATTTATAAATATAACCGTCCAATCGCGTGATTGAACACGACGAAAGTTGATTTCCGCTGTTATTATGATAAATTAAAATATTTGATGTCCCTTGATGGAAAACATTTTTAATGAAAAGTGTAATTCAATTCTAATATTCGAATTTATTTACATTTTTCTGATTCGAGAGTGGTTGTGAAAATTATTATTCATTTCAATTTACTACACATTGTAATATTTTGAATGCGTGTTTAAAATTTAATATCTCGCAAACTGGGTTTAAAAATGGAATTAAATAATTATTAATTTACCATTAATTTTACCATTTAAAAATGAAAAGTATCGAATTGAAATTTAATTTTGAAAGAACTATCCAATGATATTCAAATTTGGTGGGATTCAAGAAAAAATTCTTCCCTCCCATTTTACGTGTTTCTCCCAAATATTCATTTCTATTTATATTTTGCTGTTTTAATCTAGATTTAATCATAGCATTGATATATTTTTCTACTGACTACAATATAAACTATAGTACTAACACAAAAACTTGGGAGGAAAATATTTCAATAATGTTTTGAAATGAAAGCCTTCAAAGTAATAAACCTCTTGTGAGGAAAAACGTGAAAAATTTTCCCTCAATTGGCGAGCTGGATCGCTATGAACTCGTGATCATTATCGACGTCCGTTCGTACCAAATACCCTTTCATAAATAGGATTTGGAGAAACTTATTTCAGATTATTTATGTTTCCATAAGACACAATGGCTGGTGGCGTAAAAGCCTGCGCATGTAATTTGAATTAAGTATAGAAAAGTAATATTTTTATCTACGGTTTTATTGTTTTTGTTCCCAATAATCTTCTATTCTACAGCGAATATACCTCTTGCAACCGCAGTGTCACGAAAACCGGACAGAAACGGGCAACATTTTGCATTTTTTGAACAGCGCAAATCAATTATATTATTTGATCGGTAATTCGATCATAAAGTATAAAACTGTTTTTAAAATATATTTTTATGGAGGTAATAGTAAAATCATCTGGTAATTACAGCTGTTAATAAAATATGTGAGACCACAAATAAAAAAATCGAAGCATATATTTTATCATAAAAAGATGATTCAGCGGGCTTCCACAGCGAAAAACGCATCCTTATAATTTCTTCTAGTACTTCCGGACCGTAGTCTTCCCATATTTATTAAAAAGGAGTTCTAAATTAACATGGAGAATAATATTGAAAATTAAATTTTACTATACGTATGTACATTTCAAATATAGACCTGTTCAAATATTGAACATATAATAACTCTACATATTTTTTTCCTACTACTTAATACTTTCCTAAAATCATTGTGATGAATTTTACAGTTTACTTAGTGAACTTCCATATTTAAAAAAACACATCAGAATTTCATTTCATTAGTATCGACTAAAGAATAACTGACTGAGAAAGTAACTCATATATATATATATAATATATATATATATATATATATATATATATATATATATATATATATATATATATATATATATATTTTAGGCTTTTTTTAATGAAATATTTTTCGTACTTTTCTCCGCCTTACTAAACGCATCTCCATTAAATCTTTCATTATTCTAAATAAACAAAATTAAATATTTTAAAAAATATTTCTTTGTCAAACTCATTTTTTTAGCTTTTTATATTTAAAATTATATGATGTAACAGACTTGTAATGAAAATTCTGAATAAAGTGTAATGTCTAAACTGGGAATAGTCAACTGAGCTTATTAGTGATGTTAATTTTTTATAGAGGTGTTCTGGAGTTTATCAAGTTTTATTTTTCTGGAAGTAGGAGATTTTGGTGTATTAAATGTAAAGAAGTGGAAACGTTTCTTAATTTGAAACTTTAAAGTTTTTTTTACTTCAAAGTTGGCGACTATTTATATTTGAAACATGTGTCAGTAAAAATAAATATTGTTTTTCCCTTATAATCGCAACTTTGACAGTGTTTTTTTCACAAATGGTTAAAAAATTCTGTATAGTTCCTCACCATCTTCTGTTCTGTTTGATACACAGAAATTACAATTTAATAATAGACATGTTTTTATTACATCTGTGTATTTGTACTCTGAGTGTAACGAAGAACGTGTCTATTATTCCTACAGGTGTTTCAGTGCATCAAATTAAGTGTATTTGAAGCGTATTTCTGTGAAGAGGATGTAATTTTTTCCGTCGCCCATTCTGTTTTCTCCATTAAATCTTTCATTAGATAAATTAAAGTAGAAAAATACGGCATTGGTTAAATATTTCTAGAAACTGGAAAATTATTTTCTATTTTTTTAAGACATATATTTAATTAACAATGGTTTTACTATGTATTTGTTTAAACATTCATTATTAGATAAACTAAAATCTAATTATAGTGTCCTGTAACTAATAACAATAGAGAATATAGGTTCGCCTACAATAATATAAGTTGTTTACTCCTTATTTAATACTGACTTTTTAAAGTTTTCATTAATAGATTTTAGCCAGCACGTAATTTCTATCGTTTCACACTTTCATAAAAATACTTACATTGAACGAATATACAGATCTATGTCCATTTTTATTTCATTTAATTTGATAATAAGGCCAGTTATGCGCATATATATTTTAATTATATTATAACTTGGTTTGTGAGCTACTAGTTGTGCCCAACGGTTTTACCCGCACAAAATTATCGTAATTATGCTTTTTCTCCCTCCCCTCCTTCCCCTTTACTAAACACCTCCGTTCCGTTCACCAAACGACTTAGGTCGTCGCAGTCGGAAGCATATCGGTGGAATTGATGTCGCAATAAATATGTCGATTTTTCTCTACCTTCCACCATTTAAGCCTTGTTCTACAATTTTTGTTACATTTTTATCACTCTCCTGTTCTTGAGATTCTGAGCGTATTGTGTAGAGCCTATATTATTTATTGAACTATTTATTTCTTATAAAATAAGAATTTTTAAATTCAGTGTGTTATTCCACAGATTAGCGCGAACAAACAAGCAAATGCACGAATGTTTCATCTTTATATTAATATAGATTATATGAATCTCTTAATCTTTTTATTGATACTAAATGTGGTATTTTAATTTAAAATTTGTTACGAATTGGAAAATAATAAAATTTCATTAAACAAGTTTTGCTGTGTCTATGGTACTCTATATAAAAAAAATATTTTTTATATTTCCCCTTCATTACATACCAGGCAGGACTCGCGTGTTATATTTAACTTGCTTGCAGTTAAAACATATATTTCACGATCACTGCTTAAACCAAGTTTTTACAACGTTGACGGTAAAACAATCTAACATGTAATCTGGTATAAATATATATTTTCATCATTAATTAATGAGATATTTATGGTTTAATGTAATTTATCATTCGATAAATTTCCAAATTGAATTTCAAGCGATTTCTGTAACAAACAAACGTCATAAACCCACTGACAGGTGAACACTTTTGCAGTCTTAAAAAATAATATTTTATGATAAGCCAAGTTTTTGGTTAAGAAAATGATTGTGAGTTTTGTGTTAAATTTATTATAAACAGAGTAGTGTGCGCAAAAGAATTGGCATTTTTTGTTCGTTTTTAACCTTCACAAGGACATATTTTACTCCATAACTTTTAATTAATTACCTAATAGAATCCAGTAATGTACATTTTATAAGTATTATTTGTAAAAATATATAAAATATGTTATTATTTACAGAAATATAAGACTTCCGAAACATTTGGTCCCTGGGGTACATCTGACCGTACCTAAAAACAAAAAAATAATATTTTACCTTACGCTGTAGAACTATGACTATGACTTTATGATTCTACATAAATCTACGTAAGTATCTAAAAAGTAAAACGGGCCTTAGTAAGAAGTAGCGATTATTATATTAAAATTAAAAATAAAAATATGGAACAGTGAGATAAAATTTATGATAAATTAGGTATCTGACGAAGAACAGTCGCCTTCTGAGTCAGAAGATAATGTAAAACAAGCCGAATCATTTGACTCGTTATTCTTCTTCTAGGGTTACCAGTAAAGAAGTTACAAGCTTCTAATAATTTTTTCACCTCCCATAGTACACACTATTTTGAAGTGCACCAACATTGAGGGTAAACGCGTATTTGATAACAATTGGTGAAGTTGATAGCATGACTCATTTGCATTTATTGGGGTAATTTCATTAGTGTATATCAAACAAATAATAAAAGTTCAGAAAGTTATATTAGTTAAATAGTGAGAAAAGTAGACCGATTTTTAAGCAGTCAGTCTTTGATAACATTATAAAATACATCCAGAATTCACAATTAAATTAAACTAGGTGATTTAGTATTATTTCTACTTTCTTTAAGTTTTTCACCACGACCTATATTTTCTAATAGTCCACCTGAAGATGTTGTTATACAACGAAACCTAGGTCGTGGTAAAGAACTTAAAGAAAGTAGAAATAATACTACATCACGTAGTTTCATTTCATTGTGAATAATAAATTTCTAGAAAATTAACGCCAAATAACATATTTGGCGTTAATTTTGTACTGTGTCCTCTTTTTCTTAAGACTACGACAAAAGTAATTTTGCAGACGAGTCCCATCCAAAAGTAATTTTGCAGACAACCCCCACGCTCCACAGATGCAGAGCGAGGCGTGTCAGCTCATAAAGAGCATTCTAAACAGGTACGAGAAGTTCGTTAATCTCAACAAACTTGCAACGATCTTGTGATCGATAATTAAATAAATCAGTTGACAAACAGCTAACTTATTGTGCAACAATTAGCCTATTAACGATTCATCTAAATATAAAAAGCTTATTATATTACGGGTCACCCCATTCTTAAGTTGATTTCTCAAATGATTTCTAAATAAATGCAAATTTTTCAATTTAATATGATCACTACAATTAAGTAACTGATAAATACATTACTATCTGTCACTATGGCCCTCAAATAATATAATTTTTATCGAATATACGGTGTAGGCGCAAACTGTATATTCACGTTGACCAAGCTGTACGTTTAGCACTCCATTATTCTACAATCGCACATTAGAAACCTTTGTTCAATGTTCAAAGTATTAACCCCGTTTCAATATTGACTGAATGAGTTGGTTAGGTGTGTGCATACATATTTGCAATGTACGTTCACGGTATCTTTAATAATAAGACTTCAATTTTATCGTGTTGCGTTAAAAAAAAGGAAGAAAGGATCCAACAATATTTGCGTATTTGCTGATCAGTGACCGAATTATAATTATAGTCGTGAATACGCAAGATAATATTTTAATAATTAATCATGTGGATTATCTATTCTATATAAAAAATGGCAGACAAAAATAGGTTTGAATAAAAGAGAAAGTTAACAAATTAATTAATTAAGAAGTCAAAATTTTAATTTTAAAAGTATAATTGTTAGTATAATACATGTTTTAATAATCTCTCGATGTATATGCTTATGTATAGTTTCATTGCTATTATAATTTTTGGTCCTTTCCTTGCAAATATATAATTCATGTTGTCTAGGGCAAGTTGTTGCCATATAACTAATGTCAAACTACAGGTTGCTCTTAGACATTTTAAGTGTAAATTGCCTTATCAAAATGAAGCAGATTTATTATATAAAATGGAATTAAAATATCTGGTATCTTTCACTAACTACCTAGTGTGAAAACTGTTTACAAAAAGGTAAAATTTTTAAACTTCAGACAACATTTCCCAAAAGTTATTATTTTTGAATTAAGTCACTTCCGTTCTAAAGATACGGAATATTCTACAGGACATTTACGTTTACAATCAAGCGTGAATGATTCAAAGCTACCTAACATTTTTAATTAGCATTAATAAGAAAAAATGTTCATAAACAGACAGGACAAGAAATAGTAAAATATAAATATATTTTAAAGGGTTACACTCTCTTTAATATTTGTTGTAAACAAAAACTGTATAAGTAAGTTTGAATTGTAGTATTTTCGTAATATTTTACGACTAAATCGTCACAGCTAATAATCCTCTTATGACGAAGAACGTTAAAACATTTCCTTTAATCGCACGTGACTCTGTTGTTGCGGACTCCATCATCGTTATCGTGTCTAATCTACAGGTGGTAGCCAAATATATTTTGCAAAAAGAATTTTGAAAAACGTGTTAATAATTGTGAACAGCGCAAATAAATGTTATTATTTGATCGGTAAACAGATATTTCTCTCACGAAGTCTAAAACTCATTTGAAACTATCTTTTTCATATGAGTGATTTCAAAATCGTCTCTGAATTATAACTGATAACGAAGCATATGACACTTCATTTTGGGTCGCTCTGTGATAAAAATCTAAGCATGAATTTTTTTCAAAAAAGGGTGAAACTATAGGAAACGAACATTTATAATTTTGTTTAATCCGTCATGGCAGGAAGTTACAATGAAATAGTTATGTTGCTTTTATATTTTTATAAAAAAGGGGAATTTCGAAATTTCCGTGCGTTTTTTTTTATTTGAACAACGGAAAACTCTAAAATATAAGTATTCATGTGAAAAATGTTTTTAGTTTTGACAATTCCCGTAAAATTATATATTACGTCCCGTAATATATATTACGTCCCGTAAAATTATCAAAACAAATTTTCTAGTCAATTGCCGGTTCCGGTTTTACCGGGACAAAAGGTAGTCACGGCTGTATATTGTTTAGAGTTTTTCCCACAATAATTATTTTTGATTAATTTGTTTAGCCTGTGCACGCCAAAAATAAGAACATTGTGATAATTACCCACATATATACGTCCCACAAATTTTCTCGTAGATTTCACTATTTTGCGAAATGGTCTTCATTCATCTGGCATAATTATAACAATTCAGGTTTCAATAAATAAAATGCTTTTCGTCTTTAATTTTTTAACGGGGAACAGGTTCTGACAGATATTCTATAGTAATCACCAATTTCAATCAATTTATGACGTTAATTTTCTACCAGCACACTTCAAACCCTCCACTTCAACCACTATTGCTTATTGTCCACATGTTCCAAATCGACATTTGAACACTTTAATGTATGTGATGATGGCAGTTTCATATTAATCAGGTGATCTAATTTTGTGCCAGATAATAAAAAAAACAAAGAAATCTTTAAAATTTTCCCCGTAGAAAAATTGTATGGTGCATGAGAAAAACAGTTTTCACATAAATGACGTACTGGAAATTTTTTGTTATAAATTGCATCGATAAGTATATTTAAACATTATAATAAAAGTTATAAACCCACCACGTAATAACACCAATAAATTTGAAACTGACCATTCTGACTGACCCTTCACAACGAACAATAACGGTTAACGGTCCATGTATAAAATTCTCCCCACAAATGAGGTAAATGGAATTATTTACAATAATCAATCACTTGGGAACAAAAATTATTTTCTCTAAGTAAATAAAAAAAATTACTATTTATCTGGATTAAAAGAGTTTGGCTATTTCTAATGTGCGGAAACCAGTACACAGTTATTTAACTTTTTAAATTCGACAGAAAAATTAGCAAAATGAATAGTTATTTATGGTATAAGTTCGTTATGCAACGAAATACAAATGCTAAGTGAAATTGTGAAGCATTTCGTACTTTAAATGGAATACCGCCTGGAAAACCGTGGAAGACGAGTTTTAATTCTCAGTAGTTTTCACAATTAAATGAAACTACGTGATGTAGTATTATTTCTACTTTCTTTAATTTCTTTACCACGACCTAGGTTTCGTTGTATTACAACATCTTCAGGTGGGATATTAGCAAAGATTGTTGCTAAGATCTTTGCTAATATCAAATATTATTTAAAAAAACAGCAACGCTGTTTTTTTTATAATTGTAATTCCGCAAATTTTAGAGATATTAATTATTTTACAACAATTTCAAAAATATGTCAATTACTATTTTACATAAAATTCTTTAAAAAATAACTTAAAATATTCATAAATTTACTTTTGCACTTGATATTTAAAATGAACAAAAACTTATAACTTGATTTATCGATTGATATTCTACATGACAAGACACAAAAATTTTATATCTTTACTTACTTACAAAGGAAAGAGGCCACTAGTGGCATCGGTTATTATTAAATTGTGCTTCCATTTAACAAGTGAAAAATAATGTTTCCTTTACCATAACTTACACTGAATTGTAATGTTCTCTACAAGAATTTAATATGCAATTTGCAAAAATGTGCAATTTCTTGTTTTCGAAGATTCCATTTTATATCAACAACCGAATGAACTGGAAATGACTTTTTTAAAAATTACTATTCACTACTTTTATTACAGGCACAACAATTCCTACTTTTATTACGCGCTATTATTTAACTTGCAATGTTTGTATGTTTGTTCGGGCCAAATCTTGCAAAGCATTTATCCTAAACAGATTGAGCTGAAATTTTGCATACACGTTTAGTTTGTATGACAATGCATGGTTAGCTAAGTGACGTCTTTCTTAATACAATATGGCGGACCGCCAACGATGGCGAACTAGTTATTTTTTATGCACTCCCATGATATGGGTTTCAAATGAAAGGGTTTGCTGAGAAAAATAAAATGACGTCAGTCTAAATCCAAAATGGCAGACCCCCAAAGATGGTGGATTATGTTTTTATGCACCCCCGTGATATTAAATGAAAGGGTTCAAGGGGAAAAAATCAAAATGTCGGGATACACTATGGCCAACCTACAAATTTCAAAGGGTTACACTAGAAGGTCTCCATATTGAAGAACTAAACAGTACTAAATTAACAGTCAAACGACCGTGTAACAATGACGCATTAAATGAAATGAACAGACTTAGAAACATGTCCAGCGATTACTAAATAATAAAAAAGAAATTAATACTAAAAGAACGTTTTTAAAAACAAGCATTCAATTAAATGCTCTAAAAAGAAGAAAATAAACTTTAAATTAAATCAAACCCATAAATTTAGTATACAAGTTATAGGATATAAAGGCTTGTCGCGAGATTTACCTGTGTAAATAAACAAGAATACAATATGTAACTTTATCTTGACATAAATAATTTTTATAATAATTTATTTGTAGCCAAAATATATCTAAAACAAAATAGAAAAAAAGCATATAAAAGAAAAAACTAAATTACAAATACTTGTACAGGTATGCTATAATTAACATCGATACAGCCGATTGACAGCAAGTAAACAACCTGTTTATATAGCAAATTATAAACCAACAACCTGTTTATATATACACTCACACACACATACACGCATGTGCACACATACACGCACGCATATGCATACACGCAAACGTACATACGGATACAGCATAACGTACAATATAAATGCAGTCTATTATATACAGTCATGTAAATATATTATTATATATGCCTACAGTCTTCTGAACGTTAATTACGTATATAAATACGGATATAATATCCGTAAAAATAATAACATAGAAATTTACACATATTTTTATCTGTAAACGAGACAACACAAAGAAAACAAAAAAAGAATCAAAATTGGAAAGCAAAAAAATGTCTTAATTTTGCTTCATAAATTCTCCTTAATATCTTATTAAAAATTTACTTGTTATTATATGAACCCTACACATTTTTTTTATCTACTAATATATATGCGGATTAGTATGCCTTATCACTATGTCAAATTCCATCTTTCTATATATAATGGTCTCCAAGAAAAACGACTGTGACAGACGAACAGACGCCCGAGGGACTTTTTAAGGATTCCTTTCGTACTTTTGAGGTTAATAACCCTAAAAGAACACTCCAATAAAAAAAATCAAAAGAATTTAACTTTATGCATTTTTTAAATTGACGCTAAGTTGAAGGTGGCGCTTGTGTATCTGTCCATGTGCATGAGAGAGAGAGAGAAATAGATCAAATCCAAATTTACTTATGATTGGAAACATTGTACAGCAAATGTTCTAATTAGGACCCCCTGTTTTCTATATTCGATAATTTTCCGTGCGTTCTTAAGTCAGTGGGTATTTGAAGCCGGTTAATTATTTTGTTGAAAAGATTTTGTCCTTCAATTGTCTTCTTTAATATAGTGTATAGAAAAGTCTAGATGTATGTTTATCTCATACAGACTAAGCTGTTTTGAACCGATTACTGAACTTAAAGTAAATATTGTCACGTAGAAACTATGCATGCCCATTGATAATTGAAACTACACCAACGCTTAAAAATTTGTAAACTAAAATATTGTCTGTGGCAAGTTAATTCGTAAATTTTTTTTATGAAGCCCCATATTCTCTGCTGAGTGCATTATTTATTGTATATTTATACCGTATTTTATTTTATTGACAATTACAAATAAGAATGTTACTCAATATTTGTAATTGTCGACAAAATAAAAAAGCGAACTCTGTTTGGGAACTCTTCGATTTCAGCCAAGATGCCTCATATTTAAAATTGAACTGCCATACTGGTAAAATATCCAAATTCATTCCTTTAATAAAGTTTCCTCATTAAGTGGTCTTACCATTTAAATTTAAGAGAACGTATGTTTGTTCATTATTACTTATTTAAAACTAATTGAAATATATGATGAAATGAAAAAAAACAGAACTGAATAGATTAAAAAAACAATACACCCGTATCCATGTGGATGGCCCTCATCTACAAAACTTTCTCGCTTCTGTTTCTTATACAAGTTTAAAATTTGATAAACATAAAAATCAACCTGATAAATGAAGCACACATCCAAATAAATATCCTCGCATATTCTACTCAAAGATGACACCTCCAAGATATGTCCTTTTACGGGTTCGTATGTGTGTTCCGCGATGGTTTCACTTTTCTTTGTTGCGAGCTCGGTCAAATAAATGGGTTAACCAAGTATCTGAATACTGACCGATAACACAAACATACTGCGCGTATATTTGTTATTATCAATGTAGACCACGAAGTTTGTGTACACTTTGTGAAAAACGGGAGTAGCTCTGGCAACCCGTGTCCCACCATGGAAGTATGAAAATATTTACCGGTGTACTAAATTACTAAACTGGCTAGGAAGTAACCAATGACAAAATTAACAATTTTGTGCCATATACCTGATAATGTCATAAACCTGTAATAAATACTTTGACGGGTTGCTTCCCATTCAATATTTTATAAAGCACCCCCATTTTTCTCATCAAGCAATCATAAAGGTTGCATATTTTTATTAATTACATTGTAGATTTAAATTTATTTATTTTATTATTAATCTTGTTTTAAAGTAAATCTTATTTCAAAAAATTACTTTACATACATGATATGATTTAAAAAATATTCTACATACACAACAAAGATACTTTACACGTGAGTATTGAAAACAGTAATCCGATATTTTCCAGATTTTCCTATCGATATAATTTTAAGCTACAATCATTAATTTTCGTAATATTTTGAAGTATGCAGTTTTTTTGGTCAATAAACCTCACGGTAATTAAAGTTGTAAACGAAGAATAACTACATTATTTATTAACTTGGGTTTGGATCAATATTTTTAAACATTACAATACGCGTTATAATTGTACTCCTGAATGAAACATAAATAACTAACTGTAGTTATAAAATTATTGTAATTTTAAAAATCTTGTTAATAATTCCGTTATAACTATTATTTTTAGAAGATTCCTTTAGTCATTATAACTAGTGCACGTTTTATATATCTACTAGCGATCAATGTTATTTGTCGGAAGATCCAAATTTTATAGTCAACTAATACAATAAAGTAACAACAAAGACAGAATTTTACATTTAATTGTAATTTTGATAAATTAATGATATAATAAGTAAATTTAACGACCAATTCATCATTTTTCTCACATGCTTTTTATAATTAATTTTTAATTAATGAGCCAATAAGAAATAATAATAATTTTGAATATAAATTTATTCATACAGTCCCGCAATTAAACAAAATATATGATCCAACTTAGTTACAATCAAATAGAAATAACGCACGTGTGAAGCATATTACCTTAGAGTATGTAATGATACAGAGGGCCAATGGAAAAGCTGTCAACGTAACTCGCGCGAGTACAGCGACGGTGGTGAGTAATCGTACTACGTAATCGTCTTGTTACGTTTATTTCTGAGTAATAAGACTAGATGGCGCTATCTCTGTGCGTCGGCTGCGCGACGCCGCGAGGCAAACCGGGTTCGGTTTTCTTCGTTTGTTTTATCTCAGGGTTCTATACATACTTATATATTAAATATGAAGGTAGATGCCTAATCTCGAACTCAGAAAAATAAAGTTAAGAGTGCGTTTAGAAAAATCTGAGCGTCGTTCGTTGGAATCAAATTTTGTACTTTACAAAATTGAGGCCAATATCATAGTACCTATCTACATTACTTATTGACTTACTATATATCCACATTTATACTTAAAATAAAAGTAGGGGAGAGAGGGGTTAGAAGTCACATTTTTTTTCTTTTGTATTTTTAGTGACGATATTTTTAGTTTAGCGGTGACGTTTATACAGTAGTGTTTTAAAGCAGTTGAAAAATAAAAAAGAATTATTTCTGTAATAATATCCATCGCGAAAACATTATAATTTTGTAAAAAAAATGTGACTTTTAACCCCGTATAAGGAATGGTTGTCACAGTACCGAGGGTAAGTTGTCACATACTAAAGTAAGGGGGAATATAAAAAGAAAAATTTGTTTAAATCGACTGAGTTATTATTATTAAAGAAAAAAAACTGTTTTTAACTAATTGCCCATTAAAAAGAACGAGGTATGTCTTATATTTTAAATTTGAAAACATAAATAACATAATATTCGCTTTATGTAAATAATTTTTAACTAAAAAAACGGACTTCTTCTAAGATTAATCAGTCATTAATTTCATTGGACGTATAGATGTTGGAATAAAATTCTAAAAAATCAGTCTGAATATTCAGAATCACAATTTTGGTTAGAAAACCAGGTATGCATGCTTCATGACCCCATAATTTGCGATCCTGGCACTGAATTCAGACTTCCCTAGACTTGCTAGCAGAGTATGGAGACAAAAGACCAAGCAAAACTCTTCACCCTCTTTCTCAGCTTCATCGTGGCTATTTGCTTTTTAATTTTCTTTCCTGTAGAAACCTTTTAATTTTCCTTATTCTCACTAAACATGCATTTCCATACTTACTTTTTCACTTCTTACTCCTGTTTTTTCTCTTCTAAATAATTCTTCTTCAGTGTATGTGTCAGAATTGCTGATTAACATTTCCTTCTGTTAACTCGTTGCGTTCTGCGTGGCGGAGCTTTTGGCAGAGGTTTCAAAATCTGCGGTGATACTATCAGAGAACTGGCTGAAGTAATTTGACCAGGGCTAGTGATCGACATAGGTTCCTTTGCAGCTGAATGCTGCAGTGGTTGCTCTGGCATGGATAAATCACTCAAACCTTGTGATGTAATTGTGTGAACTTTAAGGCCCAGGTTATAATTTTGAGCCAATACAGCTCTACCTAAATCGTCGGTATCACATCGAATCACTGCGAGATTATTAGAGTCAGTATATCTTCAGGTACTGACCGACGATTAAATTCAGAATTATCGTTGTAGTTCTCTGCATTATTATAAAGGATTTCTTCATTTAGTGGTCTATTTGTGACAAATAATGGCAAGAAATCGTGCTCTTGGAATGTGTATGAAAGAATAAATTCCACAGGTTTAAACCCTTTAAGAATGTACAACGGAGTTATTACCAGTGGAGAAACATACAGAGTTATACCTGATATTTCGTGTATTGCCATATATTCTTTTGGATGATTAACATTGATTCATTGCGTTGTTACCGTATTTTTAAAGGTTCACAGACCGACCTGTCAAACGGTTGTAGGCGGTGGGTACATTGAGGTGGAAACGACAGCAGTACTATACCATTTTCCTTTGCTAAATTTAGCCCTTAAATAGAAAGGTGAGAGCTGTGATTTTTTTAACAGCAAGAGACACGGTTTTTCCTTAGTTGATTTCACGTGGTCATGGAAATGTTTCAAGAAACTGACAAATAGACCTTCTCTCCTCCTACCATTACTCCTCCACCTTTGCAATCGATTGGCCCATCTCTGATAAAATGCACCCAAAAATTTTAAAAAACACTTTCAAATTATTGGAAATAGCAAGTTGGAACGCTATTTTTTTTATATCTTTGCGAGAAAACTCGAAGTAAATACATGAAGCCAGAAGTATGTATTTCTCTGATTGTTTTTCTTGTTCATCGGTAAAAATTTGTTGATTCCTTTGGTAGCCTATTTTTGTAAATGGTGTTGACATGACCGTATTGCTTATTTCTTCAGTAGTGAATTTTTCACAATACCTTGTCAAAGTGCGGTAATTAATTCCGAAATACTTGACAACCGACCTTATAGATTTGCCATGGTCTTTTACTTCTCTTGCAGTAAAATAAGCCCTCAAGCAGACTTTCTCTTCTGATACCGTAGCATTTTTATGACTATATCTAAAACGAACAAACTGTTATGTAGCATAACCCCAAAAATCAACTAAAAAGACAGCGCCCATACCCTGGTTGTTACATGTGACTACCAGCCCCGCGTATTTGAGACAACCTGCCTTAAAGAACATTACCTCTGAAAATAAATTTAATTCCATGTTTATGTAACAAAGAATTTACCAAATTCATAAAACACATATCTACCATTTTATGAACAAGAAAAGGCATATTACTAATTAAAATATAAGTATACTTAAAGGACTAAAAATTACTTTTGTTGTACGAAAAAAACATTGTTAACATTTGGGACATCAACATCAACGTTTGAGAGCGGACTGAAGTGAAGTAGGGAGACAAGTGTTGCCTACGTGATCACTCAACGCCGTTCGATAAACAATTATCCGTTATAGCCATTGTGACAACCAACCGGTGAGACAAACACACCCGGCTACCCTACTGATCAATTCGGTCAACGAAAACTTTTTCGAAAGGATAAAAAAAAAGATTGAATCTTTCATATCAATCATTCATTCCTTTCGGTGTTCGATGTTCCAATGAATGCGGCCGCTCCATCATTATCTAATGTATTTATTGTCTAAATACAATAATAACTTATGTCTAAATATAATAAGTTAACTAATCAGATAAACGCAGCGTAGATATTCTAATTTCGAGTTTTGAAAAAAGAACGATGGAATATATTTATTCTATAGTTATAGTGATGTGCTTTAATATTATTGATTAAAAAATCTAATGTAGTTAGCATCATTTTTGTAGGCATTTTATATCGATTTTTGTAAAATAAAATTCTAATAATAAAACTTGCTTCTTGGAAAATAAATTCGCACTATTTAAGTTTTTATAAATAAATGCTTTTATGGTTATTTTTAATTATTTATATCGATTTATAAATCGACTGCCATAGAATTACTTTTAGCTTTGTGGTGGTATTTTACGGGTATGGGGCTCTACTGACCGGATTATATTAATTGTTTTATAAAGCATAAGAAAAAAAATTATTTCATTAATTTTTTACTTAATATTTAGCAGAATATTGCAATGACAAATTGTTGACATTTAATATCTCATTATGTGCGTGATTTAAATTATGATTTTAATATGTCGAGTTTAAGCAGGAAACGCGGTGAAATGTGAAATTATGTCACCAATATTAGGTCGAGTAAGTAGAAATATGCTTCCATTAAATTTAAGATAAATATATCAGGTATAACAAAATTTCTATATGAGTAAATAACACTGATAAAAAAATTAGTCCTTCAATCGCGCATTAGTTTTCTATGTCATATAGTCATTACAAAAATTTGTTATACAAGTCTTCCCATTATTGTAAACAAAATGAACGAACTGTATTCTACAACCAACCGCATTCCGCACGAAACAATATCCATTCACTATTCATTCGACAGTTTTATATTAATTGTTGTGAGTTAGTTGCACGAATGGTGATCGCCCGGACGAACGATAAATGATTCTATCAGTTGCGTTACAAAGATCGAATCATTAATTTTGACAAAACGAATGATCGAAACTGATTCGATCATTCGCGGCTGACACGTCTCTAGTAAGTGTATTAATTACTCTGAGTGGCATAAGTCGATGTAGGGAGGTAGGTACCTGGATTTTTAAGCCAAAGTTCTAGTCGATATTTATCGTTTATGGAAAATAGAAACATCGAATATTCAAAACTCCAATTGTTGCACCAGTAATTCGGGATGCAACATCTTTCTTATAAACACCGATGTTCGAAAACATCGATGTTCACACTTCAAAACATAGATGTTAAAAAACATCGGCGATAATAACGATACATCGACGTTTTTTCGATGTTTTAAAATATTTTAGAAATATTAAGGAAAATATATCGAAAAGACTTTAAGTCTTAAAGTGAAGTCAGAGATATTAAATTAAAAAAATAAAGGAACTAGAAATATTCATTTATTTCAAACCCAAGCGTAATGCATCCGAAATGAGAATGTTAAGATGGATGTGTGGTAATGAGAGGAAGGATCTAATTTAAAATAGAAGTAAAATATTGTCGTCGTATGGGTACGCGTGCAATGTGGAGGGATATGTGGCATGGTACTAGAATAGTGTTGAGTTTACAAGCGGATGTCTTAATGGGAAGATGAAAGATGAGATGGATGAAATGTGCGAAGATTGTCATGAAAGAAAAGAATATTTAATATCGAGATGATGAATGATAGATATATGTGGAAGAAATGTATTTAATTAATAAAACGTAATATTAAAATAATTAACATATTATAATAAACTTTACATTTATTCTCGGTAACATAAAAAATGGTACAATGTATTATAATATAACTAAATTAAGTCAAAGTTTCATCCATAACATTCGACAAACAATTATTCATTTTCCCCAAGTAATCCGTAATATTTCATATGCTGGCGTCCCTATTTATCCAAGCAAATATCACATCATAAACATGACAGAAAGTGTCATGGCAGACAGGCATGGCAAGACCCAAGACACCGGTGGTTCATTTACACGCTGTAACTGTTGCATATAATTCCATTTATGTGAACTAAAATAATTAACAGCTATATAAAAACATAATTCTTTATTTACGTAATAAACAACCACATAAAAACGTGAACACTCAACAGTACTCATAGACGCGTGTCGACAACAGTATCCACGAACGGAATGAATGAACGATGTCGATGTTTAGGTACCTTTTTAGTCATATTTCGACGATGTATCTTTCATGAAAACATCGATGTTAACATTGATGTTTGGCAAACATCGATTTATAGTTTGCATCCCTACCCGTAATACGCGCATTTACGTGGTGCCATATCCTATCTTATTTTGCAATAGCTCGCAGTCGATTCAACGTGCAAATCGGTGGTAGTAACAACCCGAAAATATATAAGACGTCGTGCTGGCTAAACGAAAGTCTAAAAATACAGCTGGAGTCGTCCAAAAGCGTTCAACGTGATCCAACGACAATGCACAGGTCCTAAATAAAATAACAAAAAATACAAAAATCACGCAAAAGAAAAATCCCCAATGAAATTCAGAAATATACGGGTTAATTGACAGCTATCAAAATAATACGTTTTTTTTTTCAGTAAACTCTCATTTAAAATAAAAATATATTGTCATATTTTATATTAATACAACCTGAATAATTATGTTTAGTTTAATCGGAGTTTCAATAACTTTAACATATATTTTTACCATTTGATGACACGGAATGCAAACAAATGACGCGTATGCGTATTTAGATGGCTTGAAATAAATAATACTATAGATACATGTTATACACATTCCACTTTTGACCTAAATAATTTATTTTCGTGAAACAAAGCTGTTTGAAAAGTAATACGATAGCCTTTTTGTTGAGATTTATCCCCCAATCAATCCTTGTAGCGACATCTATCTGTGCTAAATCCGTACTATATCTAAAATGTATGATGCTCACCAGCACGCTTACAGATGTAGTTTTATGGTAATGAGAATCACCGTCGTTCATCTGTTGTTTTTAATGTATCCTTTCTTTAGTGTTCTTAATTCATTGTAATTCCACATGTAGTTGTTCGAATTTTTTAATCCTTGTAATTATTAATTTGATTTATTTTCGTGGTATCTCGAATGCAGTTAATTGTTTTTCCTAAATGTTAATTTATGCGCTATATATGGAATGAAAAATGAAAGGAATGAAAAATCAGTGCTGTCCTCTTGCGAGTTTTCGATCTTCGACATCTTCGTGCCCATGTAGTTCTAACAACTTCTTATAGATGACTCTGTTTACGGATTCTCATTTAACATTTTTTATCGTAATTTGATTTTCCACCTTAGTAAATAAACACGTAGGTATTGTTCCCTTTCAAACCAACGGTACTTCCACTTTAATAAATTATTTTTGCAAATTTTATGGATATTCCAATTTTTCTATAATCATAGTTTTTGATACTGTTTTTATTGAGTTTTGGCCACGTTATGCTGTTGGTTATTTCCCTTTTTCCATTGATTTGGGTCCATTTCAGCAATAAAAAGATTTTATGTCCTTTATATTTACGCCATTTTATGTTTTGATTGCTTTTTGAAGAGATATTCGCTGCACATATATTTTATTTAGATTAACGAACACGGAAATGACGTTTAGTATTAATTTACTACACCTTTTGGCGATATCGATTATGATACGCGTTATCTATCGAGCGTCCCATGTAATTCTGGTGAATATTTCATAGATGTCGCTATCCATAGATTTTTGTGGTAAATTTTTCATCATAATTTTACTTCTTTCATTTTAAACAAATATATGATATTTTTTAACTTTTAAAAGGCCGAAAACTTGTTTTCATCAATTAAATAATCATGGATGACCTTAGTTCTATAATCGTACTTTCGTGTGCATATTTAGCACCGTTACACTGTATGCTAGTTTACATTTTCCACAGTTTTGAACCAGTTTCAACAACAAAGAACTTCATGTTCACTTGAGAAATATCTTCGCTATTTTGGTTTAAGTAGGGAACGCGAAGGTGATATTAAATATTAGATTGATTACGCTCAAATTGGGGATATCGATTATGATCTTTTATATTTCCTACCAAGTTGCCTTGTATTTGTAATAATGTTTTCATAGATGACGGTACTTACAGATTTTTAGTAATTTTTTCATGGTAATTTTATTTTTTAAGTTTTAAAAATATATATTTACTTTTAACTATGGAAAGAATGATAAGGTCCTCTACCCTAAACAGTCCTTGGAAAATTATTAAGCACATACAGCTCAATTTTTGTTTAGTCATAGTTTTCATTAACTTTCCCCCTAAGTTTTTCAGTTTAGCTGAAATATTATTTTCACTTTCTCAATTGTCGTTGATAATATAGTTTAATACAACAACATTGGTTTTAGGTCTATTTTAACTTAAAACAAATATTATGTTCTTCATATTTATGATTTTTTATGGAGTCCGACCACTTTTTAAGAGGTCTATCACATTTGGACTGTGAATTTTGCATGAAATGGCCAACTTTGGCGTTCTTATTATAAGAAATTTTAAAATTTCGGCAACTTTGACTTATTGAATAGTGGAAAATATTCATTAGTACAGTTAGTAGCGGCCTCGCTTTTTGAAACTTTTACTCATTTATTTATATAAAACTAAAATTCCGAACCAAGTTTTCCATAAAATGCGGACGGCACTTTTTCGAGCTCATGGTTCGAACTACTGTATATAAGCAAATGAAATGAAACATATATAAAAATATACCGTAAATAGTGTTTTATTAGTTTAGTTCTTAGCAAATTAATAAGTTTAGTTCTTAAGTTATTATTCTTAGCAAGTTAATAAGTTTAGTTCTTAGTTAATAATTTAGAAATATATATGGAATATGTAAAAAAAAACAATCCTATTCGTAACCACAACACTAATAAAACGCCAAAATTTACTGTAAATGTCTCTTTACAGCATTAATATTATTACGTAAAATCCATACCAAAATAGTTGTAATGTCATTAAAAATCAAAAGTTTATACTTTTTTTGAAAAATAACTAATTATAAAATTTTAAATAAATGTAATTACAACTGCCAAATTGCTACACAGTCCGATGCGCCGGCCGGTCATTTTTAGTACCGCGCGTGCGCTCATTAACATTGAATTTATATCGAATTTTTTCGCGCCAAACGATCAACTGTAAACCGTATAACGCGACTAGCTAGTTTCGATCACGTAAATATTCTTTGTAACTCTTATTACATTGAACAAATATTTTATATGGAAAAACTTAAATGTTGATTAATTATTATTTTTTCAATACGAATCTTTACTTACTACTTGTTATGTTCATTTCTAGCATCAATCGAAAAGGCTCCGTATACAGATGTGTTAGAAAGGAAAGATATACATCTACATTCAGAAAACCAAATGAAGCAAGGTACACCTGTCCTCAATGAATCTATAACATCTTATTTTCTTATGTGACTCTTCAGCAACTTAGTTCAGCAATTTATACAGTAATTTATGGCAATGTTTCAGAAAGAGTAACTATTCCACCAAGAAATCATTTTTATCTCCCACAGTCATGGAAAACATCGACTTAGAGGATGTGGTAACAAACCTTTTCCGTTACATATTAGCATGATGGAAAATTAGTAATAATGGAAAATTCTATGTAAAGAGTAATATTCCAATGCGGGCCTTTTTTGATATTTATATAAGCATCTTGTGAAGAGATCAATTAAAAAAATATTCTTCTTTCTATTCGATATACAACTGGCAGCTATACAGTTCATAATTTGGGGTAATGCCCAAGAGAAATCATACAAGTGGGCCGAATATAAAACTACACATTTGTGCTATGATTTTCTATGTTTTCCGATCTAAATAGTAAAGTTTATCGTAACGAGCCGCGTCTGAGTTTCTCGTACTTTGCTTTCTGTCCGATGAATACTTTTATTTTGTGCGCAGCTACACCTAGATGTTTGGTAAGATTATGAGATGTTAAAACAGATGAAACCGGTCACAATTGTAAGATAATGTAGGAGAATGTCAAATGATCAACATATTTAGTTCAAACTATATGAGTAAATACAGATAGGGGTTTCGTTGTATGGCATAATTTCACTACATGTCTAGGCGCGTTACACTCTGCCGTATTATATGATCGACCTGCGACATGTTTCAAAAGTACTTATAATACGAGATGACAAAATATGTTCGAAATTCTATGATTTGGAATGTTTTTTGGAATTTCCTTGCAAATGTAAAAGTAAGATAATGCGGTTTTTAAAAGATATAACTGAACATTTTTATTATTGTCTCATTCGCAATTTTATATTAAAATTTACTTCATTATTTGTGACTTCGATAGTCATAATGTTTTGACTGGCATGTGATGTTAATCACCACAACGGCTGGTACACTAACTATATCATGAACATCCAAAAAGAAACATTGGCATAATTGGTATGAGTGCAGTAAGCAACGTACAATTCCAGTATATAAATACTCCTGACGTTGGTGTTAAATTAGGAAACAATAATGAGTATAATCAGTAAAGAATAATAAATAATGTGACGGTAAGAACTCCAAAGCTCTAGCGGCTTTGGATTTTTTACTTCTTTAATGTTAACTTTGCCTTGTTTCATTTGTCCCATATTTTAAGGAATTTTTGTGTAATATTGAATAATTCATTCACCAATGACCGAAACAATTGTAATTATGTTCATATTTATATTAACAGACTAGAAGTACTTGTCGACTATAAACCCAGTACGACTGTTTGTGATATGTTTGTCTGCTCGCTTTGTAATTAATCATCAAGTTACATGTCTTTTAAAAGTTACTGGGTAATTTTAGATGAAATGTTTACTCTTTATAATACTAGATTGTTTCAGCTTAAAGTTCAGAAAATATTATAGTATATTTCATCTGAAGAATATTACATTATAGAAAATTGTGAGGTAAGCATGAATTATCATCCTACCGGCGAAAGTTGAAAGTTGAATGCAAGCTACGCTAGGTATCGATGAGGAAACATTTATATGCAGATAAGCTTTTGTGCCCTCGGTTATCTCGCTAACACCGCCCTTTTGCCAGTTTCAAGGGCTTATCACACTGGCATTGCAGATTTATTAGAACCGTTTGAGGCATATTTCAATACTACGCAAAAAATAATTAGCTTCTCTAACAAATTTAATCATAAAAATGAAGAATGATAACAGCAATAAAAATAAATATGTTTATTAACGATCCTGTTATCATATTATTTTAAGCTGTGTTCAGAAATTATAATTACGAGGAATCAATTAAGGAAATCTTGTTACTTTCACAATTCGGCGAAACAAGAAACTATTTCGAAAATTTGTTATTATTAAATGAAACATAAAAAATCACTCTATATTTTTTTCATTTATTCCACCATGCATTTGCTAATAGAAATTACGTGTTCATTTTAAACATTATAATCCCTTAACTGCCCGATATGGGTTGTTGGGCAGTTAAGCAATTATAATGTTTAAAATAAATAGTTTCTATTAGCAAATACGTCGTGGAATAAATGAATGGTGTTAATAACAAAAACAAAGTTTAGTACATTTTTATACAAAAACAATTTTTTAATGCCTTAATGTATAAAGCAACAATTTATACATATAATCAATTTTATATTTGTATAACTGAATATTACATTTACTAGGGCAGATCTTCAGTAAATAGTCATGAATGAAAAATATCTAACATACTTAAATCCGCATACTTACGTTAAACCATTAACGTGAGTTGGAATTTTGGTTTTATGTATACTTGGGTCTATTAAAAAGTGAGTAGTTTTTTCTTTGGTTTGTCTCTTAACAAACAAGAAAATCACCAAAAAAACAAATATTTAAGATATATATATATATATATATATATATATATATATATATATATATATATATAAACTATCACAAAATGGTAACACGGAATAATCTGTAAAATGAAAATACTTTTAAAACTGCCTATTGCGAAAATACACTTTTTAAAATGTTTGCCTTACTGTGCTATTTCTAAACACAGTAACGCAAGAGGTACTACATCGATTTTAGTGAAAATTACATCAAAGTATTCCTTAGAATGTATCTTTAATATAATGAAAATTTTCTCCTTTCGTTTTTTCTTGTATGATTTTCGGTTTGTTTGAACATTGTATAACAAATACTAATTGATTTAGATTAAATTTTCATTGAGATAATGGTTAAAGTACGAGTTATAATTTTAAATACTTTTATGAATTATTTTTTAACGAAAAGGATGAAAAAAATTGTTTAATAATTGTATTAACACTCATAAAGTAGTACCGAGTGAGCGGGTTGAAACTGATGAATAGATCTAGTCGAAGTTATTGCGACGTTTTGTGTTAGCTTTGAAGTTAAAATATAAGATATATTTTATTTTTTTATATTTTTGTTCCGAATGAAGAAAAAGTTGGCCTCAAAACTGAAAAAATACAATAGTGAAACAAATTTCATATGATAGTAAATACTAATATCCATGACCTAGTCTAATTATTCTCTCAAGTATGGCTGTTACAGCCAAGGTGTTAAGATTTATAGGACCGCGGAAATTAATATTAGAATTATATACATTTCTAAAAATAAGTGTCTCGAAATGGAATCGTATCTGAACGGAATATCATCCATACATTGATCGTATGGGAAGGCCACAAATTAAACTTTTTTATGTTAAGGGTAAATGAGGCGGAAAATCGAAACAAACAACGTTGACTATGGCCGATAATCTAATTTATGACCCAGAACTTATTATTACACAAAAAATATTGAAAACAAATACTACGAAGGAACATTACTGAAAATATATACGACGAAGGAAAAAATTGTCAATGGAAGTATTGCTCGTTATCGAGTTTTCTGCGTTATAAGAAGCAAACACGTCATATTATTATAAAAGGAACAAAACATACAATTTCAAATAATTTTTACACTCCGACACTACACATGCGCATTCAAAAATAGATAGTTGTAACTATTAATGTTAATATTATAAGGTATTATGGATGACCTGGTCCGACATAAGTGCAATTAGGATAACATTACCCCATCGCAAATCATATTAGTTGACTTGTCTATCAATAATGACGGATATTATCTTAATCCATGAAACGTCAGACTTCATTTTGATCGTAACACAGTGCGTTACAAGAACTACTAAATGTTGCTATTTTAATAATAATATTTGAATCTTGCTTTCCAGACAATTAAAAAAAAATTAAATATATCGTACAAGTTCAGTTCAGTCATTATTCGTACAAGTTCAGTTCGATTGCCTCACCTTTTATTTATATATTTATGTACCTTAATGAATCTAAATTATACCGATGTAGGACTTATTGCTAATAGAGCAATATCTTACAACAACCAGAACACCGGTTCGATTTCCTCCCCCTCGACGAGCAGTTAGGAATCGAAGCCGGTGCACCGCGCAGTGAAAGACAGTAGAAACTGTGATTAACCCAACATACTACGGTGGCGAATCTTTTGAGGCTCATTTTAAGAGGGCTAATGACATATCTTTTGTTATATGTGCCTATTTGTTTTATCGGAATTCGACCACCCATTAATTTAACTTATCGAGGATAATAGATTTTCTTTTAGTAACTGTGTATATCATATCACATATTTACATATTAAAATTTGTCTAATATTCGCGTATGAAGAATTGAAAATAAATATTGATTACCTTTATTTACTATGTGCCATATATTCTCAATTAAAAAATATGACAAAATCCGAGGCAATTATAAGTAAATTAAACAATTCCTTTTTCTGGTGATCTAACTTCTCTTTACCCTGCACTTACTTTTCCGAACTTTTATTTGCATTCCATAATATTGTCTAAATTCTCTTCGAAATGATAATCCGCGAATAGTAATACGACGATAATTGCTAAACACCTCATCAATTTTATCCGACTTATCCAAAGTATTTAACTGATAAGGATAAACTCAACTTTATTTAGCCTCTGTTAATTGAAATTGATTGTATTTATTTCTTTTAAAAATTGGGTTGAAAGTATTTTCCAAATTAATGCAACAACTTGTCACTAGAACGAAAAGGATATTATTTATCAGTCGTAAACTTTCCCATACTGCCATAGCGAGTTCGAAAAAGGACTGAATTTGCAGTTATATTTAAACCCCTTTTATATCCTGTTCTTTACCTGAACGAAGATACGTCTTAATGTAGTTTATAAGTTAAGGTGAAGCGAACAGCGTCTGTGTTCGAATATAACATTACGGTATCGACACCTGCCATCCATTAGGATATTGAACACAGGCTGTGAGCGAAGTAGTTCATTCCAATGGATATATTGGGACGAACTACTTCGCTTATAAATCAATTTAAAATTTCAACAGCTTTAGAATATTTGTGAAATATATAAATTAGAACCTGAGAATTGAAAAAGAAACAATTTAAAGACTATTTTTGAAGTGGTTCCTTCCGTTTTAAATGCAACTACTTGAGTATAGATCCCATTGCTAAATTATTAATAGAAAATTTTAATATGGGTATTGAAGGTTACGAAAAATTACGATATTATATGTTTTGAAACTATTGGATGACTAGTATATAGTATAGTAGATGAATACTAGAGACAGAAATTCAGACGTAGACTTAAGGAGACAACAATTACCAAACTTATCATCGCAAAACTGATTTAAAAATGGCAAGTGAAAAGTAGAAATTTCTAAAACAGGCAACTTCCTCTGTTGCACAGAGTAAAACAATGATTATTTTACATATTGAACCACGGACCTGCTAAATAAAATTTAATACAATTCAATTTACAAATTTTGTGTCTCGTTAGAAATTGATCTTGCAAACAAGTTTTTTATAAAACAGCTTTGTATTTGCTCAAGACAAAAGTTAATTTGTCTATCTGTAATAATATCATCTAAACTCTCAAATGTGTCGGAATATGTATACATTACTCATTACTAAGAAACTGTACAAATTAAACCATTTTATTGAATCTAAGAAGCAACTACATATTACAGAACCCAAATAAACTTTTAATGTGACACATATTCATTAAGGTCGAATAAGTCAATAAGCCCAATTAATTTATTCTCCATGCTAAATTTTTATATATAATGACAAAATAACTGTTTATTTTATGAAAATAAGAAATACACATGTCAAAATAAACAATATAATATAATAAATATGAACTAAGGATAGATCCATACGTGCTGTAATTACTATTTCTTCGTTTGCATTCAGCATCGTTGTAAGAAATTATTTCATCCCTGTAAACTCAAGACCGGAACAAATACGTTAATAAATAGTTAACATGGTCTACTAAATGAGTACGAATAATTCACCCTTATTAAGTTTAATTGTGGTTATCTAATGCAAGGAAACTATTGTATTACTACTTAATAGTGTATCCTAAGTAGATCTTTTCTAGCTACATATTCTAATGAATACATAAAAATTGTAGGCAAGGTTTCCTATTTATTCATCGTTAAGTTTAATGGACGATTCATAAAAATGCCTATTAAATTCTATGATCTTAAATTTAAGCGCTACAGTATTGAAAATGGCTTTAATTGTGATGTGAAATTGGCTTTAACTTCTATCTAGAGTTAAACATTAATTTTTCTTATCTTATTACGAGTACTTAATTATGGCAACTCCCGCTTCGCGACCTTATATTTATATGTGTACTTTATTGCGTGCCTGATGAGTCCTTATTAATCATATCTTGTAAAGTTCACATGACGTTAGCATTTTTTTATTTGAATTACACATGACGTTAGCACTTGTAATTCAAATAAAAAAATTATCGTAACTGTTGTATAAAACATATCAGAGAATTTAGATTGAGTAACAATTTTTTTGTATGAATATTTTTGCTACTAAAATTTCTTAAGAATAAAATAAAATAATTATAATCAATACAATTTTTTCGTACCTTATCCCGTTCCCGTTCAATATCAATATCAATGCAAGGGTTAAACGTCATGTAATGGAAGCACACCGAGTGCCACGCCGCAGTATTAAAACGATGTACGACACCATACACCTTACTCGACTATGAATAGTGGACGATACTAGTATTATTTTTCGGCGTTTTTCTCAAATCCTTTTTAATTAGGATTCTGTATATGATAATGAAACGTTTAAATGTAACTCGATTTAAGAAAATGTTTAAAGTTAAATATGTCTTTTTATTGAAAAAATAATTATTTCTTCATAAAAATTCCTAAATAAAAATAAGTTTTTGGTTTTTTTCGTGTTATTTCTTTGAGAGGAAGCTGAATAAAATATAAAAATATTGCATTAACCAATACCTCCATATGCTGTATATTATAATAAATAGAATCATGTATACATTTCTAATATCAGTATTATAAACTGACAAAAGTTTAACACGTTGAGTATTTTAACCTTTTGTACGAATTGGTTTCGATCTCATCGATCACTAACATGTAAACTGTGACTACTAATTAATTAAGGCAACGAACTGAAAATTCGCCAATTTATACATATATATATATATATATATATATATATATATATATATATATATATATACATATACATATATATATATATACATATATATATATATATATATATATATATATATATATATATATATATATATATATATATACATATACATATATATATATATACATATATATATATATATATATATATATATATATATATATATATATATATATGTATGTATAGTAGAAACAAATATATGATATTATTGTTTCAAAGGTTTAATTCTCCATTTTATTGTTTAATTTAATAAACTAGGGACATTTGCTGATTGCCATAAGAAGACGAGCAGTCAAAATGTCGATAGGCGACCATTAATAATGCGGATCATTGACAATTACTCTTAGAAAAAAATATATCTGCGGTGCTTTTTTACGGTACAATATTAAAAATGACAGATTTATGTACGATTAATTAATTTTTTAACCTCTGTGTTTACATTCGGTTTTTTGACTCTTATTTTAAGTGATATTTGGTGTGATAAATCAAGATGTGATAATTATAAAAAAAACTGATTTTTCTTGGATTTATTACCATAAGCTTTGTAATCAATAGTTTATAAAAATACTAACAATTTCTATTACATCATATCAGTGCAAAAATAAATTCAGAAGGTTTATACTTCAGAAAATATTTTCTGCTGTAAGCTTAATATGGCTATAATTTGAAGATTGATACTATTAAGTTATGGTAATAAATGCCAATAGTAATTAATAAAATGTTATGTAAATAAATTCATATTATTAGTACCAAAATATTAATTTAATGTTATGTAAATAAATTCACATTATTAGTACCAATTCTACACAATAATTTCTACAATCAGTCCAATTAGTCCAGTCGGGTATCCTTAATTATTTCAGAGGACGGCACTAGGTCGCTACGGGGCACATGTGCCCGGTATCAATTCAAGCTCGCACACACGTCGACTGTGATTTACGAACCAAACATCCTTTCAATGGAATGATTCGGGGAAACACATCACTTAACATACAATGTTCGAACTGGGAATTCAGTGCGGGTTGGCTTTTATACTCTCAGTAGAATGGAGTTCGAAAGGTGAGATTAACGACGTGTTGGAACACAATTAGCACAAAACGAATCTCAATATGAGTAGGAATATTAAGGCATTTTCCTGAATATATATCAAAATATATTTCTGATTTCAGAAAACTAGCTATCGTTGATATTATTATTAAAGTACTTGATACATTTTTATTTCATTAGCAATAATTGATACTGAATTATGGTGTCGTTTTTTCGAAAGTTTATTGTATTTTACGAGATCGAAAAGTGAAGGGAGATATCTCCACATTATCCTTACTATTAAATTTTAAAGCTCATAAATAATTAATTTTTTAATAATTATCCAATACCAATTTTTTTTTAAATATGGAATTTTTATATGTATATTATTCATATATATATATATATATATATATATATATATATATATTTATATATATATATACATATAAATGTATGTAAATATATATATATATATATATATATATACATATATATACAAATATATATATATATATATCTTGTCATTAAAAATAACTTCAGAGTATTATTTCTTCTGGGGACTGAAGTAACCCAGCAAATGGTATAAAAAAATAATAAATGAGTCTTATTAAATAGAGACGAAAATTGCCCAGCAGGTGTCATGAAGATGAAACAAAATTTTAAATGAGTGTTGGGCAAAGGCGATATTATCCGGCAATTGTTATAAAGATGCAACCAGAGATCAAACTAGTATTGAGATAGAGACGGTGATATCTATATCCACAATAGCGTTATTATGTGGTTGTTTGTTTTTTAATCAGTCATTTACTTATTCTCGTTCTTAACGTAACGTAGCCAACGTTACACTTCTTTTCTGGTTTGATTTCTTTATCGACTTTTTGTTTCATTTCTGGAATTTAAAGTGCATAATAATCTGGTCAGTGTTATTACATACATTGACCACCATAGCAATATTAACGAACTACTTAATTGCTTAATATTTTAAAATCGTTACTTGGAACAGAAAATAATGTGTTTCCCAGTGTAAGTGAGTCGTCGTGGCTTTTTTGCTATTTAGGTTAAGCGAGAGGAGACTCTCAGAAGCAACGAAAGTATACTTGAAGGAATGTAGAACGTAGATTTGAGTCTCAACCCATGTAATTTTGTGACTATCTTAAGAGTATATAATAACTATATGGATGGTCGAATCTACACCAGGATGTGGTTGTAACGTTGTAGTTATTGTTTAACTAGCTTTAATAGGAAAATAAGTAAGCGGTTAATTTGACATACGAAAATTATGTATTTCTTTTTTTGTATCGTCGTTGGTCTACGCGTTAGTTCACAAGTTTTGACGCTAGATGTCTATACTTCACATCTCCCTTTGTTTGTAAACTAAAAACAATGTTTTCAAAACATTACAATTTGACTTACATGTTATGAATTTTAATTAACATTACCATTAATAAATTATTATTATTTTTTTTATTTTTTAATTTTACATATTATAATCATAAATTGCACAGCACAATATAATGTGTCTTGAAAACTA
Organism: Druceiella hillmani; assembly: GCA_039881145.1. Taxonomy (NCBI): domain Eukaryota; kingdom Metazoa; phylum Arthropoda; class Insecta; order Lepidoptera; family Hepialidae; genus Druceiella; species Druceiella hillmani. Next base: position 24,789,286 of record JAYKKI010000012.1, read on the forward strand.
GTATTGCAAGTAATTATTACTTTAAATAAATATTTTTAAAGATCAAGTCTATTTATTAGTTTAATGATTCTTCCAAATCTTAATGATCTTGGTGCTGTTGCAGGTTGAGCCAGGTTTGACTTATAGAAGTATATTATTAGAATTACTTGGTGATGAACTTGTTGATGTTGGGAGTGACTCAGGAACAGCTGGCGACTGGCGACAACTTCTTGTGCTGGAACTTGTTGTACTGCTGGTTGATTTGTATATTTAGTTTCAGGAACTAACACTCTGTAGCTGGTTATGTCTGCTTGTGTCTTGTGCAGATGACTAAAGTTTCTACGTAGAATTTGGCCTTGATCAGTTTGAATGATTACTGATCTTGAAAGACCTTCAGGTTTTTCTACCACTCTTGATCCTTCTCATTGTCGATGATAAACTTTGTGTCTGATTTTATCATTAATTTAATAATTGTCTGGTCTCTTAGTATGCTTATTACCGTAGTTGGCTTGTTCTTCTCGTAGTCTTTTTAGTTCAGCTGTTACTCCTTGCATTATTTTTGGTTTTAAGTAATTATCTTTTATAGGTATTGGAGATCTGGTAATTCTGCTGTACAGACGTTGGTTGGGTGAGCCTAAAATGTCATTTTTTGGTGTATTTCTCCAATTTAATAAAGCGAGTAGAACGTCTGACTTGTCGATACTACATTTCTTTAATATGTTCTTGGCTACTTGAACTGCTCTTTCAGCTAGCCCGTTGCCTTGATGATGATGTGGACTGGATGTGACATGGTTAAACTTCCATTCTTTTTGAAAAATCTTAAATTCTCTAGACATGTATTGTGTTCCATTGTCAGTTTGTAGCTCTTCTGGTACTCCATGCATGGCAAACCATCTTTTCAGTTGTTCTATTACTTCATATGATGATTGCCCTTTTAGCTGCTGAAAATTTAAATATCCAGAGTAGCTGTCACAAATCACTAGGTAAGTTTTTCCTTTTAATTCAATTATTCCTTTTAATTTAATTAGATCAGATGCAACTATTTGCCATGGAAGTGTAGGAATCTTTTTAACTAGCACTATATCTTTAGTATTGTCTCTTTGTGTTTGTTCACAGACGGAGCAGGTTTTAACTAGTTTTATGATGTCATCATATTGTCCCTTCCAGTAAAAAAATTGTCGTGCTCTTCTCAAGCAACTGTTTATACCTAGATGTCCGTGATGAATGTTCTTTAGCATTTTAGGAAACTGTGATTTTGGTACTACAATTTTATTTTTTTTTGAAAATTATTCCATTAAGATAGCTTAATTCTTCTTTGAAGTTAAAGTAATGTCGTAGTTCTGTAGGAAGTTCAGTGGCTTTTTCTGGAAATCGTTGTATTGAAGATTTGCATTTACAGTTACTACTTAAGACAATAATATGTTACTAGTAATCTAGTTATACATATTTTATTATTAACTCCTCATTAGCGTATAATTAACTCCTCTTTAGCGTTTAATGACATGGGTAGTATAACTGCAACTTTTAAATTTTCTTCTTGTTCATATTTCAGATTAGATGCATCACAGTCTCGACTAAGAAAGTCTGCTAATGGTATTTCTGTGCCTTTTTTAAATATGACCTTCGGCGAGTATGGTGTAAGATTAAACATTATGCGTTGCAATCTTGCTGGAGCAGATTGTATGTTTTTCTTGAAGATCCTCCTCAAGTGGTTTATGGTCTGATTCCACGGTCAGTTCTTTGCCATAAACGTATTCATGGAATTTCTTACATCCAAACAGTATAGCGAGTGTTGCATTTTCGATCTGTGGATAATTCTCCTTAGATTTGGCCAACGCTCTTACTCCATAGGCTATTGGTTGTCCTTCTTGAAGAAGTGCTGCTCCAAGATTTTTTGACCTAGCATCTACGCTTAATGTTACAGATTTGTTTACATCATACAGTCGTAATACTGGAGGACTCTGAAGAACTTGTTTTATTTTCTTCAAAGCTTCTTCATGATGAATTTCCCATGTAAAACTTGTATTAATGTGTAATAAATCTCTCAATGGATTTGTGATATCGAGACATTTTCGGAATAAATTTATTTAAGTATGTGACCATTCCAAGTAGTCGCTGTAATTCTGTTTTATTTTGTCGGTGTCTTCATTGCCTGTATAGCTTCCACTTTTTCTGGGTCTGCTTCTAGCGTTTCTACGACTTCATTTACTGTTTTCTGCAGTTCTTCTCTACATTTTGCCTGGATAAAAATATCATCGATTGCTACTTTCATATTTTTAAATTTACTGAGCAAATTTGTTAAGATTTCTTGGAATATTTCAGGTGCTGATGACACTCCAAAAGGAATTCTCTTGAAAGAATATCTTTCACATGGTGTAGCAAAAGTTAATATTTTCTGTGTTCTTTCTGAAAGTTTAATCTGCCAGAATCCTTTTGTGCAATCTAATAATGCAAAGAATTTAGAACCTTTAATATCAGCTGAAATTTCCTCTATAGTAGTCAGTGGAAAATGACGTCCCAGAATGTTCTTATAACTTATTAAATTTTTTGTTCGGCTTGGTTTCAGACTTGCCTTTGTTTTGTTCATTAAGTGTCTCGGTAACACGTTGCATTGTGCTCCTGTATCTATTTTAGCAATAAATTTCACTTTACCTACTTGAATTTTTTCCGTCGTCTTTTTTTTCTCCGGCACTTATAGCTGATATGTACACATCATTTTCAGAATTATTTGAGCTTTCTTCTAGTGTATTCACTCTATTTTTCTGTTTATTTAGATATTTCTTCTTAGTACGGCACATATTGGCAAAATAACCATTTCTGTTGCACATAGTACACGGTTTGTTAAATGCTGGACATTCTCTGCGTTTATGGTTTGTACCACATCTTTTACAGTTAAAATATTCGCTTGATTTATTTTTGACACTTTTATTTTTTACTGCTAATATTTTCTCTGATTTGTTTTTACCTTCAAACTCGTCTAGTTGTTTGGAAGCTTGTTCACTGGTTTTGCAGATTGTTATGGCTTTTGTCAGGTCTAGTCTATCTTCTGTTAATAATTTCTCTCTTACTTGGTTTGATTTGATGTCAAACACTATCTTGTCTTTTAACATTTCGTCGAGTAAATTGTTAAACTCACATTTGCTTGCCTGGGTTTTTATTCTTGTCAAAAATTCGTTAAAATGTTCGTCTTCGTTTTGTTCCATCTTAAAGAATATATCTCTCAAAGGATATATTTGTTTTTGGTGCAAAGTACTCTTTAAACTTGTCTTTAATGACTTGCAAGTTATTTTTGTCTGCATCGCTGAGATTGAAACTATTGTACATTTCGATAGTTTCTGAGTCTATCACGGCCATAAATGTTGCTGCCTGGACTTTGGCTGGCTTTTTATCTAATTGTATAGCAATAGCATACCAGTCAAACTGTTGTAACCACTTATTCCAACATATTGATTTGTCAGAGTCAATTTGTAGGTTAGCTGGCGGCTTTATTCCAGATACTGCGTCGTTCGTAGCCATTTTACACTTTTTTCACGTATTTTTTTTTATTTATCACGTTTTTTAGATAATTCTGACACCATATAACGTTGTAGTTATTGTTTAACTAGCTTTAATAGCAAAATAAGTAAACGGTTAATTTGACGTACGAAAACTATGTATTTCTTTTTTTGTATCATCGTTGGTCTACGCGTTAGTTCACAAGTTTTGACGCTAGATGTCTATACTTCACAGTGGTAGATTAGGAAATTAAAAGGGCCCATCGAAAGGTGCAGTAGAACGCCGAACTCGCGTTCCAAAATTTAAGATATCTCGTATACTTCGGAGAGACATCATCATATCACTAAAGTTCAACACGTAAAACCTGAATATTAAGACAGTAGATTACGATTTTGCCAAGGAATGTTTCAAAGGCAAGAGGAAAATTAAAACTTTTTCAATTTAATATCATGGTCGGACGAATTCCATTTTTGATGAAATTATGTTTTTTAGCAATCTGCAATTACCATACCTCGAACGAAAATCTACACATATTGGGAGAATCTTATTTTCAAGAAGAATTTAGGGCCAGTCTTTGAGTTGACATATTAAACGGGCAGCTAAATGGTATCTTTCAAATTTTAGATTGCTTGAACAAGAAATAGTTTTAAGAAGCAATACAATCATTTGACTAGTCAAGAAAAAAAATCAAATTTTTATCACAATTATTCAATTCGTCGAGAAAGTTTCATAAATTTTTTGCCTATAATAAAAAAATTAAAATACTATATCAACATTTTGTGAATCGTCTGCTGATCACATTAGTGACATTTAATATTTTTTCTTGTGATAATGTAAAATACAACCTGTATAAACATTCAAAGATATATCTCCTGGTAAATATATCAGGAACGTAAAAACACTTCAAATACTGTGAAGTATAGTTGATCCATAAACTTTGAGTAAACTTTTATTATCGCTTTTCATAATTGGTTCTCAAAATAAGTTGGGGCATTTTTGAGAACACTGTCAATAGCTCTAGAACTATATAAAATTCTGAATCTAAATTCTGAAAAATATTTTCAATACCCTTACAACTTGCATTTTTAATCGATGTCCAATAAGGCACGTGAAATGAAAAACAAATGTTTCGAGAATTTCAAGTACCCTCCAAAATTTCTGTATGAACATGTTTAAATATTGACCATTGAAATAATAATTAACATGATACTTATAATGTCAAATTTTACGTTTTTACGTCCAGTAGTTCCTAAGAAAATTTTTAGTAATATCTCTGGAACAATCTGACGTAAAATTGTAATTTATTACAAGAAAGCCCTACCCCCCTTTATAGTAATAGATCGATTAAACAAGCTTTATTCATAATAAGTTCACAGCGTACAGAATCAGACATGGATCTCTAAGAGCCCCACAATTGAACCATCTACTTCTCGCTTTTCAAAGTAGTTAATTGTTCCTAATCCTAATGCTTTTATTTAGGCTATTTATTTTGTAAATAAAATACCTGGTTAAGAAATTTCTATTGTTGTTCTTAAATAATATTTACGATACAATTTGAAAGATGACGCTTAGAGCAAAAGGATTTATTAATTCATCCGTGTGGTACAATTTTTTGTTAGCTATTTAAATCAAGACTGATTATTCTATTACCCTGTGTACGTAGTACCTAATGATAAGAATGATAGTACTATACTACTTAAATACATCTATTAATTGAACTTCGATAAGTTTGTAATAGAATGGAGACTACACTATGATACGCAATTAATAAACGTCGTTGATTATAAATACAAATTTCTTTTTTGAACCTCTATATTAGTACAAAATATTGTATTAGGGCGAGATTGTGAAACATAATTTAAAAGATCGGACTAACTTACCTAGTGAGATCTGATCCCCAGTTGCATGAAGTAATCTCGTCCTCATCCTAGTTCCGACCTGCTTACGTGATAAGGATCGTAAAAATTATAGTTTAGATTGATAGATTGTTTTTTATTTACATTTACCCTTGTTGAAGAGTAACAGGAAAATGTATTTCATTTCTATTCTTAATGGGTTTTGGTCAAGGTGTACACTTTTAAAGATTGTGGTCACTACAGTATTGTAACAGATTTAATATAATTTGAGTCGGACCTCACTAGGTAAGTTGACAGGCATGCCATTTGTGTTGGTGATGAGACCAGGTTTCACACAAAATTCACCATTGTTCTTTACGTGATTATCAATAAAAACCTCGACAAAAAAGTCGGATAAAAATCGGACAAAAAAGTCTGAATAAATACGACATACATAGTTAAAATTAAAACACATGAACGTAATTTGATTTCAGTAATTACTTGATGGAGATCAAAGAAAAAAATATTTAATAGCCGTCACTAAACTTTTGAAATTGTGCTGTTCCTCGGTTTTTAAAGTTATTTTACAATAAAATGTGGGTCAATTGTAGCAATGTATAAATTATATTTTTACACTCTGAATTCTATAATTATTTTAAGTTTAGGTGACTTCCTCTTAAATTCCGATGAAGTGGGATGTTGACTAATTGTGTAGCATACTTGATGATCTATTAAATTTTGACAAATTGTGAGGATCATTCAAATTATTTAAACTGACTTGATGACGTACTATATTTCAAAGAAGTTTGTGGATATTTGTCGAAAAGGATATACGTTTTTTTAACAAAAAAATAAAAAGAGACTGAGGAAGGCATGAAATAGATCATGATTTCGGGTAATAGGAGGTCATTACGGGATATTCATTTAATTAATTTTTTTTAAAAACCTTTTGCGTATTTAAACATTCTTTATTGACAGTAAGAAAAGTTGTTTTTTATATTTAATAAAAAAGGGGAAGTGAATAACTTCACTTCTTCGTCTATCAATTTATTTAGCGACAACTTACATAATTGTTTGTAAGTTTGTTAAAAGAAACCATTTTACCGTAGAAATAATTCCTTTACGGATAAATGAAGAAATTAAAAAACACTCCAACATACTCAATGGTCAACGAAAGGCCTACCTTTTGTTCTGAGAACAATTTAAAATAATTTGAATGGCGCAATTGAAGCAACATTATATTAGAACTCAATATAAGAATAAAACAAAACTTCAGAAAAAATCTATAGGGGTTGTTTTTTTCTTCAAGACTTAAGAGTCTAATGTGTGAATGGGGGGTCGTAACATTGTAATTATGTAATTAAATGTTTGAAGTCGCTCTTATTCTCCTATAAGTAATATGTACCTATATAAACCAAATTGAATGCGTGCAATAATTTTTTTTTTTCATATATTATGTAGAGGTTATATTAAAATACGAAAAGGCGTAGATTTTGCTAAATTGTTTACTTGAACATATACCTTTTGGTCGTCAAGTGTTTGATTTTAATAATTTTATTGGTATAACAATATGCTCATCAGAAAAATGCTACAAGGAAAGTGACAGGATTAAGGGGAAATTCTTAACGTACACAACTGTCCCACCGAAATATCAGTAACACAAAAAGAAAATGCCATCCACCTTTCTTTCCCAGGCTTGGCGACAAGGAAAATTACGAAGAATAAAATACTTTGTTACAATAAGTTCTGCGCGATAAATTTAATTGTCTTCCGTAGATTAAGTTATTATGTTGCGATTTTATGGGCCATTAACTTTTCGCTGGAGAACGTCCCAGTATGCTTTTATGATTTATTAAAGAAAACGTTTGGTCCTTATAACATTTTTGAGTTACATATGTAATGTACATGTATTATATACGGACGTAGCAATTCATATTCACGTGAGGGTAAAAATTGTTTTCTAATTATCAGGATAGATTTATTACATACAAAGCAGGTTTATATCTACATACTTATGATTTTATTCATATGATTTTGTACAACATTTTCGAAAATCTTATTCAACTAAATTTCAAATTTGACAATTAACTTGAATTTTTTAACCCTTTATTGAGTTCATATTTTATAAAAGAGACTTGTTGCCCCAGGACACACCCAATTCGAAAATTCCAAATAAACATCGCGTATCTTACATCTCTATTTGAACTTTAATTGCAATAAACATGATACACATGTTAAATTTCCTCTCGAAAAGAACGCTGGTAGGTGAATAGACAAAAAAAAGGATGATCATTTTAATTTTATATTTACATAGAAAGTGGTTATTGTATATTACGAAACTTTACTAAACAGATAGAATTCCAATATTAACTGACAAAACCTATTGCGATTTAGTACGCCATTTTTCACAAAAAATAATTTTTTCTCACGAAACAATGAAAGAACGAACTACTTGATGCGTAATACATGTAATCATAATTTCATTTTGTCGTCTTCAGATGTTCATACTGGTTTTTTATAATTAAGATCTCTAAAGGAATAAACAGAGTAACTCTTTGAATAATTATAACAGCTTTAGCTTTTCGTGTTTACATAATCTGTTTCCGAATATTGAATAAGATTGACAGTTAAATACAAATGATCATTAATTAAAAGGAACCTTAAATTCTGTAATTAGTCATCAATTTCTGCTTTTAAAATCTGAAGTATTAATCTAAAAAATGGTTTTTATTTTGTCTACGTAAACAGTAAATAATTGACTTCAAGGAGTTCGTTCGTTCTTGTGTTCCTACTGAAAATATATTGAAATCGAAAATTTACATTAAAATGTGTATATCCAACTTTTTTTCGTGAAATGGAAGATGTAGGTATGTTTTTTTAGTTGATATTAGAATGGTTTCTGTTATTCTAATAGTCGGGTAAGAGTGTAAATAAAATATAGGAGACAGGAAAAGCCGAAAATTATATGAAAATAATCAATCATGTTTCGTCAATTGCACGTTGGACCTGTGAAAACAACTTGCGAATATCACAAAACAAATTTTGTAAAAAATAATTATCTCAGTACGTAGAAAATTAATGGCATGTTTTCTTTAAAATGTACGCGCTGTTTGTAGGATAATAATTTCTTTTTTAAATTTTACATTTAATTAAATGTAAAATTTAAAAAATAAATTATTTTAATGAGGCAATATCCCTCGCTTTAATTGTCCATATTTACATAAAAATATTTTTCATATGCCTTTTACGCTCAAGAAAAATATTGGTATAATACATATTTTAGGAATTTTAAATTCCTTTTACTCCTTGTACTCAGGAACGTCGTATATTGTGACAATACTGCTTATAGAAAGTTATAAAACAGCTGTTACTAATATATATATATATATATATATATATATATATATAAAATCAATTTTGAGGAAATAAACAAAAACATTAGGAATAAGGGAATAGGACATATAATAATTATTGCACAGTGATTAATTTATTTTAAAATTTTATTGACTGCGAATTATACTTTTATTACCTGGCGCTAAATCCTACAAGTAAGAGAAGGGAATTGAAAATATGATCAGTGTCATAATTTTTAATGAAAACCGGGAATTTTTTATGAAGTTAGTATTGAATACTAACTTCATAAGAAATGCCCGGTTTTGATGTTGCTGTACAATATCGTTTACGAGATAACTAATAAGACAGATACATTTTTGCTTACCAAATTTAAAATAAATTAAGAGCAACTCCGTTGGACGGGAACGATGAACCCTGATTATTATTATAAATGGAGAAGTAAAATTGTTTCTTTATTTGCATCCTTTTTTTGCGTCTCAAATACTTAACTGATCTACATAACATTTTTTCAAAATTTATAAATGTTCCCTAAGATTCTGTAAACTAGAAAAACAGTGAATTGAAATATGTGTGTACGTACATTTACATAATAAGTGTTATTATGTTTTCTCCATGATTGTCTTGATATTTTAAAGTTTGTCCGTACTCTGAGAAAAAACGAGGAGAGAAGTGTCTTTGTGGACCATTTATGTTTACAGTGTACAATTTCTGTCCCTTTGAAATAAAACAAACATTTAGTATTCGCTAATTCTTATATACACATAAAAATAATAAAGTTACACTTGACAATGGATAAGAAAAAATGGTAAACAAACAAATGCTTAAATTAATTTCGAATTAAATATTTTCCCCTTATTTTATTTCGTTAAGGAATAAATACTTTTTAACTGTGAAATAGTAAATAATTTAAAATATCATAAAATAATATTTGTACCCCTAGGTGCTTGAAATTTAAATCCTTTATGAAACTCTATACCACGAATTTTTGGTACTTTGTCAGTGGTGCAGCACGAATAAAGATTAATTTTCGGAATGAAAGAAGGAAAGCGGAAAATTTGCATAGAACTTTGCTTTGTAGTTATAAATTTTAGTAACTATAGATTTTACTACACGACAGTTTTCATGTTTGTTACATATTCTATTTACCTATAATGTTTATAAATGTTTTTCTTTTTCTACTTTATAATAATAATGTATGTTTCTGATAGAATTAACTTTGTAAAATGTACTACGAATTTGGCTCCGCAGTTTACATATCGTTTACCTATAAGCGAATGCAGGCTTCCCACCGTCCGCGCTATATCTCAAATACGTAACCGCACGTAACATACAAATACGTAATATACAAAGAAAGGCTCTTGAGAGAATTTTGTGCTGTATTGTTTTTGTTCAACCTCAAAGTACACGTGAGGCATTCGAAGCGAGATATATGAAAAAAACGATTTCCGTGACTTTTGATCCTCGATATTTCAATTAGCGAATACGATGCCTCGTGAGACTTTTCAGCCCATCTTTAGACCGTCGAAACAAAGGTCTATGCAAAATTTTCATCTTTCATTCCAAAGTTTAGCATTTATTTTGCCTTACTTGATTCTACTAGTATAGATTTAAGCTATTTTAAGTTAACCAAACGGTTATACAGTATCGCACTTTTAAATTAAACGACGAAGCGAAGGGGAAGGAAACTTTTGTATGTGTTACTTATAAATTAGAAACAGTGTTTTGTATTTATTTAATTATAGAACGTAATGAAGAAAAAACACATGGTTGACTTATAAAGTTACTAATTAAAAGATTTAATGAAAGATTTTATCCCTTCTACTAAGGGTAGCATATTGTTTTTTAACAAATCTAGATGAAAACAATATGGAATGAAACAACTTCAAAGGCCCCAAATTTACATATAACTCGCTGGAATTAGTGGCTAGTATTCCAAACTTAAATTTTGCACTTTTCAATTCATCTAAAATATTTGTTTGTCATAAACGCCTATCATTAAATCTTAAATCAATCGAACTCTTGCAAGATCCCGTAGTGTATGGGTGTGTGAGTTCCATACACAGTAACACTAACTGTCATCACCGTCGATCTTATTTTGTGAGACTCAGCATGCAGCTTCCAATAGTGAGAAAGCAATAAATTCGATAAAAGTGGAAGCTTCATTTTTTTTTTTTTTTTTCCGCAAAATGTACTTTCATCCAACTTGTTTTATTTTCTCCTTTAAATAAATATGCAAATTATTATTTTCGGTCAAGGTATTTGTTATTTAAATAGAATTTATTATTATAGAAGTTATTTTGACAAATACGTTTTAATTAAATATGCACTCAGCCCCTTTTAGATACAAAAATTATATTGTTATAATTTTTTCCCACCAGTTTATCAAAAGTTATGAAAACTACATAGAATTGGTATATTTTCGTAACGAAGTTGCTCTTTGTATCAAAAAAAAACTTTTATTCACGAAGTTGTAAGAACTAAATAACGGTCATTAAACGTTTCTCTTTTTGTCGTGAGTAAGGAGTAAGTCAATTTATACTCATTTTTCTGAACTTTAACTTCGTTTGCAATATTTCTTCCAATTTTCCCCTTCGATTCTCATCCGACGCGATAATTCAGGAACGATAGTGCGACTATTACAGCTAACAATGTCGTAAATTTCGCCTGACGTGTCGAAAGTTTTTGATTATTGAGTGTGAAGTTCATTTCACGTAGTCTCTTTTATTTGAAATTTATTGTCTATTTTCTGTTTCTTAAAAGTGATTTGATTTTGAAACATTTATTACTAAATCGTGCTTGAAGCCTGCTCTATATTCATAAATATTCCAGTATACTGATTGCGAATGTCCCGTCATGAGAGATAGGGAACGTTTATTTGTTTATCGATTGGGTTGAACGGTAAGTACAAGTTATTGTCTACAATTATATTCGTGTCTGTTCAAATGAGAATGAAAACGTCCCGTGTATTCATGTACTTAGTTTATTTCTAATGCGCGCAAAATTATGTATTTGGAAATATAATTGCAGACATGACGAAGAAGTATGAATATTTGTCAAAACTGTAGACCGACTATGAGTTAATAAAATATATTATTTATAATCTAAAGGAAAGATAACAATGTACGAGTGTATTTACATTAACTTCCAAATTGGCGCTTCAATTTCTGCAAATTGTTTTGCGAATTAATGCATCGCCATATACTTGGTTTCTAGTTAAAACTTGAATAACGGCTAATTTTTTTTTCGCCCGACGTTATAGCTATAATTGGTGTTCGCCGCTATGTATCTAAATTGGGCAGCGTACCTAACCACACTGTATGGGAAAAATATACTTATTAATTAATTAGCTAGGTTAATAAACGCACTAAAATATAGAATCAAGTGCATCACTTCTCGAAGAAATATTTATTAAATATAATTATATGAAGAGTATCGTAACCGCATAGGTGGACATATAATTCAAGACTTGTTTTCAATAAATAATGTAGTGAAATATTTTTTTTTACTTGAGAGTAAAATTGTGGATATTGAAAGTGTTTATCTATTTAGTTATTTCATTGTTCTGTTTATAACATGACCACACGAATGTTTTAGAATCTACTATATTCAGTTTAGTCTTTCCAATTCTTGGTTGTCACCAAATATCGCAGCAAAGCAATAGAGTATGAGATTCAAGTAAACGTCGATCAAATATAAAGTGTGGGTTAATTATATTGATGGGAGTAGCTACCGTTTGATTCACTCCAACTAGCCTCAGTATTCCCTTTAATATAGTTAAAAGTGCTCAAAAAGATATCAATTGTTGTCCATTCTAATATTAAATAGTGAGTGAATTTGTTTGTTTGTTTCTCCTTTACACCCCAACTACCCAACCGATATTCATGAAATTATATGTAATGTAACATTTCTATTTATATATAAATATAAAATAAATTATAAAGAGCGACCAAATAGTGATATGCCATACTTTGTTTTCGCGTAAAACAACCTTAGTGGCGTAATTCTCGAATAAAATTTTAAAAAATTGCGTGCGTTCGTAAAGCAAGAACGGGGTGCATGGTTTTACGGTGGTTAACATTTTATGAAACTACGCGCCCATCGTTATGGTGCAACAATAAAATTGTTTTGCAACATCACAAAATACACATTTACAAGATTCCGTTTCGCGGAAAAGTAGTAGTGCAGCATTCTTTATTGTAAAGTGGGAAATTACTATAATTTATTTGATATTGCAACGAAAGTTAGGTCGTGGGTGTAGTCTAGGTCTGACTACGAAATCTTTTAATTATATAATTTGGTAAGTTATTCTGTATTACTATTGAAAAGAGTATAAATTTTCAATTGAACATTTTGGGTAAAAAATAATTTTTTTTTAATTTATTTAATGTCACTCCATAAAACTATTTAAAAATATGTTTTTTAACAATATATGTATGACTTTCAGACTGAAAATATATATTCAAAAAAGGTCTTTTCGAAACGTTCTGTATTGTCGAATTTTCTATTCTGTAAATTATCGCTTACAGCTCTAAATAAGTAACAATTAAATGGCCCCATATCGGGCGAGTAAAGAGATTCCTGTAATTGTTTAATAGCGCATTCGGCGGTATATTTTATAAAATAAACTTCTTTCTGGTTACTATTTAGCTTGTTAGCTAATTGATCTAATTGTTGCCAGAAAATCTGAAAATAATTCTCAATCAATAATAATCAGCACCTCAATTTTACCTATCTGATATTCGTTTCAGGTTTGCTTACTGAAACTCATGTTTATCCTGAACTAAGCCATTAGTATATTCGTTTATGATTATGGTATGTAACCCACTTTTCATAACCAGTTACTGAATGCTTAACCGAAATCAGGTTTTAATATCAATGGTCGATAAGCCTGAACGCATAAAGTACAAAAGTCTACATGCTGATGTCAATTGAAATTAATTATAAATGTAAAGCAATACGACTTACATTCAATTTAAATTAATTAATGTATTTGATCTCAATTTAAGTTAATATTGTTTGATAGTATATTACATACTCGAAAATATGGTATACCTTCCATTATATTTATACAGTTTATTCGATTTTAAAGAGAAATGCTATCAATTATTTTGTGCACAATATTTAAAGTCCGTAATAAATTTTAATAACGCTATTGAACTTTTTAATTAAAATTATGTGGACAAAAAGGAATATAATTCCATATTTAAGTAACAGTTTTCTTTTGCGTTTTAAAATATTATACTAATAAAGTTGAATTTCATACTAAACTAACAATCGAATCTTATTTCGCCTAAACATATAATATAGTATTATTATGGAAACAATTAACAAAATTTAATAAACAATAAATTTTAAAACCCTTTTGCCTTGTTTAACCAAAAATAAATATTTTTCATTATGAAAATGCATTCATCTACGAGAATATGTTTCGTTGACCGCTAATTAAACCTCACACCGTAATTGCGAATACCGCAACATGCATACTGGATAGCGGCCACGCATGCAATTTACAAGATAATGTAAAGCATTTTGGCAGCCCGCTTTTAAATTTTATTAAGGCTTTTTATTATTATTCTACGTTCTATTGGTACATGAAATGATATGTTTAAATTTGTTTATGTCCTTTTTGAACAAGTTTACGGTGATCTGTCTTTTATTTATGGTGATAAATTAGAGTCACTCTTTGTCAAAACAAAAATCAAAACTTTTTAATGTAACGAGTAAAGAAGCGTTGCAACAAAAATGTCAAATTTAATATTTTTACCTACAATAATTTATTAAGAGAATGTAATTACATTCACAAATATACTCTTCACAAATGATTCTGAAATCTTAACAATGGCACATATAATGCCATTGTTATGTATAGGTCTGTAGGGGGTAATCTTTAGAATTACTGATCAGATCTTGAAAATTCTTTTCATATAAATCAACAGTATTCTCAAGTAACATAAGCTATGTTTCATTGTGCTCAGGATTTGTTTTGGACGAAATAACTAAATTTGTAAGTAAAGTCAATGGAAAATGAGCTGATCGGCTGCTTTATTGGCATGCTCTGACTAAACGGTTTGATATAAATGAACATTATGCATTAAATATACATTGTTATTTAATTTTTCTACAAAAAAAATCTGCGACACTGTAAATCTAGTTTTTAATTTACCAAAAAGTAGCAAAATTTCTGAAAAAAAACAAACAATAAGCAAAAACAAATCGAAACTTCTCTTTAATATGTAACTAATTTTCAGTTAAAATATATTTCCTAAATTTATTTGAAGTCGTGTTAATTATTTGAAGAAAACCCCAATATTTAATAACCGTCATCTTAAACGTGTTAGATAGTACAGCGTCAGCATAGATAATATACTAAATAGATGGGACACTCCATACAATTTTTTAACACTGTCAGAAAGAAATGGCATGTGCCATCAGATTTACGACCTAGCCATACGTGCCTATATTCACTTTTGTTTACATAATACGAGACTGGATTAAAAAAACACCAAACAGTTAAATTAAAAAAAACTGTTTTATTAAATGCCTTAGTCATAAATAAAAATTAAATTATGAGTATATGACATACATAAAGTAAGGGATAAATATATGATAATTACTTAACTTCCTAAATTGTAGTAAAAGAATTCCTAAAAAGAAACACAAGTAATGGATGCTTTAATATCACTAATTGTTAATACACTTATTGAAAGTATACTACGTTTACCCCAATACACCAATAAAAAGACCATTAATTTAATAGCTGTAGTTTTTGGGTCTGAAAGATTTAAGTTTCCTGTCAATTATAATTTAGTGGAAAACATTTAAAATTTGGGTCTGTCATTTGCACCAATATAAATACTCTTAAATAATTTAAATATAAAGAAATGTATGACAAAGTTTAAAAAAATACCTAAAAGTATGCACTTATTAAAAGAATGATTGAAATCCATTAAGTGTCATAATAATATTGACGAAATCTAACTAAATCTTTGTACCTTACAATTAATCCAGTTTAAATGTAAATTGGAGTTCAAAAATATTTTTAAATGTGAAATTAAATCATTTTGGTAAGCTAACTTTCTTAATTATCAACTAATTTGATCGAGTTACCAAAAGGTTCGAACAAAATTATATTGTTATAATGTAGTCGATTCCCCGAGTACCTACTTGCAACGAAGTGATGAACATCTGACTGAACTTCACATTTAAATATATTTTCATATGTTTTGCATTTCCCAGTTTTCTTTAGCAATTTTCTAATTACCCCACCAAAAATAAAGCATTAACATAAACACAGAATTTTCTACATTTCGTTTAGTGAGAAATGGGCCAGACGGACTATCGAAATTAAAACTCAAAATTTGTGAATGATTTAACGATTCTTGTTCCTACATACTATTGAATATTCTATGCCACTGGACGTGCGTTCAATGGAATGTGTGGAAGATAATATTAAATCTTTTAATCCTGTGATTACAGAGGTATTGTTCTCATCACAATTTGCTCCTGGGGAATGTGAATTTTGAAAATTATTACATGTAGGATTAATATTTCTGTAGTTATGAGATATTAATTTTCCAAAAACATTTTTTAATGGATCTTGGTTGACCATACGCGGTGAACAAATTTGAATTCCTCTGTTATATAAAAAATGAGTTGAAAGAGCGAAGCGTTTTAAATCCAAATTGTTTATACTAGGAATATATGTATGTGTACCTACTCTATTAACAAATCGCATACCTCTTAGTGTTCTACCTAAAATTGGTTATGCCCCATTTTCTCACTCTTACTCTAGGGTTTACCTTTACATTATCTAGCACTACCATTAACACTATTAAATAATTTGGTAAAGAAATTGATGATCTCGCCCATATCTGCCATTGTCATACTCCTTCCTTGAATCACTGGATCACCTGGAAATGAAGTTGAATTTTCAATATGTATGTAATAAATGTTTC
Organism: Druceiella hillmani; assembly: GCA_039881145.1. Lineage (NCBI taxonomy): Eukaryota > Metazoa > Arthropoda > Insecta > Lepidoptera > Hepialidae > Druceiella > Druceiella hillmani. The sequence continues at coordinate 24,805,904 of JAYKKI010000012.1, forward strand.
TAATAAAGAATAAAATGTTTCAAAGAATAATTTCTAATGTTTGCTATCAATAATTTCCAGTTACGGTATAAATGACTTACAAGCGTGGGAAAGTACATAGAAACTATAATGCATAAATTTCAATAACAAAACTAATCATGTGCCTGCACTAAATCAATTGGTTGTAAAGAAAGTGGTAATTCCATAAATTTCAATTAAGTATGACAAACAGGAAATAATGAATTGAACTTTTACATTACCTCTTCTATAATCAATTTTCATAGATGCCTGCATCGTTGAATTGAAAACTCTTGCACAGCTACTTCATCTTACGCATTCTATCCAGGTATATACGGCTATTTTTTATTTTCGACAACAATTTCATACTTCCTCTGGCATCTCACGCATATGTAAATATAATATCTTTCCATGTTGCTCTCTTTTCATTCTCAAACAATAGGTCGTACTGGAACAAATTATTCCTCATACCTTTCAACAAATCTGGGAGACCATTCACAACAAATAAATCAGATTTCAATACTTTTATTATATTTGACTCATAATTTTCACCTTCCAAAACATATTCACACTTGGTTTCTTGTACGAAGTTTTTCAGACCTGCAATAAATAACATTTTTATGTTTTCACGTCCAATAATATTTAGCCAAACTGTTCTTCCTTTTCATCGTTTGGAACATTTACTATACACATACATAGCAGACATATTTAAAAATTACTATTTTACGATTTTAAAAGTACGTAAATAGAAATGAAATAAATGAAAACGGATGGAAATAATATTAAAACGAATACAAAGATATATTAATATAATAAAAATAAAACAACACAATTTCACGATTTGACAACAACGTAAATAGGGTTGAACGAATAAAAATAGATGCAGATAATATTAAAACAGATACAAATATATTATTAATACATATACAAAGTTAAAAGTAAATAAAAAATGCAAAAGCAATAGTATAAAGCGTAAAAAGCGTAAGTCTCGATGAAGCTACTTACATTTTAAACGATTGAACAGCCATTTTGCGACGCATTTTGACAATAGCATAAGTCTATGGCATGTCAAGAAAAGGTACAGTACAATGAAGTTGGTTAGGTTAGAAAGTGATAGCCGATGCACACCAGAGAATTTGTATGAAAAAATATATTAGTATGGAGTGTCCGGACTCTGAGCGGCAGTTTTGCAACGCATTGTAGTTATAACTTGCAATGTGAGATGGCGCCACGCAACTTTTTACACGTCGAACTATGAATTGTTCACATAGAGTATAAGACAATTGAAAAATAATATATTATTATAGGCGAGCAATACGAGCCTTATTCTAGTGATGTCTGAGTAAAAAATATCATTATCGACCTCCATATATCGAGGAAAGAATATCGGTATATGAAAAAAAAAATTATTTGATTCGTCTAATTAAATTTTGATGAGTCTAATTTTCTTGAATTATCTTACTTACTAGATAAATACTACTAATGAATAACAACGATAGAAAATATTAATTATTTATTAATCAAACCAATATTTATCTGATACAGACATCGATTTATGTCTTGATTTATGTGCTCGGATGTAAGCCGACTTCTGTTGGGTACTGCGAGATTTACAGCAGATGCTATTCGCTCTGAGGAAACCGAGGACGCAGGCGATATCAAATACTTTAGAGCTATGTCAGTAAGGACTGGGGTAAAATGGCGACAATCAAACCAGAATTTTGTTGGATTCTCTTTTCTGGGTATTATAGGCTGATCTAGATATTGCTTTAGTTCGCTAGGCATACCATCACTGGTTGTAAATAAACTGAAGTTTACTGAAGCTGCAGCAATATCTATTATACTTTTTTCATGTCCGGACCACAACGACGGCGAAGAATTTTCTGAATTTGGAATTGTGGCAGTGGGTCTGAGTTCAGGCGAAAATTGTCCTCTACGTCTATGTTCTAAACGTATTTCTTTGGACATAGCGCTTATTGCTGTGGAAACAGCTAGTGCGGAATTAAAATGAATACGCTTAAAGCGAGGGTCTAAAATTGTTGCTTTAGTAAGATGTAAATGTCGCCCTAGTGGTTCTAGTTTGGCAATAACTAAGTTTAGCAAACTCTTCTGAACAGGTACACCAAATTCATTGGAAGGTTTTTCATTTGTTCAAGTCCTTTCTGAAGTAAATTTGCAGTGGGAATCGCTAAGCTAGAAGTCACGTACTACTGATCGCAGCTAATATCCTCAGTAGCTTGCTTAAATAGGGTAAGCAATATTATCAGATCTTGTATGACACTTAACTCTGAAGAAGTTATCATATCAGGTGCATTCCACCTGGCTGCCAAAATCTTAGCCACAGTAGCTGATAATGTATTAAATCTTTCCAACATATCAAGACAAGAATTCCACCTTGTGTTTACTGATTGTATTAGTGTTAACACTTCTCCCTCTTTCTTTTTTCCCTCTTGCTCTGCTCGTAAATCGTCAATTGCGTTGACAGATTGTTTAAAATATGTAACGATGGCTTTGACACGATTGGCAATTTGTAGAACTGGTGCATTATCTCTTGTTGCCCCATCCACTATTAAATTCAGCAAATGCGCCGTGCACGGAATTCTTTTTCCATCTGCCAAATAGTGCTGCACTACAGCAACCATGTTAACACCACCATCAGTGGTAATTGATAAAATGCAATCCTTTACTATTGTAAACTCTTCGGTAATATTTTCAAAGCATTCTTTTATATAATCAGCTATGTGTGCCTACAAGAAAGAAGACCAATATTAGTCCACTTTATTAAATTTATAATAACTTACTATTTATTTTATACTTTACTTACCTGATACATTCTCCGTGCTGTCAATGTTACCATCTCATGCTCAGGAGTGCAGTTATCCGCAGTATTAAGAAAATGCGCTGTCTTTACGGTAAAACTTCGTGTCGAGTTGGTAAGAGTTAATATATCACTTGTTAAAGCAATATTATTTATCTCACTTAATTTTTGTTTTAAAATGGCTTTGGTAGTGGCATATCGTTGTTCCATTAAGCCAGTTATCTGTAATGAGGAATGAATAATAAAATAACATTTAAAAATAAAAAGGATAAGATAATAATTTAATATATAGTTTGCTTACAGTAGTTCGAGATAGAGGCATGTTGTCTTTGCAAATCATATAGACCAAAGCTTGATTTATTTGGCTAGTTTTTTGACCCCCGGCTAAATTGAGAAAAATAATAAAATTAGAACATACTCGTAGAACTAAAATATAAACAATACAGTAATCTGATATAAATAAAATATACCTTCATAGCTTGAACTTCTTTCAAACATATCTTCAGTGTAGTTTGTTTCCTTTAAGTCTTTACTCTGACCATCTTTGAAGGATTCAGTCTGAAAAAATTCATTGAACATTTTGTACATATTTTATTACACTTGTCGACATAAATAGTATTAAGTTTAAGTGAAAACACCAAAATATAAATTTATCGATATCGATACTTTTAGTAATTACATATCATTAGTTGACTGGTTATTAGTTATGAACGATCAACGAGTGATATTTAGATTCTAAAGGCTCTAAAGCTACGTTTGGTCTTGCACAAATAAAATACTTACACCAGTATCATCGTAAATCGCAGATTCAGACAATTCCATGAAGTGATTTTCTATCTCAGCAGGTTCATTACTAATCCTAATAGTTGAATTAGTAGACGAATCGGTTGAACTGGTTCTTGTTGTCATTCGTTTAGGTTCTGAAGCTCTTGGTGTAATATCATTTACTTCACTAGACTTTGCGTTTTTATTTTTAAGTTGCAAAAACGCATGGTGATGCTTATTTTTTAGATGTGCAGCTAAATTCGTCGTATTGCCACTGGTTTTATATATTTTTCCACACAGATTACATGCAACGTTTGAGGTTATAATACGGATAACGGACGGACAATTTGAATGACTGGACTGGCACACTGTCATTGACCTAAAGACAGAATTGCCAACTTAAAAACCATCTTATTGAAAAGTAGAAAATCGAGTCGACCAAAAACAAAAAATATCGTTTTTGATACAATTTCGATATTGGAAATTTTATATCGATATTTCAATATATCGTTACAAAATATTTCGCTCAAAAATATCGATATATCGTATTCAAAATATCGATATATTGATATTTCGATATTTTTACAACAAGCCTAGTTGAAGCGTTTTTATGCAAAATAGGTCGTAAAGTCCAATTTATTTCTGGAACAGTTTCAACCATTTTTGACGTGAAACGTTTTTAAATTTGCTACCATACGGGGGCAATCTAAAAAACCTAATTATAACAAAATCGGGCGATACAATTTGGCGTTGCAGTTTCGAATGTATCCTCTACATAAAAAAATTAAATTATACCATTGGATAGCTAAAGGATCAAAGAAATCATAACGATAAGCGAGAACAGTGAGGCATCACGCGCGGTGGAGGGGGAAGCACCGCCATTTTGAGATTTTTGCGGCGTATCGATATTTGGAATTAGTATAACTTTTGATTCGGAAAAGCTACGATGTTCGTTTAAGTTTTAATCGTCAGCTGTCATCAAAATCTATCGATTGTATTTAAAACATTAGTTTAAAGTAGAGACAGTGAATATAATAATGTATTAGAATCAAAAATAATTATTTGTTTCCTTGCTTTTATCCTAAATATATAAAAAAAACATAGACATAAACGGCCTGTGTTGTACGTATTCGCGTTTCCATGACACAGCCATACCTGATTTTATTTTTCAAATCTCTGGTTAATTCCTTAAAACTTGTTCAGATATAACTAATATAATAAGATTGTCATTTATAATAATATATCAAAGGGTTGTGCTTTTGCCTTGAAAATCCGTTAATTTTTTTTTCACTTACCTTTTAGTTCACGTTTTCTAGAAAATATTGAACTTGTGTAGACTATAGACTATGTGTCGATTTCAATTTTATATAATGTGTAATTTTTTTTAACTGAAGATGTCGTTCCATATAACGTAATATAATTGAATATATGACGTTCATGTTGTATCAATAGTATTAGACTTTCCTTAAAAATATTAATAAAATAATAATAATATAATTAATAAAATAATAAATAATAATATTATATAAATATTTATTAGGTTAGCAATCTGTAGGTTTCACTTTGATCACCACATAACGGTTTAATTTTTATTTTTGCTTCTGTAGGTTAGTTTCCATTATTATCCATTTAACTTCTATCCGCCAATTATATCATTTTCAATGTGAATGTGTCTTTGTTTGTATGACTCGCTTTCACGTCCCAATTACTAGACCTACCTCGATTAAATAAAGCACACATATAGAATGTGCGATGAAAATATATATGGAATAAATTTAATTCTGAAAAAGAATTAACTTCCAGTTATTGTGGCATAAATATTTAAAACCTCTTACTATGGTGAAAAAATTCCCATGGAATACATATTTCTTAATTACATAAAAACTGATTTTAATCTGTCCATTACCAGACTATATTAATTAATAATAACAGTAGTTGTCACAAAATGTTTATACTCTTCGAAATTATGTTTGAGTAGTGGGCGTCAAAAACTACTTTTTAAAAGTCAGTGGTACAGCATAAGAGGGAAAAAATTGCAACTCAGAAAATAAATATTCTCTTTCACTAGTTTTATAAGGTTTTTCCAATAATATTTTTGAATTTTGTAAATAATTACTTTTTCTCAGGAATTATATCGTACTGAATTTCGCTTCCTTCAAACTAGCATCCCACTTTATGAACATAGTGGATAATATTTTTTTGCAGCGTTGGGAATAACTTTAAAAACTTCGGAATTCAAACTGAAAACTATATTAAAATTCTTAGCTTTTTTTTAGCATGAATTGTGACTGGGAATGATTTGTGTACTAATGTGTAGTTGTCCGTTGTCACTATCTTATTTTATGGAAAATTCTATCGAAAGGCCTTTCTTATGACAAAGTATTTTAATTACACGGCTACCGCCAGCACAATCTGGGAACAATCTTTTAATCGTAACAACATGTAAAACATTTCAATTTCTCTCTATGTCTACTTTTGATTTATTTCGGATTGTTTAGAAAACTAGAATGAGACGGCAATATCGAAGTAGACATATTTACTTAATATTTTAACTTAATGTAACGTCACTGATTTTACTTACACGTAATAAACGTATGAGTTGCTGTCAGTTACAGTGGCATAGTGACTAACGGACGACAGTAATTCAAATTGCGGAACATATTCTCGTTATATTGAACCTACTCGCCATTTATAATATGCTACCTATGCACTTAAGTACGATTCATCGACTATTTATTCATAACATTATATTTTTTTATTTACATTGTAAATATCAATTTATAACGTAGTCTGTAGAAAGATAAATAGTCTATGTGATACAGGCGCAGGCTTTATGTAGAAGTTAGGTGATGTATGGATGTTTAGCTCGACTATTTCGCACTTTATTGTTCCACAGGTAAACAACAAGGGATACTGTGCTTTGGTCGGTGCTGCAATCTGAAATCTTTCAAATTCCACTATATGAGTGAACGCTCACAGCCATTTAGGTGGGGGTGTCTACGAGTTACAGAATACGTCTGCATACAGCATTTCCAGTTACAGGAACCACCTTTATCTTATCAGGTTAAAATAATATAATAAATGAAATTAATTTAAGTGAAAGGAAAATAATTTCGAAACACAGAGGACTTCTAATTTTACATCCCTCTTAAAAAGATTAACCTATTTACATGGAAAATTGGCTGGTTTTGTACCGCGTGTTACTCGTAAATAAAGTACATAAGACTTTTTTCAAAATGTCAGACATTTATTTTATTATTTAATTATAATAAACTTTTAAACTTTAATATTAGCGACAAGTGAAGCTCAATAAAGAGACTTGTTTCCGATACTGAATTACTACGAATTGATGGTGCAACCTCAACACGTGTGCCGCATATATTTAAAAAAAATTGCGTTTTCTGAATGTAATTATATTAGCCTTATATGTGTAAAATCAATTCAAATACAAATAAGTCTAATAATTTATTCTAGTACTGGATAAATCTACTAGCATTGTACTCTGGTGTCCAAAAGGGTCGGTGATATAATTATCATAATAAATTGTCTGGGTCTAGTCATTGCTTCTTTTAAGAATCAAGGACTTTATAAAGTCTAGAAGTAATTTTTAATCGTTGCAACATTAGTTTTGTTATAATACTTTTGTTTTTGTTATTTCGCAATTTTATTTTAACAATCACTAATTATTTTTCAAAATATCATGATTTATCGTCTTTCATTAATTTGTCTCTTAATTGCTATATCAGTGATTTTTTTTCGAATTTCTCCCGAAAATATAAAAAGAAAATAATGTACAATATTTTTTGATGCAAACCTTTATTACGAAATAATAACTTATTTTCCAATAACAAAATATTTTTTATTTTCAAAATTTTCTCGATCGTTTTTTGCGAAATTTTCGCGATTAATTACCATAATTAGACCCTCCATATATATATCAAACTATTAGTGTAATATTATTTTCGGCAAAATAATGTTCCTATAACACTTTATTCAAGGCACAATAAGGTATTAGGTGCGTCGCCTGGTACACCACATTGACGCAATGCAGTGCTCATTGTGAGTAGATAGCAAAACAGTTATCCTTTAGGATAAGTTTAGTAAGACACAAGAGTACAGTAAGACAAATAATTATTGATTATAACCTTTTTGCAATCATTTTGTACTCAGGAATGCACTGAAGCCCTGCGAATTAGTTTCTTGTATTTATTAAGTAATATTTTATACGAGAGACCAATGCAATTACTTTTTACTGGTATTGATATCGTATGTAAGTTTCAATATTGGAAAAAAAAGATATATATATATATATATATATATATATATATATATATATATATATATATATATATATATATATATTACAAGGATTCGTCAATGTATATTATTCAATATACATTGACAACCGTTTCTGAAGTGTAGAAATTCTCAATCGTTTCCGAACTGTGAAAATTGAGGATTTTAAGAAAAAAACACTTTTTATATAAACACCCTTCGATTATATGTATGAATAGTAGATACGTTTCTTATTACAGTTATATTCAGTACATTTTTTAAATTTCGGGGCAATATAGACAAACTTAGGGCAAAGAGCAAAATTATGTGCACATTTATGTTAAAAGAGACGCTAAACCAACTTAAACAATCATTAGTTAAAGCGTTTAAATTCAAAATCGCATAAAGTAACAGTCTTTTTCTGAATCAGCCCCCAGTCATATGACGTCAGGAACTCAATTTTTCGTATTGTTGACATACCTGACGGTGAGACTTTACGTGACGTACACAGCTTGAGTTTCATTAATAAAGTAATGACACAAAGCAATCTTTCTTTAAAGAATCCAATTTTCAATTAATAGAGAACGGAAGAATGTTATGTAACATACATGTTTCCATCGTCTGAGGTGAAATAATTCATCATCATCTGATGGTGATCAGCTTATAAATATCCACTGCTGAACATGGATCCTTCCACACACGGCTTTCGCATTAAATCACTTGCCGACAAATTGTGATTTGAGATTCGCATTATTCTAATTTGCTGATGTTAAACGCTATGTAGACGCTATGTGCTTTCTTTCTTTTTTTTTGGATTTTATCCTTCAGAGACTATGCTATTGTTTATTTGTTGCGATTTTATAAACTATTATTTCTTTTTGCAAGACGTTCCCACAATGATTTGCTTTGCGATTTATGAGAGGGAAAATTTAATCCTTTAATATATTTATTAAAAATTATTTTTAATAAATATTTTCGAAATAATATTTAAGGAAACATTGTTTCGATTTTGATTTCGTTTCCAGATATAGTTTTAAGTAAAGTATGATATTATTATTCTGGTATTAAGTCCTATTTGCCTCAATACCAAGGTATAATATTATACATGACAACAGTTAAAGGCGAGGGGATAAATGGATTACGCATAGAGTTTTGGAAATTTATATTATTTAGCCATCTTATGTTTATTCTCTATTTAACACCGATGAGAATATGCACAGTAATTAGAACAGCAACATATCTGCCCTGTTAATTCACAAGTCTCACACTGTCGCAATTAATGCAGACCTAATAGTCGTATGTTTTATTCTATTATGAAATTTGGTAATAACCATTTTAATTTGGTGATAAATCAACATAAATTCATGCATTGTATTCTTTTTTAACATGAAAATTACATATTGAATATATTTGGCGTTAATTTTGTAGAAATTCATTATTAAGTAAATTTTATTCACAACTAATTGAAACTACGTGATGTAGTATTACTTCTACTTTAATTAAATTCTTTACCACCACCTAAGTTTCGTTGAATTAAGATTGATTTAAGATTGATCTTGTGTCTTTACAAATTGCCCACCTGAAGACATTGTCATAGAATGAAACCTAGGTCGGGTTAAAATCTAAATAAAGTAGAAGTAATACTACATAATGTAGTTTCTTTAAGTTAGTAGAGAATAATGAATTTCTACAAAATTAACGCCAAATATATTCAATAACGTAGTTTCATTTAGTTGTGAATAACAATTAAATGAAAAATACAAATATTCGGCATTAGTATTTATATTTTCTGCTGGCTCTTGGATAAAACTGCACCCTTGTGCGTTTATCCCGATAATATGTTTATAAATTGCATATACTTTCCCTTGCTTTTATTATAAATTTTATTTTATTGTTGCTTTATCTTGTTTTTTTCTTTATTTTCTTACATAACTTCTACGTTTTCATCACCTACGAAACCTATAATACTTTACAAAAGCAAGGTTTATCATTGCGCTTAACACTCTTGTCAGTTCTAGGGTAGGTAATAAATCAAAGCCTGTTTAAACCAATCACGACATTTTTATTACGAATTATAAATTGAAGTTAACGAAACTTTATACAGAACACAACATTAGGACATTTTTGTTTTGCTCGTTTTGAATTAGACAAAAGCTCAACAACTTATAGATGCGAAAATAAAGAAATTGTTTAGGAATACAATAAATATATACCTAGTGATAACAGATTAATAGTTATTATAATTTATTAAATTTAATACACTGTTAAATGTTTTGACTACATTAACTAATTTTTCTATTAATAATATTATATAATTTTACATAAACAGTAATGCTAAAGCGTGTCTTTTTAAGTAGTGCCGGGTTTTACTTTTTGGATGCAACAAATTCACAGTATTGGTAATATGGAAAGAGGATACCAACTAAACTGATAAATTAACTGGATAATTTTTACTAATTTACCTGTAAACAATCATTCATTGTTGCATGGTGCAACACGATGGAAAATTAAGCGAAAATACTCCATAGCGTTATATCGCAAAACATATATGCACAGAGAGATTTTATAAATTGATGGTAAAATTAACAAAGTGATTATTGATTTTTCTTATTATTTTAACTGAAAAACCCTTGAGAAACTTATGTTAAATATGTAAAAATTGTTGAAAAATGTTTTTCGACATATATTTTGAAATTATTGCGTAATTCCCATAAAGTTTTCTTATATCAGAAGATAAACTATTTCACGCTTTCTTTTTTTAACTGTTTCCTTTGCAACTAACAGCCGAATGGTAAACATACAAAATTTTAAAATTTGAGATATTTACCATTCGATGACCCCTGTTAATCTGTTTTTGTATTAAAATATCTTAAATTCTTACTGCTCTACCAAAAAGTTTAAAATATGTTAATTATCATAAATTTAAAAGAGACAATGCGCTTTTATATTTTATTCTATGAATATTTAAAGCACAGCTAAAAGAAACATGTATGTGATTACTTAATGTGATCGTAAGTGTCGTGCATTTATTTTGTGGGTAAATACAAACGAAATAAGATCAATATTACATGATACCAGCTGCGCCTACAACTTGGTCCGCGTAAAATTAGGAATAAGAAAATTTATTAGAATTTTTTTTCTCTCATATATTGCTCTTTGTTATAAACTATTACCAAACCAAATTTCGTCAAAATCCATCTACAGTACAGTGACAAATATTTAAAAAAAAATAAAACTGGATTTCAAGAAAATTTGAATTTATTTGCTATGTACAAATTCGATGTTTGATGCCTTTTATTAAGTTAATTCATTACTTGATTTTCTTTTCTCAGAACGAATAAATAGTCTTAGCTGTTTTTGATATTAAGTTGTACGTTAAATAATAATTCGTTCTTATTCCTATGTATAATCATTAATGTGCTTCACTCTGCTGGTTAATTAGCCATGTGCTCTTCTATGTTTCTTTTTAGTAAATGGAAAAATACAACTTGATTTTTTTATTCGTGTTCGGTAAAAAACTATAAAGAAAATTCTGTGCACAGGAGAGACGAAGCGAAAATTAATTAAAATAAACATTGAAATATTGCTTCATTTAAAAATTTTCACAATTAGAAAAAAATTTAAACCTTTGTTTTAGCTATACCATAATGAATAACATATCTGGCGATAATGTTGTATCTATTATTATTGATCATATCTATTGTTAAAATTACGTGTCGATAATTTTCTTGGAAAGTTTATTTTAAAAACATGTTTTTAAAGCTAACTATGACGAAGTGTTAGTGTATGGTAAAAAAAGATATTAAGTACTATTCTTGTTAATCGAACAAAAATTTCAGCTGTATTGATCACAGCATACAAGATAAACTTAGAAAATTGTGAAAAGATTGCTTTTGTATTATACTTTTTGGTTTTTAATGTAAACGAAATAAATTTTTGAATGTCACTTGAATGAATGTTTAATTTTCCACAAAATTTTGTTATGTGGAGTCAGAAAACAACGTAAAATAAAATCTGAACTCAGAGTTAAAATTTATCACTTTTTTATTTTCTCTTATATAATGAGAAGTGGGAAAATTTAAGCATAAACTAAATTTAAATTTCCTTCCTATAAAAATATTTTAATCAATAAGTCACTACGATGCGCACATGAAAACATTTTCGTCTGACTGAAATAGCCTTGAAATATTTTTTTTAGTCATTGCTTTTAGTTAAAATTACAATTTAAAACTTACAATTTCACTTTATTTACAAGTACCTTTAGTTAAAGACAAAAAATTCGCTTACACATATGGGAAAGAGCATTAATATTTTATTTAAACATTTTCCTGTATGTTAATTGAGATTCACACATGAAGAAAATTTATGCATATGGATAAATTTTATGCACATGGATCTAACATTATAGAAATTATGAAGCTATGACAAGCGGACGAGCGGAAATAATGTTCTTTGTTTCACTAAAGACCATTAATAATTAAAATCTAAATTTTGTTATACGTCACATCGTGGTGCTATATATTATTTGTACAATTATGCCCTTGTTTACTTTTCTTTTAATATTTACAATCAGTACTATAGAAATTAGAAGATTATGTTTTTCGTCTGTAATTTTACTGTTTATATATTTACAAACATGCATCACTCAGTTTATTTATATTCGTAACTCGTAACGATAGCAAAAAATTAAGTGTCGTTCTGTTGTAGCTTTGAAATTAAAAAATATATAATTTGAAATTTCTTAACCAAATTTAATATAAAACGCACACAAACTGTTAGATCTACCTGTCGTACATTACAGAAATAGAATTTAATTTTTAAAAAAGCTGTTATTTTTTAAAATATGAAATACAGAAAAACTCAGCATTTGACATCAGAAAATAAAATAAAATTGGTAACCATAACATAAAGAAAAAAGAAGCTGTTTTCATAAACGCGCATATATTATATTTCTAATATATAAAGAATTATTAGTGAACAGTAAAAAGCCCACAAAGTACATACTAAGCTTTTTGAAACAATTACAAAAAATAATCAATATCGATATTCATAACAATGTCATTGTCTAAAATAACTGAAAATCAAATGTCAACCAACGTTGACACTCGTTCTGTATTGTCAAAATGAATGGCTTACTTACTTCACGAAAAAAGTTTCGTTTTTTACTCTGAAATGGGCATATATTGAGAATTAATTTCACGAAATAAGCAATTATTTTAAATACTCTTGCAGGAAGGATTACGGTTACTTTTTCAGTTGATCATCACAAAATACAGAGGTAAGGAAAAAGAAAATATAAGTTTAAATTTATAAGTTTATTCACTAGCAGATGCCATAGAACAGAGTACAGTAAATGTAACGCACACCACATTATCGCACTTTGCCTCATCTTCGGAGAAGATGCTGGTAGTTTTCAATTTTGAATTAATTCTAAGTCGTTTTGGATGAAAAATACGGTCTTCTAATATAATATTTCAAAATACTCTGCACCTGATTTTTATTTTCCTGAAGTGGAAAGGTCCACATAAAAATATAAATAGTTTTTGTTACTCATATTTTCGAAAAGTTAAAGTCTAGTTCGACTTCATGCACTGATTATAATTACACTGAATACTTCACAATATTCCTTTAGAAATAATATAAATGTTAATTTTACCCAATCTAAATGAGATGTGTATGTAATTACTAGTCAAGTGCCTACTAGAACATTAGCCAATGCTATTTATATAATATACAAGATTATTTATTGATTTTTTGCTTCAAATTTATTAAGTGGTACTGTAGTTCTTTGCAGAAATTGAGAATTTATTTGAAAAAATATTTTCTCGCAAATAAGAAAAATCATTAACAATATATGTCAATTCAAAATTCTTGGTTAGTTGCCTATAACCTAGCTCTGCCTTCAATACTTCCATTATGCCTTCAACGTTTTTCTAATAAGTTTAATAATCATTATCCGAAGTTAAAAAATATTAAGAGAAAAACAATGACAAACGGAGTTAAATTCCATGAAATAGTTCATGATTTTATGTAGTTTTATGAAGAAATATAACTTCAAACGCGCATAGCGTTTGAAGTTATATATCTTTGGCATAGCACAAAAATAATTTAGCATGCCGACAATTAGTGGAAATAAAATAATAAAAGGACTGTAGCAGGATATTAAATGCGGTTATTAAAATCTAAATTCAATCAAATAATTACATTTTAAAAATTACAGTTTGTTTTCTCATAGAGAGTAATCAAAATTTTTGATCTTTTCCAAGAACATTCGTTATTATTTTATAAATAATTATAATTGTTTTTATTAATATTATTAATATTTATTATTATTATTTTTTTAAAAATTTTATTACTTTTAATTTCTTCTTTCACAATTTAATTTATTTATTTTAAAAATTTAAACGAACACTCAGCATTCAATTTAATACAAACTCGTGTATATAACGTATTATTAATTGACTAAAACAATCTAAATGATAAAAAGTTTAATTAATGATGAAAATAAATTAATATGCTGATAACTTATTGAAGTTAATTGATTTTAAGTATTTAACAAGGTAACAATTAATAATTAATATTGTAGATACATAATAAAACGAAACAATATATAACGAAACTTAATCTCATTTAGATAAATACCCTTCAAAGGTATTTTAAAACGCTTATAAGCACTATTTCTATCACAAATATTAACAAAAAACTACCGTTTTTTTATTGTATGGACTACTATTAAATTTCAATTACTAAAAATATTATTTTAATGTATGTATATTCATAAAAATTCAAGTTATATATGTATATAACTTGGATTTTTATGAATATAAAACATGCGTTGTGTATTTACAAATATGAGTGTTTGCGTTATTAATTGTACCAGTAGTTATTACATGTTATTCATTACGTCCTAATAATTGTGATGATAAATAGCATCATAAAATGTTAGCATCTCAATACGAACCAAAATGAACATTGTGAATAAATTACCTCTAGTTGTCCACGTCAGGTGAGGCTTTTACCGCCATCTTGTCCGCCATCTTGAAAAAAAAGCAAGTTGCCCGACACTACCGTTGTCTTGCGAGGATCTTTCTTGCATTATGTATGGCATGGTTTTGTACAATAATCGATTAAAATGGTGTTTTAAAAATAACGTCTTTTTATCAGTTTTGTCAATTTGTTATTTATAGGTATAAAAATGTCGTATTTCACCGAACTTTTTTAAAAAACATTGTTTGATAAATTAGACCAGAGTAATTTACGTCTAATTTATCAAACATTTTTAGCTTATCTACATTTTTAACTCAGCGAAATGTCGCTTAGTGAAAAAGCAAGCGACATTTCGCTGATAAATTTAATACATTTAAAGTAAAAGTTTAAAAGCATCGAATATGTAGTTTATATTTTGTATCACAAATTATAGATTTCAACGAATCACAACAGTTGAAGTATATTTGACAAGTAAAATAGACTAAATAGATCATTATTTTATATTGAAATACAGTTCATAATTACACAGGTTTGTTCTTCCAATTACGTAAATATTTTTTTAAATTTCGTTATTAGTCACGATAAGTTATTTAGTTACGATAAGTTTTAGAAGTGTTTAGCCTTTCATTTATCGAAGCTTAAGACCACTTCTTATTTTTAATCTTCATGGTATAAAACTAGCTCAGTAAGCCTATTTAAATAAAGTGATCTCATTTTAAAATATTCTCTTACAAGCAACTTAACTAGCAAAACATTTTCTTACAATATCATCGCTAAAGGGCAGGCTAGCGATAAACTTAGTATTTTCTATTTTCTCGTTTAGCTGAGAAACTCGAATTGTACGTATATGTATATGGGTCTTCTTAAAGATGAAACATCTTCAAGAACACATAAATTACTAGAGATAAATTACTCTACTAAAATCATCTCCAGGTGTTGCAGCTTATAATTTTATTGGAATTTTAAAATTCATCTTTGTATTTTTGTAGGATTATTTTCAGAAAGATAGGACAAAAAGCATCTAGAGAAACCCATCTTCATACATTAATTGTATTATACTTATTCCAAATTCGAGATTAGTATATGGGTACACCATAAATACCACTAAAATAAAACTAGATGGCGGAATATAGTGCGTGAGAAAGTTATCCGTAAAAATTGCGACCCTTAGAATTGGGAATAATGACCCGAAAGTGAGGATGGATACAGCTACACTTTTGTTGATACTCGCTGAAATGTGAAATGAAATTTACATTTAAACACGGTTTACACAAAAAACCTAATTTGATTTTGACCTAAATTTAACTAAAAAACGTATTGGGTGGTCTCGCTATCAATGATTTTGGATAATGGTTTTTATTTTCAAACCATCCCTGAGATTAACAATTCAAAGAGAGTGCCGAGTATATCCAAAACATTAATCGTCTTAACCATAGCTATTTAAATGCATTAAACAAAAACAAATTTCATTAAAACATTTGAAAATACGTGTAAAGTTATTCACTCAATTTTAAAAAATGAATTGTGATAACGACGGGCCGCGTTATGCAATGAAAAAACTTGCAATTTTATCTTTAAATCATGGATCTAATTTAGTTATATTCTCACGTTTAATTTCCTATATTCGCACATATATTCTCAATGGAAAGATTCTTTGAAATATATCGTTCACTATACAAAATAGGCTTCTCATACTTTATTTATTTTAATAATGTAAAAATATTCAATTAATAGGATATTTTCCACTGAAGTTTTAAAGAGGTAGATCTTTATTTTTAATTCCTTCATAAATATTAAAGCAGTTTTTAATGCGACACAACATTACAACCAATTAAGCATAAAACACTACAATATAATGTATTAAGGTATAACCCATTAAGCGTAAAATAGAAATTTTCAGTTCATATTTTTGATAACATTTCCTTCCACCTTATGATGCTTAGCAAATATTTTGTCCCATGATTTCATTAATTTATTTCAAAACTAATTAAGAGCAATTTATTACATTTTGTACCAGTTGAACAAAAAAAAATACCTCAAGAAATTATAATTTCGTTATCCACTCCAAACTAGTATATAGAAAACCACGGATATTGATAAAACACTTGGTTAAGGTCTGTACAGTTTTAGATTTTGAACTTTATATTCAAAATTTCCTAAATACTTTTCGACATTAATCCAATACAGTGAAAATAATTTTTTATTTCAGGTTAAAGTGTCTCGTATAAACGTTTTGTAATAATAATATTTCAATTACCTGTTGAAAATATTGTGTAAATGTGATGGTTGTTATCCGAAGTTTAATAACGACTAATTTTGTACAGTTTTTGTGTCAAGGCAGCACTTGCTCGTGATTTACTATTTATTAAGATAAAGTGTAGCATAAGTGATAGCATGAAGCATAAAGGGTAGCATAAAGTAAAGTAATTCTTGTTCTCTGGTTAAGGATGCGGGACTGTTCATTTTACATTAATGTAAATTTAATATAAAATACAGAAAATACACTTTATTTTTGTTGTAATAGTTGTACACAACCATCAATTTAGTGTAACTACCTGGCAATATTTTTGGTCAGCTTTAGTTTCTGGGGTATACAGATAAAACGAACTGAGCAGTCACTTAATCGTGAGAATTGCAAAAAAAGTTACTATCAACAGTCTATGTGGTAAAATTAAATATATTATTTACAATAACTGCATAATGATAAACTTTACGAACTGATAATAAAAGAGATAAAATTCTAAAAATGTTATATATCAAAATATCATAAAACTTAAAAAAAACATTTTTTACAATTTCTATCTCATTTGACTCGCAAATTCTTTCTACGTGTCTTTATTACACCTATGTTGACTAAGAAAAATATGTTACTAAATTAATTCAAAACTCTTATGCAGGTAGCATAAGAGTTTTAACACGCGGAATAAATTCTTCTAAGTAATTAAATAACGTATGAAAAGAAAATATAAATTATTGATAAAATTTCTATTTCATTTAGTAGAAATTGCAATGTTAAACTTCGTAAATATAAAGCGTAGTTTAGTAAGAGTTAGTTTCCTAGAGAGAGTAGTAGGAGGAAACGCCGGGAGCATGCGGTTTTTTCTAATTTTTTTAAAATTTTATTCGGAGATCATTACAATTCTTCATAACAGATAAATTCAATGTGCAACTCCAAATATCAAATGTGTTTAATATCACGTTACACGCCATCTCATTCCGACAAAGCCAATTGCTTCCAGCAGTCTGCCGTGGCGCTAGCGGCGACTCTGCCCTGAAGCACAAATTTAATATCGGGTATTTCCAGCTCGATATTTGCTTTATTTGTGCCAGCATCTTGTAATATTTCATTTCAAACATTAGTTACATTACCAGAGGTTACGTGAGCAATGAGACCCAAACAAAGTTTTACTATATACGATCCACAATAATATTTTGTGCGATGGAAACGCAGGTCACGGTATCTTACCTTTCTCCGGTAAAGAATTTTCTTCTTAATGAATTATTATCAATATATGGAACGTTATTTGAAATCCTCGATATATTT
The DNA here is from genome assembly GCA_039881145.1 of Druceiella hillmani. Lineage (NCBI taxonomy): Eukaryota > Metazoa > Arthropoda > Insecta > Lepidoptera > Hepialidae > Druceiella > Druceiella hillmani. The sequence continues at coordinate 24,824,290 of JAYKKI010000012.1, forward strand.
GACGTAATAACTGATAAACCCTCTTAAGCGTGGTAATTCCACGGATTAGTACGTTACATCGGTGCATATAGAAAACAATCTAACACAATCATGATATTGTTTCATTTTTATGGCTCAAAGGGTACAGTGGAAGTTATATTTATGAATCATTATGAAAAATACCTCACTTTGTTTATATGAACTCAATTCTATTTGAAAATATGCTTTCATATAATGACGAATAAAACCGGAAGCTAACACAAGTAAAAAGTGACACAGTAAAGTTATTTTTTTAGAAATAGTAATTATATTTGCCACAATATTTCAGTAGAAGTTACATTGATAAACATGAAATGAAAGTGTTATTGACAAGTATTGCTATTTTTATTAATAACAAAACTGTAACAGTAAATATTATTAAAATATTGATTAGTTTAAAAACAAAATTTACCCAGAAATATTATATTGGTCTTGAACTCATAACCCCGAGAGGTAAATTTTACTTAAACATTAAACATTTCTACGCACAAATACAATTTTTTACCGATCATTCTACAAGTAGAGATAGTACAATCTTTATGGGAAACATTAAGGCTGAGACATTGCAGAGAATGTAACATAGTACAAAATTTTGTATTAAGTGAGATGAACAAAGGAGGATCTCCTCTTCGTTCGCAGATATTTGTAAAGAAAATAACCTGTTTACAAACAAGCTAAGCGGAGATTATAAATATTGAAATCCCCAGTAGACCCCTTTAGTAACATAACAAAAAAAAACCAAATCGATTTCGAAGCAAACAGTGAACGTTACAAAAATTCTACGAAATTTATAAAAAAGTTTCCCAATGCTGACATCCCCTTACTCACAATCTGTTATTTGGAGACATAAAGTAACCCTTAAACAAATAAAACTACAGATCTGTGAAAATTGGACATAAATTATAATAGAAATCATAGCCAAGTAATTATGAGTAGTTTAAAGAGAAATTTTAAGGACGCCGAATACAAAGATAACATAGAGAGTAATGAGAAAAATCAAAACTGTAAGAGACAGATTAACTACAAACTTGAAAAATTTCAATTGGAAAAATCAGCAGTGAATAACTAACGAAAATTGAAGTTACTGAACGAATGACTAAAATCCAGATACAGGTGAGTACCAAATTAAATACAATTTTTTTCAGACATGTTAGCAAAAAGTCTCTTCTCCATTTTTCCAACAAAATTAGCAAGACAAGGCTACATTTCAACAGATTTGCCACGGTTAATCAACGCAGCAATCCCCAAAACAGCGAAAGCGACATAATTTTTTGGGTATTGAAAAATTAGCTTGATGAGCCATGTTCCTAAAATACTCTTCGGAATGTTATCTTCAGGAATGTATTAACAAATAAAAGAACAACTCAGTACCAAAATTTACTCAAACAATACTGAAGTAAGTTTTGGTACAGTAATTTATTGATTCTGTAAAGGCTTTTGATCAAGTGCAATCTAGTAAAAAGATTGTTTTTTTCCGACAAGTGGGTATTGACGAAAAATAAATTTGAATCATGAACAACTTTTACTGACACCAATAGATTAATGTTAAAGTTGTTGTGAATATTCTAGAATAGATGCAATGACGAAAGAAGCAGCACGGCATTTTATCCCCTCTTATTTGCTATATTTATTCTGAGTTAATTTTTTAGGAACCTCTAACAAGTACAAATTGTGGTATAAAATTCATTAGCGTCTACGTTAATTATAATTTACTACATGCGAATGATACGGTTTTGATGAAAAGTAGTTATGCAGACCATCAAAATCAAATGAATAGAGTTACCGAAGCACGTGATAAATATTCATTAAAACTGAACAACATAAAAGCAAAGATTTTGGTTGTCAATATAACAGTTAAACATTATCGTAGCTCATGGAGAGGAATCATCGATAGGCTTGCTACCTTATTTGTGAAAATAAACGATAACAGAGTTAGAAAATCAGCCTGGAAAATCCAGAACGGCATTTATCAAAATAATTTCTTAAAAAATAGAATGAAATATTCAATATTAGGAAAAATGTAAAAACGTGAAAACTCAGTTTACCGGGAGTTAACCGATATAGATACCAATAAAGACATTTAGTTCACTATAAGAATAACGAGGACGCAACGGGAGCCAGTACGTTTATTTGAAAATGTTGTCTTCATAGAAAGGAATTTTCTTTCAAAATTGAATGTTTAAAGAGTGGACGAATTTTTGGTTTCTTAATTTACGATAATTTAATTCTGTAAAATAACTTGTTAAAATGTAAGAATAAGAAGACGTGGATTTAGAAAAAAAACTGTACAACAATTTGGAAATGTGTACCAACGATGATAAATGGCACTTAGATTAAGACAGCTAAGTAAACGCTTGATGATCAGTCGTGCTGATAGTTGCGAACACTGCACCTCGTTTGGTCACAAATGCTGTCGTCTAAGTTTGACTTCATACGAAACTTGATTAGGTGATTTTTTATGGTTTGTAATCCCATATAATTAATAATTCTTGTAATCCCGTATCAAATATTAGACATGAATGCAATCATCATTAAGGCAATTTGTAACCGTCTTTATGTTTCTTCTGATAAATTTTTTAAAACACATTGCAACAAAATTGATTCTTAAGCTATTTGTTAAACTTTACATTTATAATTATAAATGGCGACGTTACTTTTGTGAAAAAGTTGTCTATTTTATTTAAATTAATTGGCGCCATTATAAATTACTTCACCTAAATGTATACATATATATATATATATATATATATATATATATATATATATATATATATATATATATATATATATATATATAACAATATATAAGTTTATCCTAGTACTTCCTTACTTAAGGAGATATTCCTATTTAAAACACAAATTTAACGACGCAAATTATCTGTTCAAATCGAATTTTAAACGAGCGATTAAGTACATTCATTGCCTCAGCACAAGCTTACATTCTCTACCTAGCAAAAATAACAGTGAAATGTTTTTTTAATAAATTTAACTACTTTCAAAACAAGCTTGGAACATCAAAGTGTTTAATTTTTATAAGAAAATTGTGTACTACATTTATCGTCGAGACGATCTTTCCCACAACATTTTTGCAAAACATCCAAATGACCATTTTTTTATCGATTATTAATTTATAAAATTACATTTTTTCCAAAAAAATTTAGTTTTACGAGTGAATTAATTTGGCGTATTATGGAATAATACATTATTTATTAAAATTCGATTTCTTGACATCGAGAAATGGCATTTAAAGATAACAATATGATAAATAATGCTACAAAAACTATATGTTAAACTCACAAGTTATAATAATATCATATCACTCGTTGCTTTATTTCCATAAGTTCCATTTGTTCCAACCCTTAAGCTATCTACGAAGCACAAATCCAATATCGGATATATCTAACCGTGTTTACATTATTTGTTAAAGCGTCTATCTATCATATAAGACTTAATATAAAACATTTGTGATATTAACTGCACCAGATGTTGCGAGGGCACCGAAAGCGAATTGAAAAACTAAGCTTTATTGTATGAGCAAACAATAACACTGAAGACGGTGGATACGCGTATTGCTACGAATTCATAGCAGTGATTTTTTATACGTCCCGTTCCTTATAATACCTAGAAGTTTAATTTTTACTATTGCAAATTAATAGAAAATACTGTTATGATATTATCAATACAAAATCTAAGGTGGTATTCTAATTTAAATTGGTGATTTATCGAGTGCAAAATTTATAAAGCCCTTATTTATATCAAGTAATTTTGTCCAAGTTTTTGGGTTAATTATTGAATAGAAAAACGTGTAATAAAAATAAATTAAAACTGGTATTATTTTTAGATGAAATTTCTCCACGTGTAATCATTGATATGTGTAATTTATTAGATTGATAGAGTAAGCTCGCTATTTAATTATATATTTTAATACTTATTTCCAAGCGGATCTAAACTTTTACTTTATTATTTCGGTACGTGCAGTAAATTAAACCTAAACGTAAAACTATTCACCTATAAATTCGTGTAATTCATCTGTAAATGATTACGAGTATAGCATGAACAACTATAAGACCTTTATAATTTTCATCAACAACCAATAAAAAAATTTTAAAAAACCGAAATATAAGTCGAAACAAAGTTAGTCGTGCGAGTAAAATTTAAGTAAAGTGCAACTAGTTTACTGCGTTTCCCAGGATTGTTAGTGAATCATATACTGATTTACGGACAAAATATACGTGAAAATACTTTATACAACGTTAATTATGTGACTAGTTCAAGTCGCCTTACGTTCGTTCTGTGAACCCTCTTTGGTAATTTTATATTTGAAATGTTTACTCGGAAATCTAAACTCTGACGTAAAATTACGAGTATTATGTTTTATCACAACTTTTCAAATATCACAAAACCGCACTAATTAATTTTTATACATATTATACAATTTCCTTACATATAGACTACAATTTCCAAGGCTTCACGAAGTTTAAACCTGAAAATCATGGAAGTTTCAGTTTGTTTCTCTAATTCATTTGATTTCAAATTTATAAATCTTTCAAATAGTAATGGCTAATATCATTAATCTTGTTCACTTTCTATTAAAAGTAAGCTTAACCTTGAGACTCCTGTTAAGAAACTTAATTTTACAATACTAGTAAAATATTAGAAAATAAATATTTGAGTCTCTTATAACCTTCCGACAATAAATTAAACATCACTGTTCCGGTTGAGCTATGAGAAATTTTATGCGATCCTTCATACACTTTTAACATTATTTCTTCGATGACTTTACATTCAACGATAAATAAAAGTTAAAACCTAAAAAATAAAATTTAGTTAACACGAGTACATTAACTGTCATAGTATGGTAGAAATAAACAATTATAAAATTTGATTTCAATGCTTTAAATTTTATATAATGTATGACGGTAAAAACAATTTCATACTGATGGTTATAATATAAAATAAAAAATCATATAATGCAAGTATGTATTTAAAGTTGAAAGACCACATAACGCGATCAGCTTCGAGCCATTTATTAATGTCCGACCCCAACAAACGCGTCGCGGTCGCAGAACTAATCGAAGTGAAAATGTCGGTTACTATTTTGTTTGCGATGATGATACCTTATTAATATTTCTGATAACGGTTTTGTATAAACTGATTTAATTAATGTCATCGCGTTTCATATAATTTCGTTAGAGTTTTTAACTCTTTTCAATTTATTTCATATTGTATTCCCAACATAGTGTGAAAAAAATTAATAAAAATACAGTTTTGTGTGAGTAATTATTAAACGGCAGGGAGACATTAATCAATATTATGTAAACATATTATTTAATTATATTACAATTGTAAAAATAAATGTTTTTGGCATTCACTTTCTCACGTAATGCTTATTTTACTGGGCTTCAATGGGAAGCACGTTTCACTTCGTTCGTGAACACTAGTAGGCTTTCTTTTATTGGATTATTTTGCAACATATCGAGTATATTATATCATCAGAATTATGAAATATCGGATGTGATATTTAATTATTTGTTTTTGTATAATCTTCAAAAGAAATATTTGAAAAGGTACAGTTCTTAACTCGGCTGTAAAAGTCAACGCCGTTTAAAGTAAGGTTGGATATTTAGTAAGGCTCTATATAATTTTCACCATCATCCTGTAACACCTAAAAATAAACTTAAAATAAATAAATAATAGGCAAAATTAAGTAAATTTTTAGTAAATAGTTTAAACAGAAAAAAACTTTCTTTTTAATTTTTATTAACGAAAAATAAAATAAAAGGGGGACCGTGACAGTGTGATTCATACTTATGGCCTGTCGATTATATTTGTTATTTTTTTGATAGGAATATGTATCACATTTTTTTTGACCGGAACATAGGTTTTTTAATAAAAATTTTTGACGTACAAACGCTCATTAGCAAGGAAAATAATTTTCCTTGCTGATGCACGTTTGTATTTTATATTCACAAATAGTTACTTTCTGTGCTCCCTGTCATCACACAAAAATTGGTTTCGTACTAATTTTCCCAGATCCTGACGTTTCCTTGTAAACAATTCGTGAAAAAATAATTCAGCGACAATCGCAATAAATTAGTCCCATGCTTCCTAGGTATTAAGAGGTATTTCGTAAACTAAAGAAATCCATAATAACTACAATAATTATGTTAATAAAAGATCTTGAATTCTATCTTTAAAATATCGTATTTATCTTTTCGCATTAATTTGCACAATAGTAAAAATGAATCTTCTACGTATTACTAAGGAATTCTGTAAATAAAAATTACTCCTATGATTTCGTAGCAACATGCGTATCGACCGTCTGCAGTATTATTGTTTGCTCGTACAATAAAACTTAGTTTTTCTCTTCGCTTTCAGTGCCCACAACAGCTGGCGCTGTTAACATAGCAGAAAATAACGAATAAACACATTTAGTGACATTCGATATTCGATTTGTGCTTCGTGATAGCGTAGCGGCCAGAACGAATGGGAATCAAAATATATGAGCTTATCTATTATTTATACTATTATTCATAAATTCTTCAACATTCTTTGCAAGAATTTGAAAATTGTGTAGAATTCCTGTGAATTTTTAAATATGGTCTTTTCAGTTTATACTTAGAAGGAAATGTATTTCTTAAAAAAAATCAAAATAAATTAGTAATTCTATAATTATAGTTAACTATACCATACCATTACAATTTTGATTTAAAATAAAAATAGGAATGTTACGAACAAACGATACGTGTACTTTAAATACTATTTAATGTCTTTTAACTATATTCTTTCGGAAATTTAGTTATTTATGGTTAGTTGAGGGTCCTTTTCGAAACTTTTTTTACGGAATCAACATGAAGGAAAGTAAAGTGTATGTACATATATATATATATATATATATATATATATATATATATATATGTGTGTATATATATGGGTGTGTATATATATATATATATATATATATATATATATATATACTTGTAGAGATTTTAAAACATTATTGGATTGTTTAGCGTAATAAACATATACAATAATAAACATCATATAGTAACTACATTTAGTATTACTTTAGTATTAAACGATTGTTTTTATTAATAATAGTAATGATTTCGTCCAACTAACCGTTATATTATTGTCATTACGATACAAAGTTTTATTCCCACGTATTTCATTTACATATAGAATAGTTTTATAGCAAAAGTTTATAAAAAACTGGCATTTAATAACGTTAGATAATTCATTACAGATAAACGTCATTATAGATCATAAAAAAAATAATTCGCTTGCTATATATTTCATTATCGCTTTACAAATTAACGTAAATGAATTTCAAATGAAGATTAATGAAGCAACGCCATCGACACCTTCTTGCCCAAACACGATAACTGGAGAATTTAATCGCGACATTAAATACTGGTTTATTGTGTTTCAGAATCTACTTAAATTTATCAAGTAACAGAAATCTACTTAAATTTAAACGAATCTTAAATTTAAGTACTACTAAAGTAGCTACTAAATTGGCTAAGTTACTTGATAAATTTAAGTAGTTACGAATATATTAAGAAAAGGCATCCAACCAAACGATTCGAAGAAGTTCTGTGTCTCGTGCATGTTTTGTTTCGACTATGTCAAACCTTGATATCGTGTGAAGGATACGAAAGAGAGAACATCTTATTGTTAAGTTTGGCAAGCATATTAATTTATGAATTCCGTAAATTAGTTGTTTTTCAAAAAAATATTATTCGCTATTAAAAAACATTCTATTAAATACTTTTATACAATTTTATTTGTATATTGTTTTAAAATAATATTTTGTCCAAATTTATGAAATTATTGTTGAGAAATTATTTTTCGAAAAATAATTGAAAGGTTTATAAACGAACTACATTTATTATAAACTTTCTCGTAAAAGTGACAATAATAGTAGAATACTAATTGTGTTAGAAGAATGTCTTTTTAAGATTTCATCACAACAATTATGTTAAAAATAAACTACAATGCTATAAATTATCAGCACACATAGATATACATCTTAAACAAACATTGAACTTCAACTTTATTCTTGGTTTTAAATTAGTTTTGAATTAAAATTGAACCATTGAACTCTATTTGCCCTAAACATGTTAACCTTAAAATATAATCAAAGTTATCATATGTAGGTTTGTTAAACTTGATAAACACGTATTACGCATGACTTATTCCAGGGTATGTCTAAAATTACGAGGAAAGGGCAATCATTTTGTAGACCTTTTACTGGAAACGAGTAGGACCCTGTGTATTCATTGATTCATTACCATATTATAAATGACTGAGCCTTTTTTGGGTGTTTATTGTTGAATTATTTAAATAATCGCAAATAGAGTTTGGTGAGTCGCTACATCGTGATATGTAGATTTAACACGACAGGATGTGCTGAGAAATATGAAAATCGTATACAATTAATTGTTTATGCTACTCTTATCTATTTATTGTTTTTGACCAAAATTTTTAATTTATTTTTTACAATAGAGTGTTTTCTTTAATTATAACTTTAGGTACACTGTAATATACATACACGATAAAGGAAATTAACAAATTTAAATACACTGAAGAGTTAGAAAGTAATTTATATGTTAATTCGAATTATAAACAATATTTACACAAAATTTCACGAAAAACCATCCATCCGTTTAGATATAATTGAGTAACTAAAATCGAAACGTAAGCGTTTATAATATAAGTGGGATTTACAGGAAAGAAATAAAACAATAAATTAATAATTAATTCGTAATAAAACTTTAAAATAAACAGACACCATAAAAGTATTATCATAATTATAACTATACTTATTCCCTTAATTGCACACTGTATTTGCCTCAAAAGTTATTGTAATTAACTGATTTTCCATAAGATATGTTCTATGGCAATATAGATTGAATATAAGATACTATTAATGTATTACAAGAAAATAATTGTCACAACCTTAACAATAAAAACGACCTTAATCCGCAAATTAACTATTTTCTGACTAAAGATGAAATTATAGCTTATTAAATTTGGCAGCAATAAACATATACTAGCTACAGTTTAATTATGTGTCAGTTATACCACTTTTTTCTCTACTCACCCCGTAAATTTCACATTTGTCTGAGTATTAAAAATACTGTGTTTTGTTTCTGCCACTAAGCGTTTGACAGTTCCATTATTAAAAAATTCGGAGTGCTTAACGTAATGTTGTAAACTATTATATTACCAATATAAGCTTACCGATAATATTAAGAAAAGAATCCGTAATGCTAACCAGGACCAGGAAGAAAATGTAAGATTTAAGGGTTTCATTAAATAATATTACGTAATATGTTTTGCCTATCTTTTATATTTTATACTAAAATGTATTGAACAGCTTAACATTTGAAGAAATTTATTCTATCAATTCTAAATATTATATTCTGTATAATGCTCATCGGCATTATACAAAATTAAAATACTGATACCAATATAAATTATAGAGAACCGAGCGTCAAATGCACGAAACTGTGTGCATCCATGGCGCTGAATAGACGTAATAAATTATACTTCTCCTAAGTTTTGGTTGACCAATTGCAGTACAATAGTTATCACTGTCATATTAACTCAAATGAATCATGTCTACGTGATTCAATTAATATTATTGTGACAAATGTTGTACTGAAATTGATCAACTAAAGTTGGGAGGAAAGAAATTGTAAAGAGAATAGACAAAGAGTAAATTTAGTTTAGGCATATGCACGAAAGTGTGTGTTAACTGATAACATACTTAAAATAATCAATATAAGTATTAGGTAAAATAAATGTAATGCAATATAATATTTTTCATCCACTTTAATTTGTTCCAATTTATAAATCTTTTGTAACACTATAACTGTTACCATATTTACGAAATGTTACTGCATCTGTCCATACTGTGTTACCGCATCATAAAAAATGTAAGATCACATTGTTTAAAAATTAGAAGGTTCTAGTATTTATTAGATATTTTAAACGGAAACATTTTTGCAGGATTCACAAACCTACAAAGATGTTTCCGTTAACAATTAATTTCTTCATACACCTAGTACATAGAAAAGATCTATAACACTGGTGAGTGTTTTTTTCAAATGTAATACTTTAAGACGTTTTATTATAATATAATCCAATGATGAATCACTATGTTTATACTGTCATTTGAATATTTTGACGGTCCGTTTTTATTCAATACTCTATCTGTACTTTACATTGTGAGAATACGTCAGATGCGGACTACAGGTCTGTAATGCTGATCACGTCAGAAGAACATTAATTAAAATAAAATGTAAAGCGGATGAAATGTACAGAGGAAACAATAAAAATATTGAGAGGAGTATAAATTAAAAAAGGAATTTCTCGAATGATATAAAGCATAACTTAATAAGTAACTTCCAATGCTATTTTTAAACACAATTATTAAGACGTACCTAAAAGTATTTCATAATATATGCAGTTCTTACTGTATTTCCCCTCATTATATGTATTCTGCCGTTTATTTGCACAGTATCCTCGAGATCCTGTCTGCGAAGTATTAAGTTCCTTCGTATTTAGTGTACTATGCAGCACTGTAGACAATAATTTGCGATCAGTACCCACTATTATAAGGACACCATATCGTAAATTTACTTCTTGTATCTTTCCTTATATCGTCTTCCACTAAATTTACGATGCAAGATGTATATGCATTGTGAATCAATGTTTTTATCTAAAGACTTATACCGATAATTAAATAAAGGTATTGATTCACTTCTTGAATATTTTTTTTTCATTCCAAATTCCATAAAATTCGTCCTTCTTGCTGTTTAGTTAATGTAAAGTAACTGTACATTTAAAGAAGTTAAATATTTGGCATGAAATTTATATTATTCGATTGATACGCGATAGATATTCGACAACGGCTATTTTTTCCCTATTCCGTCCTTAGTCGACATTTAAACTTGCTACTTCGGTAGATTAGCGGCGGACTGAAGTTTCTACGGCCATTAAACTATTGACTAAGCTATGTTTGTTGCTAAAGTTTTCAACTAAACCAGGTTTTAGTCGTGGACTAATTTTTAGTCTTCTTTTATAGCGAGTAAAAACATAATCTTTTTTTAGTACTGTTTTCCATCTGTTTCTCAGTAGTTTGGGACGTAATTAATTATTTTTAGAAAGCCAATATTTTTAAACCAAACATAACAGATGATGTTAACGGGAAGTTTAATTGTTTATTGGAAAAAATGTATTTTCGTCTTTACTTTTAAAAGATTTTTAAAGTAAAAAATACTTCCTGTATTTTTTTACTTTTAAAATCCTATTGATAATAAACTATCACATAAAGAGACTTGGTTTACAATTTAAATGAGATCGGTTCATAATAAGTATGTTATGTATCAATTAGAAAAACGTTTTGAGAACAATGCGTTTAGACTTTTAATAGTCGCTAGACTTTTAGTAGAATTTTTTATAACTTCGTTAGGTCATATATTCCTAAATTATATAATTCCCCATTATCAGACGTTGAAATTTCAAATTGACATTTTTTTTATTTTAACATCATTATAAACTGTTTAGTAAATTGTACACTCCACCGAGCTCAGTCACCGATCGTTTACGGATTCATTAACTTCCTTACTTGTAATATAGATTTGGATTAATTTAGTTTCAATAATAGCTTTGTTACAATTATTTTTAATAATGATCTAGCACCATCATAGAATATACTTGCATTTTAATTATAGCTGTGTCCAAATAAATTTGTTCGTTATTACTATGTAGGGATGCTTTTCTTCTTGCTCATTTTCGTATGACGTTGACACACTCTAAAACAAAGTAATTTATAATACTGTTCAGAACGTTTCATACCTATTCCATAGAAAAATGTATAAAAATGAAATTACCTATTTGTTATATTGTTGCTATTTAAATAGACCCTTCACACAATATTACACTCGAGAGAATATCATTACGACGTAGATTTTCTGACAGTATACATAATTGTGGAATTCTGTTTCATTTACATAACAATTTATCTTTACGCAATGAAAAGCAAATATCATCAACAAAAAACGTAGTACAAGGCAAATAATCCTAAGTTGAATTTTAATCGTTACTCTAACGCCATTTGTGAGTGCGCGTAAAACTAAATGACCTGTACATTTTAGTTATAAGGTATGATTTGATTTTATAATTTAAGGATGTACTGATTTTTATAATTTTTTACTCTTAAGAAAAAACATTTTCAACGTGGAGACCTAACTAAACTAATTATGTGTCTTAGGTATTACATTTTTTTCATTAAACACATCACTTAGTTTCATTATTAAAATAAAATCAGTGTACACTTACTGCTTGCGTTATTTTGAAGTCTCTTGATTTGTAGTTTATTAGCCCAGTCTTTGAAAGTTAAATATTTGTAAGAAAAATTAAAATGAGGACTAAATTCATAAGATTATTTAAATAAGATAGTTTTAGTCATTATTATTTCATATCGAAGTACTACTCGAATTAATCAATGTGTTTTAAATCTGTATTCCATCATATATAAAAATATTATGAAAAAATTTATTTAATAGCAAAATATAATGTTTTTATAAAGTATTAGTTTTGTTAGCGGATGACTTAAATTTTTGCAATAATTTTTCTTCCCGGGCTTTGTTAATTTTAATTAAAACAGAAAGTAAACATCTAAAGGAAATTATTATATTTTTTATAAGGACTTTTGGAGTTCTGTAGTACAAAAGTCCGTTTCTACCTCATCTTACGATTTCTACAGTTTCAAACCTGTTTATATGAAGTTTTTCATGCAGATTTTTCATGTGGAGATTTCAATTAATATGTAGTAAAATCTTAAACAAATCATACATTTCCACACACATGCGAAGTTCGATTTTCTTTCGAACATTCCATCTAGTGGTATCTATCTATCTATCACAGTGTCGACATTCTAGCAATTTACCTGCCAACATGCTGGTATGACTAATAAAATAAAAATTTTAATTACTAGTCGTTTACAAAAAATTATAACCATTTAAATTTGTAAAATAGTTTGTGAAACTTAATAATGGAATCTTATTTTGGACGTTATAAATTGTAATACTGGGAGTAATATTTTAAATATTTGGATGTTTAAAAAATAAGTAGTTACCGCTGCCTAATCCATTAAATAATGCCTTAAGTGTAATAGTAATATTTGTTGTTATTTATTTCAAAGAGGGTTAAAGAATTAAAAATCGTTATTATATAAATTCTTTTTTATATTTCTTTTCAAAAATTATAGCGCATTTTATAATGCATCCTGTTTGGGTTAATTAATCGCAAACTATTAAAGATAATTATTTTCATGTGTTTTAAATATCTAACAACACTTCGTGCAGGGAATTTTTTTCCAACTTCAGAAGTATACAATTTATTTAGATACTAACACGCCTCAAAATGTGAAACTGATTTTTTTCTCATTTTGTTCCCACTTATCACATTAACAGTATACATTTAAGTAAATTTCGTTTGTTTTGGTAAACATTCCACTAAAACTTCACTAGAATATCGAAAAGATTATACCAGAATTATTAAGAAAATGAAAAACGGATATGAATCAAATTTATTCCATATTTCTTGAATGATATTAGAGATAGTTACAAGGTCCGTATATATATATAGGATCAAATTCAAGAAAATTGTAAGAATTCCAGTGAATTTTGAAATTGATTATATTGAGAAACGTTAAGTTCCGTTTTGATACTCATGAAGATTTTATGTGTCTATATATATATATATATATATATATATATATATATATATATATATATATATATATATATGTGTAAATATACACATAATTACTGTGTTTCTCCAACGAGACGATATAGATGAAAATTGAATTGTCCAGTTGTCAAGTACATTATTTGTGAAATAAATTTTTCCATGAAAAAAGATAAGACAAGTAAAAAGTATCTAGTTTTTCATCTTCCACATGATATGCCACTAATTACTTTAAACAAGGTAATGGAGGATTTGTAACGGTTACACGTTTATGTGAATGTTTTATAAGAATTATTAGAGTCCATTCATAGATATGATAGTTTGTTTTGAAACATATGAATCATATTTTATGGAAATAGTTTGTTTATTTTTTTTAGTTGGACACTTTTTTACAGTCGGTACGTTGCGGCATCGTTCCCAGAATTTGGCAAATTATTTTAGTAAACAAACTGGTTCTTCAAAATAATGTTTTTTTTTTCATCAGGATTCCGTAGGAAAAGTAAAAAACATTAGAGTTTCGCAATGTTCACCTGCATAACATAGCCCTTTTAGTCGCAGGTTATTAGTGATATAAAGCTGAAGTTTTGCGTTGTGGTATCAATTTATAAAGCTTATAAAGTTGTAAAATAAAATATTTAAAAAAAGAATAGGTTACTTCACCCATATGTAAAGTGGAGATTACATATAGGGGAGATAACCAATTTTTTTAATGTTATTAAATTACCTCCACTACATGTCCCCTATATCCCCCTATGTACCCATGTTGGGTGTGTTGAACAGGTCTTGCAAATATATTTAGGGTGTATCATGAGCACTGTTTAGATATAATATTAGACTGTTTATGTAATATTCAGCTTTAAAGTGGTCATTTTTATTAAGGTTACGTGTCCACATCTACCACTAACTGAACTGCTATTTTTGAATATTTTTAAAATATTTCAAGAGTAATATTGTACAAGGAAATTTAAAGAAAAATTAACGCTGCTAAGTAGGCTTAACTATTTTACGAATACTATTTAACCAATGACATGTACTGTGGTATGTAAACAATTCATAGAAACTGGGTACCAATGACTGAAATCAACTGCAAAGTGGTTTTGTATTTTAAAATATATGTTTATCTTTCAACCTAAATAGGGCATTGCACATACATAGGGTAGTTACGTTGCGCTAATTGTGCACAAATGCATGCAATGAAGAAAACAAAATAAGAGTTTAATATGTAGGTGCAGTCGACAGTATTTTAGACTTTGGACTTTGACTCGATCTTATCTCAGCGGAATTGGGAAAATAATTTAAGCGTAAAGCTTGATCTACTATCGACAGTGCTTATACTAAATAACTGGGATTAGTTTTTATTACATATCTTGCATTACGCACCTGCAATAGTTAAACGAGTTGATATTTTAAATAAATAAGCGGTGATCGTCTAAAGGATTCGATTTCCCGCTCGCTCCGATAAAGCTCATCTGTGCGTGCTTTTCGCGGCAAGTACGCGAGGAAATAGCCTGAATAAAATTTCTAAACACCACGCCATTCGCGTTATCCCCACCATCGAATCCAGCTTAAATAAGCGCACGGCGCATTGTAGACTTAATTTTAAATTTCGAGTGAATTATGGTGAATAGTAATTTTATTTTGTTGATAATTTTTAGGCACTGTCACATGTTATTCTGAAGTATTTTTTCGAGTTAAGATCGCCTTTAGACACCTACGTATTTAGAGAATAATTAAAATCAATTTTAAAATGTAGGTACGTTTAATCTTTAGGTACTTATGCTGCGTGTACACAATGCAAAGTTTACTTTCGTTCTCATAGTTACAATTAAATGAAACTACCTGATGCAGTATTATTTCTACTTTCTTTAAGTTCTTTACCACGACCTAGGTTTCGTTGTATTTAAACATTTGCAGGTGGGCTATTAGCAAAGCTCGTTAGTTACAGTTACACCTACATAGTTATGTATCGTCTTTGTAGTATACAGTATTATATTTTTCACGGTGTACGTGACCCATTTAACAGCACTTTTGTTACGTAAGGAACTAATAACCATAATTATAATATCAAAATGTACTCAAACAAACAAAACTCTTTAATCAGATGTGAATATTTTACGTCGCTAGTTCGCGTACCACTTGCGCTCAGCGTTTGTTTACTGTGATTGAATCCTTCCATCCTCTGCGTTTACCGTTTGAACAAAATTCATTTGTGTTAGAAATGATAAAGCTGAGATTAGATCCGTGCATACACGTATAACCATTTCTGAGAGAGCCCAAAATTAACACTGAATTATGTTCCATAATATACAGAGACTGCGCAAACATTTGCAGGATATAGTAATCGTTCCACAGATATAGGTCTTCAATATTTGCTTAGCAGTAGAAACGTGAAGCTGTCATGGATATTCCTTTGACTTAATTCATTTTACAGAAACGATTAGAAATGATTAGACCCGTACAGTTTTCAGCAAATCATAGCTTTGTTGTATTTGATAGGAAAATACTTAGTTATGAATATTCTAACCCATTATCATACAGTTACGTTGCTGAAGGTAGACATGGTGATGCATAGTTTATTGAGGTAAACAAATATGAATAATGTGAGAGTAGCACTGTACAAGTAGCCCAAATGCTCAAACCGTACCACAGTATTGTTTATGAGAAATTTGTTCTCACGTGACTTCCGTTGCATAATATTTGGAGACTTTAACTAAGACTCTCTCCATAATGGTTATATTGCAGCATTTAATTTAATACATGATGCAAGTTATCAGTCTTTGTTAAGCTCATTTGCTACGAAACGAAATAGCACTCAAAATAGATAACATTTTTTCAAATTTCCTTTTGAAGTTAGATTATTTAATTATTTCGTTAGTTATCATCGTCCTATGTGGAACATTTCTGAGTCTGGACTGAAACATATATATGTGCTATATACATACCTAGTATAATCGTACTGGTTGTGGCACCCTATGACGACGCCACCCAAAGACTCCTGTGCGTGTGTTTCGACACGAACTCGACCGGTTTTTTATAAATTGAGATATAAGAATATATAAGATGTCGATATAACAAAACTTAATATTTTTTAATTTCCAATGAACTTCATTTTTTGTCTGGATCTCAAATCAAATTGTAACTTTGTTGAAAATGATACAAGTAAAAAGAAAAGAAATTTTAATATGTCAATAGTTATTTTAATTATATTTATTATCGGTTAACTCTTATCGCAATATACAGGACTTCACTTTACTGGAATAATCTTCGATTTCGACTAGTCTGAAAAATTATGAACAACAAGATTCGCTAAGTGGGAGGAAAAAATAGTTGTAACTATAACGAAATTAATTCCATACACGTGCCAGCTTATTTTCAAAATGAACACATCGCAAATATGTATTACTTCTACAAATAAGCCAGCACGTGTAACATTTTCTAGTTAATTTTCTCAATCGTATCAGCCTTCAACGTTAAACATTTTCATTACATTCGTTTATTTATGGAAACAATTAGGACACTTTTTCAGATTACGCTTCAGCGACATCGCTTTTATTTTCTCTCCATTTCTGATGATGAAATCTGAAGTGATAATTTTTTATATTTTTATCGCGTAAATATTAAATATTTATTTAATTTCCAAAATGAAATTTGTCAAAAAAACTAATAATAATTTTAATTTAACCGTACTTCAAATAATCCCTAATACCGAAGTCACATAGAAAAGAAGTATAAGTGCTGTTTTTTGGATAATTTCATTTCGAACTTAAACTTATCTGCGGGGTTTGAATATGATTTATGTAAGTTGACATTTAAATAGAAATTCATTATATTTCTCAGTAAAAATCTAAATACTGCTTAGAATTAATCTATACAACTCGATTTTACATAATATAAGAGTCATATTCATGAGTATAATTCATGAGTTTGAAAGGCTTTATCCGACGTAACGGTGGAGAGTTCTTTTCCCGAAAATAAAAATTATTCCGTCAGTTTTCCAAAAAAAATACAAGTTTTACGTTTACGATTATCCTTGCGTTTACAATGACAGTAAACAAGAGACAAGGACTGTGTGTCCTCACTCTCCGTAGCTCTGAGCTGCGTCCGATCTGCTGCGTTCGCAGCTGTAAAGATATTAGTAGAGCAATTAATGATTAAAGATTTCTCAAAGAGCTACTTTACTTCAAATTCATAATTTACTTATTTGGATGATTTTATTGTTCAACTAAAAATTTAAGTCTTTATTTTTTGTTCAATATTCACATTCTAAAATTGATTATTTCTCTACCATAAGTTTTAGTAATTGAAATAAACTACGCGCGTAACTCATTTTCTTTTGGGTAAGTTTCCATATAGCTTAGGAATATTTTAGTAGTTTTGTACGCCACACAACATTACTAGTTTGGGATAATATTTTTGATTACTGAATTTTTTTTCTATATGTAAATATGTCAAGAGTTTATTATTACATTATATTTGCAAATGTTTCGACTATTTTAGACACGTGTTGAGTTTTAAGTAGTGAAAATTGAATCTTCTTTGTCGCAATAAATGTATCATTGCCTAGTTTGTTATAGTATTCAAATAGTACTAAAATATTGTGACTTCATTTAAAAAAATATTATAATCAAGAAAAAACTCGACTTGTTCCTAAAGTTCTTGTTTCTTATCTTCAAATTATCATACTTGTTAAGTGATTTTTTTACAGATTATGTAGATTTTTAGAATGAAATATTGAAAGGCTTTGCATTTGACGGAAATAGAAAATAACCTTGAAGTACTTGAAGTACATTGTTCAAGTTAACAAGAACATAAATGCTATTAAGATGAATGAACTTAAGTTGACCAAAGTACTATTTTAGGTGGTTTAAGATATAACTGATCAAGTGGAATTTTCACGCAAAATAAATAGTACTTCAAGTGATAAAACCAAAAACCCAACATCGTCCTCAGTATTGAGATTAGTAAAGCCTGCCACGATGAAAATGTGACATAATGTATAGGTAAATACCAAACCTCGATAATGGTCATTAGCGACAAAGTAAAGTTCATCGGTTAGGGGAAACCGAATTGCATAGGTGTATGCACTTCGAATCCTCCCAATGAGATGCCAATGTTATATAACCGATTTGATAATTTACAAACTTACTTATTTACAATACTAATATAAATAAGAACAAAAATTTCAAACTAATCAAATTTAGCTTGTTTTTAATAAAAAAAAAACATTTTGCTATTCTGAAATATCTATGTCTAATGAGGAAACTGCTGAATATGTGAAATTTATGATGTTGATTACCTAATAGACTCTATATGTTCGAATTGGTTTAAAATAATCCATATTAAATGGTGACACTAGTGTAGACGAATACTATAAAATGAGCATATCACACTTAAGTTAAAGAAAAAAATTTGGGGTAGTGACAATGATCTACAGAAAGAATATCTCCCAATGAGTTAATGAAAATGGGAGAAAATTAAATTGAGATCGAGCTGATACATCATTCTGTCGCCTCTTTTTCTAGCTTTTCCGATACTTTTTATTAGAATTTGGCACAGGATATGTCGTGTTTCCACGTGATAAACAGCCGTATGCTTATCAGGGGATATAGTAATATGAGTTATTATAAAAAGGCAGTCAAAATTAATTGGTAAACATTTAGTTATTTTAGTGCATCCTATATTAATTATATACACGAACAAATTTCCCAACAATTTTTTTCGCATACATTGCACAAATAACACACCGCCACTCCATCCGTTCTATCGCCTCGAACATCGCCCTTGTTAACAATATTCCTACATAAACGCATTGTCGGGATCAACTCAATAGTCGGCAACTCGCTTGTAAAATTAATATAAGGCCATTAATTTCGCCACTGCACCTGCGAGCGTATATCGTTTTTCCTGGCTATCGCTTCAATTCCCATTGCCCGGTAATTTGATGGGTCACATCGGCTACTGTGCACAGTGGTTTCGAAATACAAAAATGGGTGTAATGTTTTATTATAACCGAAATAATTTCTTTTTCTCAAAAGCTCAAAGTTTTCGACTTGGCTTAAAGAAACATCAAAATTAGTTTCCAAAACTCAAAACTTAAGTATGAAATATAACAAACTGTAAGAATGGAAACGACAACACTATACACATGCTCTGTTTCAAACCGTTCCGGTATATATGAAGCAGATACTTTGTCCTCTTTTTAACTAATTTGTATAATTAAATAATTTGAATATCATAAATAACTTATGTACGAAACATATTTAAACATATCTATTTTGTTCTTTTTTGTAAATATTTTAAAACACATTATGACTAACTAAAGGGGAGATGGAGTTCGTTTTCGAAATATTTGTAGAAGTACAACACTAAAAATTTATAGGTATATTTTGGAATTTTACGTCGTTTATCTCATAGTAAACTACATTTTTTCATCATTAGTTTTGGAACTTTATCACGATAGGGTTCAAAATCTTTAGATTTGTGAGTATTACACATTATAAAATCGTGTAGTTTCAGTATCGTGACCATATAGGGTAATGTGACCCTTCACGTTGACGAAATTAAGTCACCGTATGAAATGTTTTTTTAAATGTCTGAAATAGCAAACGGTAGAGCATCTTTATAATTTTCATTGTAAATACTTATTAATAGCTATATTTCAATAATTTTTAAAAAATTTTAAAACCATATTTCATAAGTTAAGGACGCAGCAAAGCCTTGGTTATGACAGTACTGCAAATAGGTGATGAAATATTATCGATGACAAGAATCTGCATGCTATTTAATCTATTACAAAAATTTTCCGGACTGAAAAATAATGAAATCGTAGGAGTTGTAATTTTGGGTTCGGTTTTTATTAAAAATAGATTTAACTAAGAGAAAAAAATATTTTGTTCCTGATTTATTCATTATCCATTAGTTTTATCATTGGCTTTGTTTCTGATTTGGCCATTATGTCCGGTTTTATTATTGGGAATTATTAATTAGTCCTTAATTTTTATTAATATAAAAGTCATGTAATCAGCGTCGAGTTTCAGCCTTACCTCCTTACAATACCGTGTTTGGAGATGATATGAAAATACAGAATGAAATAAAAACCTGACCATCTTTTCTGAATTGCTCTGTTAGTCTTTTTATATCTTAACACAAACAGCTACTTTTTCCCTTGGACTCTTTTTACCTTACCACTGTGCGCAAAGATGACCTGCCCTCATTTGGTTTGGTTCAAATTCAGTTTTGCTAATCATACGTGAGTTTGAGTTTAACGGCGAACTCTTATATAAAGTAGTTTTAGTACGATACAGTTTAATGTTGTCGAATAAAGGTAATAGAGCAATTTTATTAAATTGGAAGCGTATAATATATTTAAAGTAGTAATGGAATTTTCAACAAAAGGAAAATTGAAATGTATCTTTCTGCTAAACCGATTAAATAAACATATTTGCAGAGTGTAACATTTAACGTGGTATTGTAGAGAGTTAAATGGAATCAATTGGCGTAAAGTGAATACACAGCAAAATTATTATGGTATAAATATTATCTTCATCGTTTTTGCCTTTCTATTGATTTTATGTTTTTTGTGCTCAAATACAAAACTGAAAACGTGAATGTTTTTCAATTATTATTTTGAGACATATTTTGTCAAAAATATAATACGTCGCCTTGCAACTTTTTATTAGCCGAGCTTTAATAACGAATTTATAAACTATAAATCCATCAATAACGAATTTAAAAACTATAAATATAACTTATTTATGGATCACATCAATCATTTAAAAAATTACACCGGTTGCGGTGTAATTTTTTACTAAATGATTGATTTTTATTAACAAGTTTTTTAGCGATATACTTAGTTTTCCAATTAGTAGCAAAGCTTCAAATATATATATATATATAAATTTATGTATTTTTTAGGAATGATTACTGATTAAGGAACTCAAAATATGTTTGGGCGATGTAGTTTTACAAATGTGTTATTTTAAAATGCTTCACCCTGAACCAATCTTGTAGGTTGCATAACAAAACTTACTGAATGTAGCATAAACATTGAATTTTACA
This sequence comes from Druceiella hillmani, assembly GCA_039881145.1. NCBI lineage: Eukaryota > Metazoa > Arthropoda > Insecta > Lepidoptera > Hepialidae > Druceiella > Druceiella hillmani. The sequence goes on from JAYKKI010000012.1 coordinate 24,846,130, forward strand.
TTGAAATATCATTATTATACAACAATTTATACTGAAGTATTATTTTTTTATTTACTAATACATATAGGAGCTTGAAATCAGTGTATATTAACAATCAAAGAATAACAAACATGAACTTCATCCAGACCAAATACGCAATGATCTTAGCAGAGTACCGTTCCTCAACTTCGTAAAGGTATTCTGATAGAATTCTATCGTGGAAAAATTTTTTGTCCCAAAAATTTTAATGTGAATAATCCTCCTGATAGATCCTTAGTATCTAAGTGATCTTTGCATCAAAAAAATAGTGTAACAAGTAATATTCGACCAGTAGAAGCATTTTTCCGTATTCAATTTGGCTTTTGCATATAAAATATTAAGATAGTCTCATCTAATATTTAAATTCAAACTCATCAGCAAGTTATTTTAGTGGATAGCATAACAGTCGGTGAATATGTGAATGCAAATACATCTACGTATACAGTTTCTGTTATTTTTCGTTCACGAAATTCGAAATAAATGCGAAAGAAATCTGAACACATTATGCTTCAAATTCAGTCACAAGATAAAGGAAGTTATTAGAGTTTAAAGTTTTCATAAATTCTATATAAATTTTATTTGCACCAATCATATTTATAAATTATATTTATTGTACTGAGCCGAGTAAAGGAAAGAAATATCAATGGGCGGATTGCTCGATGATGCAAGAATCCAGTCAACCACTCTCTTCAGTTCTTTGAAGTTTATCTCACTTTCTGAATGCGCAGCCTGCATTACTACCTCCTTCGCTGCAAGTGGTCTCCGATAGACACCAAGGCTTGATAATGACAATTTTATTGATACTTATTTGTCTAATACTGGGCTAGTGAATACTTTATTATGACTTCCGTTATCATGTTATTATTCAATTTTCCCAAAAAAATTAAATTATTGAAAAATATTATATTTAATTTTAATGTAGTATTTTTCGGTAATTTATAGTAATTTTTTAAAATATTTATAAAATTAATGATTGCCCTAGATTTATTGAAATTCAGACAAATTTCAACCTTTGGAGGATGTAAAGCACCCTCCTTTGCTATATGCGTAAATATTTTACAAAACTTAATAGTATTCACGACCAAGACTGGAAGAAAGGAAAATTGATAAATTTGGGATATTTAATTACAAAATTGATGTCGAAATACTATTTTTATGTTAACTTGATTTGTCATTATATAGGACGCTTATCTTTTCAGAATTGTTCATCCGTTAATTAGAAAAAAACATGTGCACTTTTTTGAAACCACGATATTTGGATGCGTCGCACCAAATACAAAAATAAATCTTTACCGAAGACATTTTAATGAAGAATTAATTTTTTAGTTATCACACGTTTATATTAAATAAAAATTAATCGTAAAAAAATTATCGTGAATGAATTTCGTATTATTCGCTTTTGAAATAATAAATATTTACGGTTAGCGATTTTCCAAAAATGGTGGACATGGTATTTCTTTGTTTCTATCCGAGAAACTGTATACAAATTTTCATATCTCTAAATGTTTATATTTTAGAATTCTCAAATTTTAGAATTAAAATCTATCACCTCCATTTTCACACCTTCTTGGGTGGAATTTGAAGAAACCTTCTCAGCGAATATCTGGAAGCCAAACTTCAAGTTTATATGTTTTATAATTTTGTGATGAGCCAGCCAGTGAGTGATATTTGACTTTTATATATACAATAAATTAGGATAAAACCAAATACCACTCACTGATTGATTCAAGTTAATTCACTTTTGGCATTACCTTAAAAGTTTTGTACGTGTAAGCAGTAATAACTATAATATATATTATCTGTAATACTTACAGACTTACCCACGCATAATACTTACCCACGCACAGATAAATATCAAAACAGTATTAATTATACAAGACGTGTAGTCACATAACTATAACTGATATATTGAAAGATTTTTCGTTCTAATATCATTCTCTTGCTATAATTTTTAAATATAAATATTTTTAATTTATTGAATTAAAATATGTTTCTGACTTGAATAGAACTCCGTGGGCTTCGTTTTTATTAACGCTTCGATCATTGGCCCCCCAGCAATTTTTATGTACTATTGTCAGCAAGATTCAATGATGACAAATACTGGCTGCTCTATAATCCATACGATAATTTGCAACACAAAATACACAAATTTGTCAATAACCAGCAAATCAAAAAACATGAGAGTACCATTACCTCCATTTTTCAGAACCAACCCAAAATGGAGCATTTTCAAGACATCCGTCATTTCCTTGACAAAGATTTGAGAAAACTATAATTTTAAACTGGTTCCAAATAGTGGTAGAATTAAAGATTATTGAATTAAGTGTAATAGTATATATATTTATGAGGTTTTCATTTATGTTAAATACTGTTTTCAATAAATTTATTAATCTTACGATACATAAGATACCTAAAAGATTTTTAATGATTCCAAATAAATGTAATTGTAATATAATTAAATGCCATAACAAGACCCTATGTATGTGAGAAAAAAAGTTACTTTATCAGTCATATTTAAAATCTCTAGCCAAATTGATAATATATATTTAAGACTGAATAAATTGAACATTTTTAAAACGAGTCTTAAATTGTAGTAAACAAGTAATTCCATGAGAAGAAAAATGAGCAGGTTAAATAGAAATAATACTTTATTTTTCCTATATCTTCATCAGATATTTACGTATCACACTACTAATTTTAGCTTTGAGAGCGAAACTAATTTGTAAGTATTATTAGTGTGTAATTTCGTATTAAAATGTCTATTTGTATGCAATTATAGGATGCAAAATTTATTAAAACGGCGTCTTAAGGAAGTTTGCATCCTGTAACTTGACTGGAAAGGCAGTCTGGCTTCAAGCGAAGTTACTTGCCAGCTGCTTAATTCGAGCACCGCCAAGACTAAAACTTTCAGTCCCGAACTTAGTTCTGTTTACCCTTCCGCATGTGGATAATTGAAGTTCGTTCTACGCTAAATACTTTAATGATGTATACGTTACGTCAACGTCTCTTGTTACGCTCTTCACTGAGTGATTGAATTAAGTTTATGCGTTGTTACTGTTAAGCCATATCAAGTTGACTCATTAAACTGTGAAAGTTCTCTTTTCGTTTTGCGAGAAAATTATTTATAGCCAATAAATAATTTTCTCGCAAAACGATTTTTATTTTGCCTTATGTAAGCCTTTTTTACGAAAAGTTAAGCTGAGGACGAGTACCGTCTATTCGAAAGTTCCTCCTATGGTGTATACAATCGATAATTTAATTACAAATTTCGTTTGTATTTTGTTTTATTTATATTTAATGTTTATTTACACAGGACCGTGTACATATAAATATATGTAGGTATGTGATAGCTTTTGTCGCGACTCCGCTTGCGTAGAAATTGTAATATTTACAACTTCCACAATGGGATTTAAACATCACTCTGATAAAATGACATTTTGATGTAAGAGAGGTAGAGAGACAGAGAGAGAGAGAGAGAAAGAGAGAGAAGAGTTATAAAGAAAGAGAGCGAGCAAGATAGAGACCGAGAGAAGGGGGGGGGGGATGAATGCAAATGGCATCCAATCTCTATCCTTTTCTGTATTCCATATTAGTCCCCACTTACGGTAAAACACATGATTATATTCTAATTTCATTATTCCTTATCGCATGAAACTAAGTATTTATTTACATTACCTAGTTTTCTTTTAAATTACTGCGTTATAAAAAAGCAAGGGAAAAAAAATAACAAATTAATGAAATAGTGAATATTCATTCATCGTTTAAAATTTTTGCAATAACTTACGCTTCGGCTTCGCACGGGTGCAATGTATGTACTGATGTGGTGTAATTGTGGAGCGATTAATAATAAAACTGTCATTCATTCCCGATGCTGCCCACCTAAGCCGCTCTCCGTGCACGGCATCGGCATCGCGAATACTATTTGGTAATTTGAAATCTGTGATGTACAACATTTTGATATATATCAAAAATTTTAGTAGCAATGAAAGCGCCCAAAATTCTACTTTGTTACGAATTATTGACTTTTTATGTTTCCTGTAAATATAACATGTATGGATTGCACATATAAACGTAAATATTGAAAGTATTATAGTAAAAAGGTAATTAAGCAATACATGAATTTTGTATTAGCACCAACAATATTAATTAAGTTTTCTAGGGTATGATATACTCGTAGTGCATTGTTTCATAAAAGGAGGGTTGCCGTTTCCAAGGATCTCGCTGTATTGGTAGAAACTTCATAAAAATAAGTCCTAAATATGTTAGGGGTCGCGGAACTACAATGTTCATGAAATGTCATTTTAAATTATTTACTATTATAACAATGTTTAGAGTTAAAGTGGGTTTCCCTTTTCGAATCCCTTTCCGAGGCAAATCCAGTAGCTCATCTTAAAAACTACATCTGATCCGTATATTTATATACACTCAATGTTCCTTATTATTATTAATTCGTCAGTCAGACATTTCGTATTGTTAATGTTTTATTGTTTTTGAAATTAAAACAGTATTTTGAGAACTTGTGTATGTAGTGACTATTTAATGGTATAGTTATTGATATCCTGTTTTATAACTTTTATGGTGTTTTTTGGATTATTTATGTATTTAGTAGATATCCGTTAATGGTTTTAACTTCATTATTAAAAAATGTTGTCACCAAATAGAGTCCTATTGTCAATATGTTAATGTCGAGTTATAAATTTCTACCAAGTTGTTTGAAATACGACTGAAATATATTTATATCTGAAATTTGACTAAAATATATATTTTCACTATTTCTATATATACTTAAAAAATACAATGTGGCAGCATTCAATTTTTTTCTGTGTCTGAATTTTAGATCTATAATAAATATAGATTGAAACTTAGCAGATACTATTTTGATAAGCATATTTTTTTATTATTTTGTTTATTCTTATTCGTCATTTTGAAATAATATAAGAGTTATACGCAATTGCTAAATTAAAATCATTTGTTTCTCCATAAGGGAGAAAGCTAAATTAAAATTCAATTTCTTTCTGGTCGAAATTTTTGTATAAGTGGCGGTAAATAAGGGCACAGAAGGGCAGATATTTTCAGAAATGCCTTATAAATGAAATAAATGTACTTAAGAAGGAGGTGTCTACACAAGTATGAAACAAAGATTTCAAAGTTTTACCGAGGATAAATGTCAGCGGGATTTACGAAGTCTGTGTGCCACATATTTTGCGCCTAATATTTTGTGCATAAACTTTTCCCCAAAACTGACAGAGTTAGTTTGGGGGAAAGAGATATATACCGTAATTACTATTTATAATTAATTTTTTGATTATGTTTATATTTTCTTCATTTCAAATCTAACACATACTAGGAGGCAGTTTAACTTCGGGGTCTTGATACAACTAAACATTAAAATTACTTGAAAATTGCACTGAAATATAAAATCACTGTTCTATTATAACAAAGTCGCTAACAGTTTTTACGCAAACCCTCTCTGTCATGAGACCCCACGATATTTGAAAAAAATTGCGAGCAAAAAACTTTTGACTTGGACAACTTTGTCGTTACGAGGCAAATGGTTTTTTCCCCGCTTATTCGATGAAATAGTTACCGGCTATCGAATGATGGTTAACTTTTGTAGATATAATCGGGCCTAAAAGTAAAGTTTGACGTCAAATTTTCAAGGGTAAAGTAATTTAATGTTGGTATAAGTTTAGGTAATGAAGTTAGCGTCCATTATGTTATACTTATTTTGTTTGTTGGTAACATATTTCTAAGGGTTTCTCGTACAGTTAACATATATCAAGAGTGGTAACAGAAAAAAATCAAATATTTGTATGATGATCGGACTTAAATAGTATTTGAATTATTATATTTATAAATGAAAATGAATTATAATATTTATATGACATGAAAAGTACTCACGATTCCGAAGGTCGAAATGAAATAATTGCGACGTACATATAAATAAGTACAGTACACTCTTACGGATAGAATTTGCAAGGAGTTAACGAAAGTGAAGTAAGCAATTGAAAATTATGCGTAATCGTTGATAACATCTATGAAATTACCAGAGACTCGCGGTGCCTTATAAACAATTACCCGTAGCTTACCCCGAATATCTGGAACCTACACATCACACATTTATAAATATTTAGACGTATTTAATTTATAGTGTTCAAGCTAAGTCCCTAATTCAGTATATGATTTGCAGTCCGCACGGACAAAGCGATCGCTATTAGTACGTGCAACTGTAAATGAAACGCACACACTTGATTCCTATCTAGTGAGTTCTGAAATTAATGGCAGTTATCCGCGGTATCGTCTGCGCCAAACATTTTTAATATGTGATCCAAATAAGAAAAGGTATTTATTTTGGGATCTCAGTAAACAATATTATTCTTAACCTTAATTTATAATAACAACATATATTGAATTTCTGCGCTCTCAGTTCTTGAAAGACCGACATAAAGTTGACCGAGTGTAAAATACTTCTTGCTGAAATCAATAGCTACTATTTGAAGAGATTGCCTCAGCGACTCATTATTAAGGAAAAATATATTTTTGCTTAAAATTGAAAAAGAAAAGGAAATATCTGTATTGTAAATATAAGTACCAACTGTCTTGTAGGTGGGTCGGTAAGTATAGTTGCCACAATCAAATTATTTCGTAACTCTACCACCTCTAACCTGGTGTCATTGCACAATTTAGGAAAGTTTAAATTACGTAATGGCATGAATGGGACATAATGTTTCAGCTGTAAGTTATGGGGTGGCAATCCTGAAGGGTTAGGAGAATTCAAAATTTCCTGCCTCCCCTAAAGTGATATGTTTAGAGATCTTTTGTTAAATTTACAATTACATCACAATTAATTTAATAGCTTTTGTGCATAACCATCGAAAGTCATTTTACAATAAAGACTCTATGCACAGGGATACATTTTATTTATTAACTTACTAATGAAAAGCCAAAAGAAACGTTTATGAACTTAGTTTTAAATATGTGTTGTACCAACAACATTATATTATAGTAGATGTGCTGATGTGACTTCGTTGGAGTAGAGTAAAATATAAGAAAAGTTATTAGGATCATTTGTCGTATTTTTTAAAATTTTTTTCTCTCAAAATTCCATTAGTCCGTTGATACGTGGTATTGGCAATATTAATATTGTATATTGCACCATGCCATGCTGTTTTTATATGTGTATTATATAATTAAAAAATGTACTATATGTTGCTTGAGGGTATTTCCCTACCAAATTTCAACAAAATATTTACGCGTGATTGAAGAACAAATTAACACAAAGAGAGACACAAATTCTAAAAACAAGTTTTCTGGCTTGGTGACAGGGGTGTCACTCTAAACGAAATTAATCACTTTTTAAAATATTTTTCTTGCACAAAATTATAATATTCGCACTCACACACACTCATACACATATATGTATATATACATATATATATATATATATATATATATATATATATATATATATATATGTATAAAACGTACGGACATATCAATATGTTACCCCCTTACTACTAATATATATTTATAAGTATATATATTAGTAGTAAGGTATAAGTATATCTACTCAGCAATAGATGGCGTTTATCACTTTCTGTATGGTGTTTTGGTTCCCATTATTAATTGTTATTTAAGCAGCAATCCAGAGTGAGATCTTTATTCAGACTTATTTTTTCAAATTTAATTACTGCCTATTTATTTGCTAGTGATGATGACCTTTGAGGAATGGAAAATTGGACTATATAAGCTACTGGAAATATATGATTCAGATATTCCTTAATTGTTTAAAGTATTAACTATAAAATAATTGAATTTTTTTTTAAATACGTTTTGTTTAGTTTTACTTTTTATCCATTTTTTGTGTACTTTCTTACCTATTTATAGTTACTAGGTAAGCCCAACATTGTCTTAGTTGGCGCACGGGTTTGTGCATGCCTGCCCATACGTGTCTATATATTACATTTGTGGTTTTCTTGCTGATATCATGGTTTATTCTTCGTTCGTAAGTAGTTTCTGCCACCAACTTTGGACTATATTATCCGACGCTGGCCATTGTGACCAAAGGATTCCTCACAATAACAAAAATTAGCCCGAACTCGATAAAACTACTTCTCACCATTATGGAGTACTAACACCACATTTCCGACCATTATCAGATCTCGGCATTACTAGTCACCAAAGGACTCATCGAGACAAATCAAACTTGCCCAACTTGATTTATCTGCTCCTCGCCATTAAAGAGATGCTGTCCCCACTATCCGTCCCTGTTATCAGGCCTTTGCCCTCACTTGTGACCAAAAAACTTGTATTCAACGATTAGTCAAATGAACGAAAAGTCGACCTTTCTGTTCCATCAGCAGACCCTGAACTCTCCCTGTAACCAAAATATTTTTCAAAGAAAGTCAAAGAAATATAAACGTTATGAATCTACTTCTTGACGTTGAGGCGATCATAAACACGTCAGTATTTATGATCTACGGACTCATCAAGAAAAGTTAAATGAGCCAAAATTTGACTAATCTACTTCTTACGTCAAGAGTTCTGTCTGCATCTTGCAGTTCCATCATCAAACCCTGACCACCATCTGTGAATAAATTACTTACTCAAACTCGATATCAATTTTCTCAATGGGTACTTTTATCTGTTGAAGAGGTCCTTAGAATATCTTCTGAGTGTATCATTTCCTTTAAAAAAAAAAATTAAAAAAAAAAACATTTATCTACACATTTACGAGTTGTAGCCTCACATACATGAAACATAAGGAAAAAAGCAAATACGTATACAAGTGAAGACTTTCCCCTTTTTGCAGTCAGTTAATAATTTATCTGAATTTACCATAAAAAAATGTCAAAGAAAGAGGTCACGCAGAAAAAAACTATTTAATTAGAACGTGTAACTATAATTGTTTCCATTTGCTTTCAACCCTCCGTTACTATCGTGTTTGGGTTTCTCTTTGTTAAGCAACGTGACTGGTTTTAACGTATGCATACCTATATTTGTTTACATAAAGTAAAAATGAAAGAGTTCATTTTGTTAAGAATTGCACTTTCAGACAGATTACTTTCGTGCTACCATCTTCATTGCCATGACAAAGAAATTGATCTACAGAACCAAACATTTCTGATCATCAGTGAATGGAATAGCATTGACAAAAAAAAATATGCAATTTATCACTTAATTTGCTTCCCTACAGCCCGTAAATAGTGTTATAACTGTTTTCTAAACGTTTTCCGTGAACTAAATTTATTAATTTTTGTGTGAATGTCATTTTATCATATTTTGAAATTCACACAACTTGTCCACGTAGATTATACCGCGGGTAAAATATAATTCGTCATAAAACGTCATAATTGAAATTTAATTATTATAATTTATATTTATCATAATTGAAAATTCGTCATAATTGCTTTCGTTCTCCACGAGTAATAAATTTGCATATATATATATATATATATATATATATATGTACATCTTAAAACTTATTCAATAGCAAAGCTTATTGAAGTGTTAAAACGTTAAGAAAATGAAGTCTTTTTCAGCTTATATTTCGGAAGAAAATTTGCGTAATTCTAGGACGACGATATCACCGATCATAAACTGAAAATTCATCCAAATTTTGTAAGGATAATAATATTTCTTCTATTTTTGCTGAGTAATTCGTAGACAATTACTTTGAATTCAATTATTCTCAATTCGACTCATAATACAGGTAGATAAATACATATAGGCAGATAATACTATAAAGGTTTTAATTAAACAAAAGATGTTGTCGTCTAACTATTGTATCGTATTTAGTAAAGCCTATTGGAAAAGAAAACGCGAGTTTCCTTCATTTAAAATAATTTCGTTATAATATCATTATTAAACTTTAAATCTTTTATACAACTATTTCTAATTTATTAGATATAAATATAAGTATAGCCGGAGGAGAACTGCATAGGAGAACGTGCATTTTTAATAATCCTCCAGTAATCGCCAGTATACGGTATGGATAAAAACATTATTTCTTTCAACTGTTGTCATATATCAATGTCAGTAAGGCTCAATGATGGTTTATAATTACCACCTTGTCTATGATCAGTATAATATACTGCAATGCACAAATACTCAAATTTCAACTTAATCAATTAACATAAACTCTTTAAACGCCATTTGCCTGTCCTCAAAATCAACACAAAATGGAGCTTATAAAACAAAATGTGGAATTTTATGACAAGGATTTGAAAAATATAAAATTTTAAGGTTGTACATAGTTCCAGATGATAAAAATTTTAAAGATGTAATAAATACATATACGAGATTAAAATTCTATGTTAAAGTTATGAATGGTAAGAATATAAAATATATATTTAAATAACCCTGTAATTCTCATTACATTAGATAATGTATTAAGCAATATAAATTAGTGCCATAACAAGATATATATATATATATATATATATATATATATATATATATATATATGTATATATATAAATATTTACATATATATATACATATATATATATATATATACATATATATATATATATATATATATATATATATATACATATATATATATATATATATATATATATATATATATATATATATATATATATAACCGGTTATATATTCAGAAAAAAATTTACTTGATAATTCCCTCCAATTAAATGAAACTAAGTGATGTAGTATTATTTCTAAATTCTTTAAGGTTTTTATCACGACCTAGGTTTCGTTGTATTACAACATCTTCAGGTAGGTCATCCCACCTGACGATAAACCTTCAGGTAGGTCATCCCACCTGACGGTCATACCACCAACGAAACCTAGGTCGTGGTAAAGAACTTAAAGAAAGTAGAAAAAATACTACATCACGTAGTTTCATTTAATTGTCAATAATGAATTTCTACAAAATTAACGCCAAATATATTCAATATTTGATAATTTCCATTTAAAACCTAATGCCAAAACAAATGATATATGTTTAGGGATGAAAAAATTAACATTTTCGAAGCTCCTCTTATACAGTATTTATAACTAAGCAATTAACTGAGAAAGCAGACTAGTGGATTTAACAGAATTAATATAAATTTAGCGAAACTAATTTGCGAGTAATCGCAAATGCCAACTCAAAAATTACTTGTTAAATAAACAATCTTGAATTGACGTGAAATTATCCGTCGTCTTTTCAAGAAAATTCGCATTATATACGGGTTGTTATGCAGGAAGGTTGGCAAGGTTTCTGACAGGGTTGCCTGCCGCCTGTTTGAATTAAACGTGGTACATGACCAGAAATTTGAGAACTTTCTAAAATTAATTTGTAATTAAATATAAATTTCCAAAATTCAAAAGTTAATATAAAGCGTAGAATTTTCCTGCAATAATTAAATTTTTTTTCGCTAAGATGTACAATTAAAATCTGTAAAAAAACCTTTTTGAAAATCTTAATTATTTACAAATATTTTGAACAATACAATACAAAGAAATGCATCATTAAATTTTTTTTTTAAATTAATGAGTTAGTTATATTATTAGGAACAATTATACTTGGAATAATTATAATTTAATTTTTTTGAGAGGTACAGAAAGCATATTTTTAAAATAAACTTTATTTAAAACAATTACGTACTTAATAAATATATGTGTATTTAATAAATATATGGTAGCAAGTTAATACAGTATTCATTACATTTTTATTTAAAAAAATCATATTCGGTAATGATCACAGCATTTCATTTATTCGACGATGATTTTTTATGTCATTCGCTAGTTTCTAGCCAGTTTAGTAATTTACTACTCGGACAAATACGTCCCTGCTTCCGGTCAGCACATAGGTGGATGTTACTAATCCCATTACTCACCACATGTACACTATGTTTAAGGTCTAAACTGGTAACAACGAACGTACGCGGAGTGTGTCTGAGTTATGGGACAGTATCCGTGTACTTAGTCAACCTATTTATTCAGTTGTGCCCACAACACGTAAAAGTGAAGCCATCGTCTATTTCAATATGAGCAAAATGGCCTATTTTGGAGGTAATAACTAGTATCGTCATTGGGTAGAATCCGTGAGAATATTTATATGAATGTTGGTTTCATTTATGCGGTTGTCCGTACTCTTGGTCAGATAAATAATTAAGAGCGTTTTATTTAACTCTTGGATTCATATCAGTTGATGGGATGGGGTTCCTGGATGCTAATAAAAGTGCTTGATCCAAATTAAGTTATTAGTTTTAAAGTCATATGAGAACAAACGACATGCATCGGACTGTTTTAGAAATGTGAGAAAAATTTCGGTGGAATTTTGACTAGCGTTCTTAAAATGTATATTAAGCGAAGCGCAAACCACATTTCTTTGAAAAAAACCTACTTCATTAAAATAATATCTCATTGGTAGGTTTACAAGTTCAGATAGATATGTATCAGTAATTATTTTTGTTGTGTGACAAATACCAAGACAGTACATACGTTATTCTAATCTTTTCAGATTATTTAGAATGTGAAAGGGCATTTGGGAAAATTTCATCAGTAGGTCTAGTGCCGAAAGAGAAATAAACGTTGCTCGTTCTGAAGCAGTTGGCGCACTGTGTATTATATATTTAGCTTTAATAGCTGATAAATATTTTAATGCTAACTATGTTAAGCTGATATTTAATAAGAATTAGTCACATTAATAAAATAGAAACATTGAGAGGGTATGGTAAGTTAAAGTTTTTAATGTAACTCCATGTATCTTTTTCCATGTATTTATGAGAAGTGTCTAGTAGTCTATATCTTAAAAGAAAGAAAACGGGCATCTTGTACGATCATTCACACAATTCACCGTCATTTTGCCTGTTATAACCACTTTTTCCAAAAAGTGTTTTAAAGAAAAACTTGAAATTCGTCGTGACAATAAAGCATGTTAACCCGTATGTATTTCAATAGTTGATACTCGGAAATGTTTATATAGAAATTTTCAAATGAAGGAATCGAATAGCGTGTTGGACATGAATTGAAAGAGCAAGTTACAACATTATTTTTTTAGAATTTAATGTACATTATGTTTGGAATAATGTTCCAACTATTGTATTCGTATTATGTAAGAAGTTTCGTTTTGCCAATTTTATTCTTTATGTTACATACAACCGGTTATATTTTCCTGTTACTCTTATAAACGGTATATTACAGAGTTACACGTACAATTATACAGGTGGCTCATTTACAGTGGTACAATTTTTTTTAGGTAGACCACATTCTAATAAGTATTTAAAAAATTACTAGTTCCGGGAAAATCATTAGTTTAGAAGTTATGATTTTTTAATGTCCTTTTTTGAAAAGTCACATAAATCACTTTTGTTAGAGTTCACTTTTCTAACCTTAAATCACTTTTTTAGCAAAAGTGATTTATGTGACTGGAGTAAAGTTCAACTATAAAGCTTACTAAATCACATGAAATTTTGGTATGGAAGTAGAGCAGTCGTATAGCAAGCGTGCAATAAGCGACTTTTATGTTTATTCCTAGATTCTGCCATTGCTTAAAACTTTGTTGATTTTTTATGTTTTCAAAAGAAAAAAACGTACATAAAAAAAAATTACTGTAGTAAAATTTTGTAGAACTAAAAATTTTCTTATGATCTTAGAAACTATCTTAGAATAAAGTGACAGTCTAGACAAACAAATTGTAGTGATGTAACTATTGCAACATCTTCAGAAATTAATATCGTATCACTAAGCCACAAAATGTGGAATTTCTGCCATAATCGCTATTTTATCAAAACTAAGTGTGTTTCTTTCAAAAAGTTAGTTCAACTCAGATTTACCTAAATTATTTGCATATAAATGTTTACTAGTTTTTAAAATACATCAAATGTGTTCAGGTAAACTGACTCTGCTAGATAGAGCGCTTTTATGTTTAGATCATAGACAGAAATAATTCTTTCAATTATCATTCTTGGAATCCCAGTGAGTCTTTAACTAGTGGTCAGATTACTACGTATTTTTTGTAACACGATGGTCTCGGTCCACGAATTACGTGGTATTAATAAAACCCGGTGGTCTGAAAAGCACCTGTTTGACGATCCTGTTTGATTTTTAGCAAATAGCCTGGCAGAAAAGACCTTAAGATCCTTTTGAGTAGTGTAGGGCACACGAAGCCTACGTCGATTTTCATATATAAGTACGGTAACGCACTTCACAAAGAATCACTAAAACCGAATCACAAAGAATCACTAAAGTCGAATAGACGTAATAATCGTATGCAACAAACAAACAATAACTGCCAAGTTCCGTTGGTTTAAATTACTGCCATCCGGCAACTAATCAAATGGGTTTTAAATAATGACTATATGGTGTGACATTCTCTAATACGTGCATTACATAATAACACTCTGTCTAGCAGTCATTGTCTAGTATAATCACCTGAATACGTTATGTGGAGGTTAAAGCTAGTAAACATTAATTTACGAATAATTCAGGTAAATTTGAATTGAATTAGCGCTTTAGTTTCCCGCTTAGTTTTGATAAATTGCCATTATGGCAGAAATTTCATATTTAGTTACTTAGTGATATGATGTTAATTTCTGAAGATGTTGCAATAGTTACATCAGCAGTTTTTGTCTAGACTATCACAATATCCTGAAGTAGTTTCTAAGATTTTAAGAAAATCTCTAGTTGTACAAATTTTAATGCAGTGATATTTTTAAGCATACGCTTTTCTTTTAAAAATATAAAAAATCAACATAAAGTTTTAAGCAATAGAAGAAGCTAAGAATAAACACAAAAATCTACAATTTCATATTTGCTACATGACTACTCTACTTCCAAAGCTAATTTGATGTGATTTAGTAAAATAATTTTCTAATAAAATTGATTTACGTGACAATAAATATTGCTATGAAAAAAACGATTCTAATATATTGTTAAATGCAGGTCAAATTACGCTGTAAATGGGCTGAATAACTTTTAAATTCCTAAGTAAAACGAGTACACGATCACTTTCAAGCTGCAGGACCAGTCGCGTTAATTAATACTTTTGGTGCAGCATACGATTTTGATGAAATTCGTGTGATTTCAATTAAACTATCCACGCCACTATTCGACCCAGTATCGTTTCAAAAATAGTTATGCCACTGGAAAATCTCCTTTATTTTGTTGTATTCAGGTAATATATTGAATTTAAAAAAATAACATTATAAGTAATGGTGATAATTTGATATTGACGATTGAAATCAAGCAATAAATAAATTAATGCAAATTAGTTTTTAATGAAGGTAATGCTTTGTAAGTAAACCTCAAATATATTTAATTAGTCATTAGAAACACAGTAAATGCATTTTTGCTTATATAATCGTTTTGATGTATCCAAAGTATTGTCATATAGAAAACTAAAAATCTAGTTACCAGAATGATGTCACATGTTGAATATTTTTTTGATTATAAAATATATAACAATTTATTTCAAAATATATCAGACTTAGTCTCAAGGCAAGAACTGTGGTCATTTTATTTCAAAACTAAGTTGAAATAATAATGTTATTAAGTAATCGTTTTCCCTACATAACATAGCGGCTTTAAGAATATTATTCCTTATATAAAGTGGTGGTTGCTTATTCACCGTTAGCTTGTATTATTCGCGACGATTTAGTTACTTTTTTGTATTATTGCCTGACATATGTATACTGTAAACTAATTTTAATGTTAGTAATAAAATGTATTCATCAAATAAATTTAATTTAAAATGAATTACCATATTGTAATTTCTTGGTTTCAACTTGAATAATTTTATTTCTTTGTATCATTTTAGCAGCATAGCAAGAGAAGATACGCCGTATCGTCGTTATTCTAATATGCTTATTCAATTGAAATATCATTAGTTTAATACTGCTGAAGCTATGGACGATTTGAGGATTTGCAGCAAGTTCAGACGTTACGTTGTCTCGTTGGGTTATTGGTTTAATATTTGAAAAAGACATATCGATCTGTCAGTGTTAATGGTGATTAAAGAATTTTCCATGTTTTATATTTTCATGAAGTTTATACGATAGATATAATTGTCAAGATAATATGTATGTAATTACCTCGGTTAAAAATTACTATTTCACATGCATAAATAAATAAGTTAACAACTATGGAATACAGAAAGGGTCAAGCCCATTTGTCGACATCAGACTTAACACATACCCGTCCTACGTATAAGTCGACATGAATAAGTGCCAATGAGCTCCCCAATTTGACCCACTCCGCAGTAGCTCGAGTCGCGGCATGCATAATGGATCGCGACTATGGGTGCAATTTATATGGACATCGGAAAGCTTTTTGGCGGTCCGTTTAAAACATGTTTCGACCTTTATAGAACGGAATATTTAACTACACCTTATATTTAAAAGAATACAGGCCTTTAACACTTTTATATATTTTTGTTTTTAGAAAGCGGACCTCTAATTTTATAGAAAGGCTGGAAATACAAATTAGGAAAGCAGGCGACATTAATGCAAATTATTAACCATATGGATTTAGCCAATGAATATTACAGTATAATTTCTTAGTATTGGAACTGAATGGATGTGACTCATCGAGAGGTTGTTTATAAAACATTATTTTGATTGGCCCGCGGTTTCTCTCGCATGAAAATAGTTTTGCCTACCTTATGTAAATGAAGTTTCTAGTACCGATGGTTGAGGCTGAACTTTATACGTCAGCGTCACAGTTAGCCAGTTTTTGTTGTTTGAATGTTTTAATTACTTGTATCAGCTCATGGATTCAAGTAATTAAAACATTATAAAACTATTTAACGGATTATGTATAAAGTAAGATATTTTTAACGGAAAACCTTCAGCACTAACAATTACATGAAATTTTTACAGTTATGGTAAACTAAAAATAATGCTAATATATTATAATTTATGCGATCAACTCACACATTTCACCGTGTGTTGAAAAACCCCACGTTTTTCGCTTTAGATCTTAGGAGCATTTGTTAAAAAATTACCATCCTAAATTTCCAGGACAATATAAATGGGGTTATCAATCTGTGTTGGGTAATTAATCTTTACGGGTAAAGAGAAATTATTTTTAATTGTTTAGTCCATTTTAAACAACGTGGTAAATTTTGTTTTTTTTATTTAAATGAATATTGTTAATCAAGGCTTTTAAGTTTTAACACATCTATGGGCCGCATAAATCTGCCCTTTAGCAAAATCAGGGTGCAATCATGGAGCTTGGATTTGGCGACATGAACTTTTCATCGATAAAGGTTAAACTAATCGAGTATGGATTCGTTCCACTTGTATTGATGGAAGCAATAAAATAACAAAATAAATTGGCAGGAAAGTATATACAGGTAAATAAAAAGACCTATTAAAACTATAACACTGGTAAGCGGATGTGTATTGCATAAAGGTTTTAAACACCGACCAGGGAGAAACCAAAAGAGGGAAGTGATTTATATGTTGTGTATATGTATATATGAGCATATTTGTATATTTATCTGAATACATTTAGGTCCATTAAATGTTCAGAACATTTGTTCCGATTTTAATAACGAGTATTATTTTTATTGAATTCATAGAAATTCGTAACCTTCTTAATAACGTAGACAATTATAGATACTAAAAATGGAAAAATAAAACATTTTTACAAAAAAATTGAAACGATTTCAAATAATCACCAAAAAAGAGGAGCACTGAAAAGTATAAAATTATAAAAATACTAATACTCATTTGGAACTTTACGGTACAATACCGTTTACGAACCGAAATAAATTTGCTAAATATTGCTTGTGGTAGAGATTTTTGGGGTCGATGTCAGATGAAATGTAGCACTCATGTAATGTGTGAGGCTGTGCATATGCTTGAAAGAGAAAAGAAGTACGAATAGCAGTATTTTACAAATTATTTTGTTTTCGGAAATGATATTAAACCGCAAAAGTTCCAGCACTCGTGTTTTTTATTTTTTCGTACTTTTCAGTGCGCCTCTTATTCGGTGGGTACTTAAATTCGATTCAATTGTAAAAATGTTGTATTTTCATTCCAATAAGTGTTATAAAGTAGACGATATTTGTGTGTAAAAAAAATTAAGACTAAAAAAATAATTTAGCAATAAAACTTAAAAAATTCCATAAAAATTGCTTATTACACTCCGTTATCTCTTATAATTTTAATGGGAAACATGCAAAAAAATTGTTGTAAATCGAATGAAAGCCAATAACTTTCTAAAATTTACTTTCCTTTATTCGCTACAAACAATCGAAATAACGATTGAAATTTATTATATGCACCAGCACACATATGTAATAAAATGTACCAGATTCATTTTCTGCATAAAGTTTTTGATGAATATTTTTATACAGATAAAAAATGCTTTAATAGAATTTAATTATTTCATATTTTTTGGATATTCCTGAATTCCAAATTCCGGGAAAAACTTTGTCACCTGATTGAATATATACGAGTACTAAATATGGTCCACTTGCCAAATTCAAAGTTCAATACAATATTTAAAATATATTTTACTTTTTGTAAGTAAAATTTTGAAATAAACATTTTACTCAGATAATGAACTTGGCAAAGTTTTCTTTCAATTTCAATTCTTTTCATTATTGACATCGAGGGGAACTTGACATATTTTTTACATTAATATTTTTAGTTGAATTTCAAACTTTTTTATAATCAGTATTTAATTGACCGTGTTTATATTTTGTTCATCTGGCACTGAAATAGGCCTCAGTTTTAACTTTTCAAGCACCCTTGTTTGAAGTAACGTGTAGAAAATTTGAGATTATAAACTGTATTATATCAACACCTTCCAATAAATATGATCACTAAGGGCTTTTTATGTTTGTAGTTTTAGCTAGTTTATAACAAATTGGAGTAGAGTTATTACTACTCTTTTAAAGTAGCCACAAAGAATTAGTACTTTTAATAACTTGCCTGAGAGTTAGTACTTGCAAAAACAACGCTTTCGAAGATCCATATTTCCAAACTCAATAAATCTGAGTATGGACGGTCACTAAAATATTATTTCTGAATTTAAATTACAATTAATATATACAGTGAGGCCAAAAGTAGCTCAGAATGGATTATGCAAATAGAGCCCAGTTGCTGTGCAGCCAGTTTTTTGAGAATTTGGTTAATGTTCCGCGGTTAGTTTATAATTCTTTACTTAAGTTAAGATATCAGAGAAAAATATTATATAACGTACTGGTGTTTAGGTATACAAGTGCAGTATAGTGATCACTATTGCTACTCTAGGATATGCAGTGGTATTAACTCAAAAATGATGTACTGAATTATGTATGTGCAAAATATATGTAATATGTCAAGTAGTTTTGTATTAAGGTGAATATTGTTATAGCATTACAAGGTTATATTTTTTGAAAAATAATCTTATGGGAGCTTCCATAAACCAACTGATTCGTTTAGAAAAGGGAGGGTATTGCAGAGACCATCCTAAAATCTAAGTTGCGTTATGTGGGTAGAGTGCCAAGTGTAGGACATCCTTCTTCCTTGTACTTTATTGCCGTAGTTCAATAACCAAAAGTTGTAATTATCTCTGAAGAAACATTGACTTTCAGCAAAAAATGCAACAGCCTTAAAACGTGGATAATAATAAATAAAAAGAGATGATTTTATATTTAACAAGTGTCTACAACGAACAACAATCTAAAGTTTCACCAAAAAATATTCGAAAACCATTCAAGTTTCCTTAATTTTGTCAGATCATCTGGTGTAGGTGAATTCAATTATCGATTGGAATTACGTGCATTCTCCACACAAAAGAATAATCCGGGCTTAGCTCTATTGTCTCAGTATCCTATGCCTTTCCGAAAAGATAAAATAACCAAAAAAATCACAAGTCCTCCTCGTCAGTCACTGTTCGCAGATAGCCTTGTTTTTGTTCACATTCCGGAGTTGGCAAGTAAAGGCTAATTATATACGTAATAAAATTGAATATTTCGTTAGAAGTAGGAAATATCATTAAAAGTTTCCAATGTAACGTTGCGATGACCCATTTAAGGAAATGTCACTTTACAAGGTTTTTCATGAAGCTTAAATACTTTATCGGATTCAAAAGTAGAATTTCCAAAACTAGACATTCAAATTCACTTGGAGTGAAATGTGAAAATGTTTCTAGTTGGCTAAAAAATTATTTTATGCTCTTGTTAGTTTATTCACTCGAGAGATTTTATTTATTATATATTATTATTTAAGGATGTAAATTACAGAGACGTAGAAACGTTTTTGCAGAAAAAAAGAAATTGTTAACTGAACTCCTTTAAATATTCCACCGACTATATATAGTTTTCAGCAATTATTGTATTTATATTGTTAAACTCTCATTTACTAACCTGAAAATAGAGTCCCACGTCTGCATATGCTAACACGAAAATAGAGTTAAATACTCGCAGGTAATATGCAAAGAGGGATTATTGGGAAATTGCAGGACCCATTGAAAGAAAGTATTTCCTATAATTGTTTCAGGCTCTGATTACAGAACGTACTGAGAAAGGACCTCTTCTTTTTGGTGTCTTTTTATCATCTTTGCTTCAGGCAATCTATTGGGTTATAATTAATAAAAGTTACGTTTCCGAGTTCCGGGTGATTTTTCTTATTCCGCATTGAGTGATAAGGTTGGAGGTAAGCTATACGTAGGTACTGATATTTGGCCGTTAAAAAGGTAGACACTGCAGTTATTTAGTTGAATTCTGGTAATTTATGTAGCGGGTCGTCATGATTCTCTGTAGGCACCCTAAGATCATTCGGTTATTAATTTGGGAAGCGTTCCTTTAATTCCTGGGAAGAAATTTTAATCATATATTGTAACAAAAAAAATGTAAAAATGGGCACTTCAAATTCAGGTATAGTCATGATACTTCATATGGAAAAAAATATTTTCTAAGAAGAGGAAAGTGTTCTATGAATTTGTGTTGTGCTTGAACCAACAAAAAAGTGGCTCCAGGAAAGAATTGTACGACTAGACCTAACTCACATTTTCTAAATCTAAAGTTATAGAAGATAATTTTCAAGTTATAATGATTTTATAAAGTCTAAATATTACTATTTTAAAATTTATAATAGTAAATTAGAATATTACATTCTTTATTTAATTTAAGAAAAGATGCATAAAAAACAAATAAACAACTTCAACAAAAATCAAGTTAGTTACAACTTCCCTGTTTTTATACCGGATATTCAAACTGATCGCTCTTCTTGACAAGTTATTATGTGGGTATTTACCCTAATACATTAAAATTTTAAGTTACTTTAACGAAATATCTCTTAGTATTAGAACACAGTGAAAATGCCTTCTAGAAAGGAAAGGAAAAAATTATATTCCTTCCGTCCAAAATTTTCATTACTTTTTAATTACATATTGATGTCTTTTTAAACATAATGTAAACTTACTCACACATGTGCATATTTTTTTATATTTATTATACCATTAAATGGTATAATATATTCATTTATCTTTGACTTTATTATCTTTTTCTTGCACCTCGTCGCAAAATAAATAAACGTGTGACTTTCAGCTACGCGTGTACTTAAAGTGTAAAACACACAAAATCGATAAAGAAATAAACATATTTTTAAAAAAAATTGTATCTCTGCATACAAACCTAAATAAGAACCTCTAAATACAGGTTCTTCTGACATGACACGGGCACTACACACGACCTGAAGACACTCGAAGACGAAGTTGGCAAAATCACATACAGACTAATTAACCAAATTATCGGTTAGTTGGCAAAGGCCGTAACCGGATCATTTTAAATACAAAAGATTGAAAATGAGATTTTAATGCCAATAAAGATAACTCCCGTGACCGTGTGCATGAAAGTATAAGGTGAAATGACGTTCAAGCAAGTCAACGATACAAGTAAACATGGCAGAAGAGCCCGATATTGAATTTGCTTTCCGTTACGGCATTATCTGCCATATACTTTATCTAACTGAGAATGGTGAGTATTGTGTTTAATTTACGTACTAGTTTAATTTACGTTTTATACAACGACTGAGTTTTATTTATTGTTACCGCAATGTCTCTAAATAGTCTAGATTTCGACACTGCGATTTTAGTGTGAAGTAGATCACGTATGACTTGTAATTGTGTGTCGGTACATTTTTTTTACATAGGATTTAATTTAGCAATATAACATGTAATAAGAAATACCCAGAATGATTATGGGTTATACTAATAAATAAATATATATATATATATATATGTATATATATATATATATATATATATATATATATATATGTTTACGTAAGTATAAATTAAATTTTATTGTAATGACTGTTTCCCTCTATGCATCAATTCTTCATTAGACCGTTTTAAAAAGCAATAGAAAATATGGCCGTTACTCTTGATTAACACTTGGAATATAGCTTACCCAAAGAATTATAAACGAAATATGCTATTTTCGCTCTTATTGCGCTGTGATTAGTATCTTTCTTTTTTAATAATTAAAAAGAATTATAGTATTTTCTCCCTTCCTTCATGATTTCTTAACTTTTAGATATCTTTACTTTCTTTGAATTTTAATATTCCGTACCTTCAAAGAAAAAAAAGGACAAAATTCTATTAAAGTTATTTAAGGGTCCGTCCATTTATCCTTATCTCAAGTTCATAATTAGTATACTACGTTTAATTACAGGAAGTCATCTTCTCATAGTAAAGAACATGTAGCATCGTAATTAATTCTCTCGTTTGTCATATTTATCTCTGAAGATATTTTCTCAAATGACGATATTTTCGACAACGAATTTCAGTTGGTTAGTGTATTTATATGTATATTTGTTTCATTGATCCGAAATTGGCGCATTGTTTTCAATAAAAATGATGAGCCTGGCAAATATCCGCTTTAACAGGAGGACAACATTTATAATCTTCCATTATTTACTTTTTTTTAAGAGGTGCGATCAGTTTAAATAATTTACTATTAATCAACAATTTTATTATATTTATAACACAAATAATATTTGTATAATAAAACAGAAATCTCATGATATTTTAGAGTGTATGAATTAGAATTTAGATGTTTTAATACTGAACTATCTAACTTAATTTAGAAAGAAAATAAAAATGAAGGAAAAGTTAATTTTCTTTCTTCAAGAGGACAAATTAATAAAAAAATGTCTAATCTTCATTAGACTCTTCTGTATTTTCACATTCACGTGTATAAAGTTTAGTAAGTAGATGTTTAATATGGAATCTTTAAGTAATAGGTAGCGAGACATTTAAAAAGAAAGTTCAATATAGCTCAGTACATATATGACGTGGTGAGGATTTTTTCTCGAAAATTTCATCAAATCGTATATTTGAAACGAAGGTTCTTTTCACTAAACTTGTTAGGAATATTAAGCTTTATGCTAATGAATAATTAATCATATATAAATAAATAATTATTAATACTGCTTTCCCTTTTTTTACTTCTTAAATTAAAAAAATATCTAAAAAGCAGCTTTGATTACAAGGTTAATTCGGGTCAATAGTTTCAAATTTCTTTTAGAAAATTTTGATTTTAATATTTTATTTTGTGATTAATTCCAGTTATTGGCTAATTACAATTTAACACGAATAACTGTATTATTTTTTTTGTTCTAAGTGTCTATTACTGGTAATTAGATAACTGTATTTCTATTAACAAAATTAAAAAAGAAAAACAGAGTTTGATGTGGGTTTTGAGCTGTTAAAAAAGTGAAATAGTATCAACTGATGGTTAAACATCATTTCCATACTGTAATTAAACTAGAAAATGTTAGAAAACATAATCTCAATTGCATGAATTTGCTGTTAAATCTTGCTCCAATTATGTTGTTTACAATGTTAAGCATTAGCGGCCATATTGCAACAACACAGTATAATTTTACAAGCTTTTGTTTAATTCTGATTTCTTATAGTTTTGATTTTTTTCATTTATATTTTTAGAGAACATAAACAGCCATCAGTTCTGTTTTTGCTTTAATTTATTTGGCTTTATATAGTCAATCAAAGGTAGTGTCGATTATAATTTCGACAATTTATACGTGCGACACCCACGATTTATCATATTATTTTATTACTCTAGAAAATAAAATTTTAAATAAATATTAATTAATAATGATTAATTGTTTCTCTAGTTAAAGATTCGCAAGTAAATATGATAGTAAACGTAAACGTAAGCAAATAACAAATTTAGTTATTTACTAGAAATACAATAAATTTATTTTTACCTATGTCAATTGGATTGAGACGGCTAAACTGTTGTTATAAGGTGAATAAAAAATTGGTACATCAGGAAGATGTGACATGATGAAGTTCCAACTCTATTTTCAAATTTGGAGTCTCTGTGCTTCATAACATCGTAGAAAGAGTTGCTTTAAGGAAGTTAGGCTTTATATAAATTTGCTTTTGCACTATTTACTCGCATTATTAGTAATGATTTATGTTTTGTTTGTGTCATTATATATTTTGCGTATATTATAAACTAATTAAAAGGTTACTGATCAAATGTAATCATCAAATTAGTTTAATTTCTAAAATATGGGAAAAATATATACAATTATTAATTATTGTTATCTCTTGAAGCTGTATCAGTGCAATTATTCCTTGTCATTTTTTAAAGAATATTTACAATATAACGAAAGTTTAGACATCTTTCCGTTGCGGAAAAATGAACTAATCAATTTTAATCTTTTTTTTTTAAAATGAACAGTTTTCAAAACTCCCTATTCACCAAGTGCCAGAGCCTTAGATTATCTAGTTTCACTGTAACCTTATCACCTAAAAAAACGTTGCTAGAATATGTGCAGCATCACCGTATTTTAGTATCCTTATTCAATTAAAACACCACTAACTAATTACTGCTGAAGCTATGAAATGTTAAAGGAAAATGTGTCGATATTTTGTCCAGTCACCTCTTGGACAAGGATCTCCTTGAAGCATCCATGCTCGAGACACATGGTCAGTTCAGTTGCTGATGATTGGATAGTTTCCTCTCATAAATAAATATTTATGAAATTTTTATAATATAAAAGATACAAAGAAAGGTATACAAACATAACCTAATAATTATGAAACTAAATTAATTACAATGTACTCACTGTTTTAGGTGTTGTCGCCAAAAAAAATTTGCGTAAAGTCAGGATGGTTCCGATTTTCTTAGGAAATTATACTATTTTTTTAAATTTTTACAAATTTTTCTATCGACTCATAATTTTACAAATTTGTCAAGTACTATGAATGCATTGGGAATAACATATATTTTTAACTGCAGCTACAATATAATATCATAAAATATCATGATCATAGTCATAAAATATCATGATACAGCCGAAAATAACTTAATTAAAAAAAAATAACCAGAGGCCCTAACAATTGTTCAATTAATTGAATACTTTTACTTAACAAATTTATTTTGTAGTTTTTGCTCACTTACATAAATAAGTTTTTAGTTCCGCAACATAATTTTAAATTCTATCAGACCCTACTTAATAAGTAATTTCAACAAGATTATAAAACTCGTTAAAACAAATCGGATATTTTAGTTAGCATTAACTTCTCTCCTAGAAAGTACCTCCATAATAAATATGTGTGGTGCGCACATTTGGTAGAAGTCGCAATTTCCGGTACAAATTGACCCCTCGTGACCGCACTGACCGCGCTAACCGAGCGAACGGTTTAAATTATATATATATATATATATATATAAATAGTGTTATTATAAACAATTGTTATGTTCATGTACACGGACCTAAAAAATAAGGCGAGGGGTACAATGACATAACTTGAAAATACGTTATTGGTTATTTAATTTTAAAAGTGAATAATAAAATTAAAATATAATTTCCATTAACAAAAGGAATAGTTAGAAATAGAGGTAAAATATTTTTAAAAAGATCTGAAATGAGCTTATAAAGTAACACTTACTCTTCCTACAGAAAATATACGCAAGCTCCTCCTTCCTAAATATCAACCGTTTTACGAATATATTTTCCTTGTTTACGTTACGATGTGAAAATAGTATTAATGGATGATATATTTTTAACGTGAGGATTCAATCTACACATCAAAAATGTATCACACATTCCTAACTTCACTCGTTCTACTGATGCGCCATTCGCGTTACTCGTTTCTACTTTCTTTTTATTATATTGACAACTTATAATTCACTTAAAAACGATAGATAATTGTTTATCCACTCTCTTATTTCTCTTATTTTTAATGAGAAATCGAACTAAAACTTTTTGCAAATGAAAGGAAATTGCATAATCTTCTAATCATCAATAATTCATCTTCTTTTATTCGCTATAAACAATTTAATTATGCAAATCGAAATTAAAATTGACAATTGTCACTGTACCTAAATCTAAATTGGAGCCAACGAGACGATTCAGTTAACAAAAAAATATTTTCAATTTAAAACTGCTCAAAATCTAGTTTCTGTATAAAACTTTTAATTACAAATGTAAAAATAGGTGTTCAATTTAACACTGAGGTTTAAGCTTCCCAAATTTTTCACACTTTGCTTACATTACCTTTCGGAGTAATATTTATACAAGGAAGAGAGTTGAATAGTATTAATAATGATAAGTGAAAACATATGACTTAATGTTAAATAAATGTATATAGCGAAGGAGAATCCAAAGTTCCTTCAAATAATGTTCGAAAAATTTGGTTTCACGACTGAGCTTCACTAAGGTTTTTTATACAATACTTAATAGGCGAAGTCAATGGACGATAGGATTACATGAATTTGCCACTAGAAAGTTACAGTAAGATGATTAGTAGGCAGAAATGACGAAGTGATAGTACGTTAAACTTACCCGTATAGATTTAATATACTTTGCCTTTCCCAAAAGGATAAATTAGACAAAAATACTACCTCGCACTTCAGAATTACCATCACCCGAATTGCTGTACTTTATTTTTTACCGTTTTCTACAATTTTATATTTTTTTCATTCACTTGAGTTTAATATATAATGTTTAACATTAACTGAAATAATAATTTTGTTACGTGACATACAATGTCGCAGGCAAAATTATTATTTCCAATGAAAAATATATAATATTTAACAAATTAGAATTGAACCAAAAATCTAAATATTGAACAGATTAATTTTGTTAGTTTTGTCTTGCACTTCATTAAAAAAATAACCAAAGACGTGTCTTTTTCTTGCGTGAATATGTGTTTGCAAATTTTATAAAGTACCAAACTGTAATATTTCCAAACAATTTTACCGCTATCCCTTTATGAACAGTTTAAAAATAACTTGTAACTATAAGTCCAAGCTATAAGTCCTGACCAAAACTAAGCACTGGGTGCGAACTAAGGCAGCCGACCACATTTGATGATGTCGAAGTAATTCTCACGCATAGACTAAATAGACAACTAGTCGTTGATTCATAAGGCGACTAGTCAGCTAGTTGGCAAAAGTCATAGTAAAATGTTGAGAATGAGGTTTTTAATGTAAATGATTGAAAATGGTAAACATCTCTCGTAGCCGATGTCAGTAGAGTAAATATCATCAAAGTTTAAGGTGGAAAAACATTAAATGAAATAGGGGAAACGAGTAAATATGGTGAGAAGAGTTCATTATAGAATTTACTCCCAATCACGGTAAACGTAAATTGTGTTGCCTGACTTGGGAAGGCGAGTGTTGTGCTTTTCCAATTTGATGTTCGCTTTGTGCAATGGCCGAGTTTTATTATATCTAGCTACTGGGATTTTAGTGAGGATTAACATCTCATATGAATAGAAATTGTGGATGGTTCAATTGTTTTCACGCAAAGTTTTTGTTACATTATTATAACATATGATGATATACAGAATGTTGGTCAAATTAATATATATACATATATATATATATATATATATATATATATATATATATATATATATATGTATATATATATATATATATATATATATATATATATATATATATATATATATATATATATATATATATATGTATATATATAAGTAAATATTATAATATTTAATTTTAATGACTGGTTCCTTTTTACCTATTCATTCTCTTATTATTTGAAATGAAATAACCGCTTTTTACGTATAATAATAACATGATACATGCCATGGTTAATATATTAAACAGGAAATACGCTGTTTTCAGTTGTTATCTTTTCAGTTCTTTTTTATTTTTTATAAATTTTTAAACATTTTGTGTAGCATTAGGTAAATTTTCCCTTTTTCTTTTCCTTACAATACGGAGTTGTCCATATCCTCTTTTAACTGTTTTCTTCCTATTTAATTTTGAAGTTTTTATACTTCAATAGAAAAAGAAGGAATGCTTATAAGACCACCCACGTGTCCATCCATTCGTCAGTGTTTGATAAACTACTGTTTTATATTAGGCATAATGTTAAATGTATTGCTAGCATATATATGTTACTATTTTTTGTCATATGTTACTACTTTTTGATATTAGAAACAGCGATAAAGTGTACTAGCTAGCTTATATGTGTTACCACTTTTTGATATTAGGCATAGTGATAAAACTACTAGCTGGCATACCTATATTTCAATAATTAATTAAATTTTAGGGGGAAAATATAGACAAAACTTTTTAATTCCTTTTTATATTTTGTAGAGTAACAACTTAAACGGCAACGTATAAGGATTTTAAAGTCATTTATTTTAGAATTTCATGCAAGATAATTGGTGACAAGTGTCTGAAAATATCCAAAATAATTTTATCAGTAACCATTTGGAGTAGAATCTATATAACATGTTAACCCACATGTGTCTAAATAGTTAACAGTCAAAAAACGTTCACAGAACATTTTATAAGGAGGTAAACACATTTAT
This sequence comes from Druceiella hillmani, assembly GCA_039881145.1. Classification (NCBI taxonomy): domain Eukaryota; kingdom Metazoa; phylum Arthropoda; class Insecta; order Lepidoptera; family Hepialidae; genus Druceiella; species Druceiella hillmani. Next base: position 24,874,930 of record JAYKKI010000012.1, read on the forward strand.
TTATTTAATTTCATGTATCGTACGCAACATCAATTGAAAGGGTAAGTTATTACTCTATGATAATAAAACGAAATATTTTTATTGAATATTTGTTTACTGATATATGCTGTGCGAAATTTATTAATACCATTAGTACCAAAGAAGGAAATATTAAAAATGTACAAAAATAGAATAACTTGTGTAAAACATGATTATTGAAAAATATAAAATTGCAATTTGTTAGAATTCGGCGATACCGTTCTACAAATTATGCTTCATTATTTTCCACATTTTAACGTAAATATTTCTAGATTTAAAGGCAGATGGAAAAACAATTTCCAAACTATAATCTATATTCAATTGTATAAATGGAGTCTAAATCTGCAAAGTAAATTAGTGTGGAATATTCTGGGCTGTACCGTTGTCGATTATATATTAAGTTGCCGTCAGTCGCAAGAGACGTCAGTATTAATATAATGTTTGTCAGCTGTCACATATATACATTTACACCCGTACGAAAATAATTATTTACCTATGTAGGAAGGTGTCCTTATCTCGATGTCACATCATTATAATGTCAGAAAATTAGGGATGAAATTTATGTGTTGAGTAAGAGGAATTCCTTGAGAATATGAAGTTTCAATTAAAGTAGATGAATAACAAAACTGAAAATACCTGGAAGTGAATAATTGATACAAATTTCCATTTAAATATGACTCAATTATCGGCGTTTCGTATATGAACCTATTTTTAACTACGTTATAGTAAATTAGAGTAAGTGTCAAAAGTCGTAATATACAAATACTTAATATTGTAAAGTTCACTTATTCTCGACGTGTTTGATGAACATAAATAAACGTCACAATTTCTGAGTAGTGACAAATGAAGCAATGTGTTAATTTTTTTTAAACTGTATGGAAAATATTATTCTCTTTATGTTTTGAACATATATATATATATATATATATATATATATATATATATATATATATGTATGTATATATATATATATATATATATATATATATATATATATACATATACATATATATACACCGTTATGGTGTTAAACTATTTCCATACCAATGTATTGCTTATCTCTAGACTTTTACATAAACAGTTACGAAGGAATAATTTATTAAATCCCCTTGCGAAAGAAAATTATTTATTATTTTGATGTAACTCTCGTAAATGGGGTGGTGGCCTAATTAAGGGATAATACAACTTTGAATTATTAAAAAGCCATTATTTCTAAGGCATTAGTTTCAAGGCAATGATGAATACAAACATAATTTAATTAGAAATCATTCATTGTACTAACGACGTATCATTCAAGGTCACAACACCCGAGACATCATACTACGTATTGTTTAAACTGTTTCAAAAGTGTTTCTCTAAAGAAGTAGCGAGTATACAGTAGATATTATGGTACTTGGCGAGTATACAGTAGATATTATGGTACTTGGCGAGTATACAATAGATATTATGGCACTAGACTCGCCATTTTCTACTAAATCATAAGAGAATTGTTGTCGAAACAAAGCTGTTTACTGAGAATACTCGTTATGCCCTACAATTTGTCCGTATAGATTGGAATATGGATAACGACTCGATGCATAAATACAGAATTGTTCGCTGATGGATTCTCGACCGTTAGACCTGACTATGGATGAGTACTGGTAACCAGGTTCGCCCCATTGGAACTAACATCTTTAGGATCCAATGTAAATTATGTCGACGATTGTATCTTTATACCTGTGTCTTAACATTGTTTTTTTTGCTATCGTCTGTTTTGTGTACATGAAGCCCTGTGTGATTCTTGTTACATGTCTATTTATAATTTATTAGACGCTGTTTATAATTCGCTCAATATGAATACTGCATTTTTTTTTATTATTTTGAATTTGCTACCAGTACCAGAAGGGACACTATGTCTATATCCATATCGTCTTCATTTAAAAATGTGTATAAATATATCGACCCATAAAACATGGTCAGAGCATGAAAGGATAGCCAGTATCGAGTGGAATTTTCACGAGGTAAATTTTCTTAAAATGCAAAATTTAATGAATGATTGTATGACAACGTTTGCGAATTTAATGATCCTAATGAAAGTGTTGAATTTTATACACATAATTTTACAATGCATTGCTTGACTGTATTGGTAATAAAAAGCGGATCAGTTTGAACCAAAAGTATCGCCGTCACAACATTTGCTATAAGAAATACGGTTTAAGCTGATCATGAAATGTTTGGTGTTAGAGTAAGCAATTTAAGCACGTCACGGGCTTTTTGCAGCGTATACGTTCGTAGGTTAAAGCTAGTTTTAAGTCAGATTTTCAAGTAAATTTTTTTTGTAAGGGCCCAGAAAGGCAGTTGCCGCAATTATGACCTATGACGGTCTCTCGTACTCGAAGGGGGTTACTAAAAACGTGTTTGCTCAGTATGTTAATTTTCTTGAGATTGGCAACTTATCCACCGCTTTAAAAGATTTCCCGTGTGATCGGTTAGTTTCCATGTAGAAAATAACAGATCTATAGCAGTATTATGTTCATTTGCTGAAATATTCGAAACCGTTCTATATTCCCGTATCCATTTGCTAATTCAGTCCCAGTGACCATCCAATCTAAATTTTTAACCGTCACTAATTATATTAACGTCGTGAATTATGTGAGTAAGGAGTGGAATTGAGGGTGGCAGGTAGACGTGGCGTAATTTCATTTTAAAAAAGGTTTTCTGCCGAGATGATATTCTACTAGTAAAGTTATTGGAAGCAGGTATGTCGTCAGTTCTAGTAAAATTATAGAATGGTGGTCATGACAATAATATTGCTAAAATTATAAATAAAAAAGGATATTGAAAGAAATAATGTATTTTTTTTCATTGTCCGTTAATTTTGATTAGTTATCGTTATCCGTTAATTTTGATTTTAAATTATCCGTAATTATTTGAAATTGCAAAATGTGCAATAATAGTGAAATTGCAATAATAGCTATAAACTGAATTAATTGATAATTACCTGAATGAATCATAGCATTATCTTCGGTTGGATATAAAAAACATATTTATTTTGAAATATATAAAACAAGAAGAATTTTTTTTACCTGTTTCAAAATAGGTATTCCTCTGGAAAAAAAACATTCCGGAAATTGTGATTGGCTTCTGCAGTGTAAACTGCATATTAGATAGTGGTAAAATTTTGTACGCAAGGTAATTTAAATTGTATTGGTTCCAAAGTTTGTATATACGACCTTGATTAATTTACGGTAGACAAGGATCTTAACTGTAATAACATTCTACATTCCTATCTAATAAGCATAATCTTATCTCAAGGAAGTACTGCTTCTATGAAAAATCCCACGACACAAAGTTTTAGTATTGAATATATTTGGCGTTAATTTTGTAGAAATTCATTATTCACAATTAAATGAAATTACGTGCTGTAGTATTATTTCTACTTTCTTTAATTTCTTTACCACGACCTAGGTTTCGTTGTATTACAATATCTTCGGATGGGATATTAGCAATAGACTTTATAAATTTGCTATATGTCTCTGTAATTACTCCATAATTACCTACAGTTTACTTTGCTAAAATGTTTCACGTACAGGTTTTAAATAAACATTGATATACGTGATAATATAATTATCCATATATGGTTAATATTAGTCAACAATTGAGTTGTGTTCAACATCAGCCTATAAAATATCATTTTCACCTTTTCAGTAACCCGACAAAAATTATGAAAATACCAAGAATACACTTTGTATTAAAATAGAAGCTTATATAGCCCGATGTCATATCCGCTCTTGTCCGCCGACAACATTTTATTTTAAGAATGTCTAACGATTTAAGTACAATTAATTAATGACGCTTTCAAAATATTTTTTTCTTACATAACCAAACGCAACGTAGACGAACGACTTTTGTAGGTGGCGTGTCGATGGCCAACAACTGCTGACTAATGTAGGACAAGGTCGGTAGTAGCATTTTCACCGACTTCAATCTCGGTGGCCGACGTTCTTCACAGGTTGATTGTCGAAAATCGAAGTAAGTTTACTTTTTAATTACATTAAAAACACTGAAGGCTTGTTTGTATAAATATTTCATATGCCAAACAATTGTACAAAAAACTTACTTTTCGAAACTATTTTCCAAAAAAATTAAATTAGTTCCAACACATTCCTTTAACTTGCACAGAGTTTTATTTTCTTCTTGGTAACTTATGCTTTGTTCATTACAATCCATTAATTCATTCAGTTAATAGTAAATAACTGAATAAGTTAGATTGCATTTGACGGTATCTCGATCAAGCATTGTTAATCGTACCTGTTTTCAATTCATGAGTTTATTTTGTCTTAAGCTATCCCAATTCGCCATATATTTTCAAGTATTCGTTTTGGTATTCTAATTTCCTTACAATTTTATAAAACTTGAGGAGTTATTTTTTTATATTCACCTAAAAGTAATCGGACATAAACCAAAAATACATTTTACAAAGGTCTTAATATTTGAGCAAGATCTTTAAAAGAATTATGCTTTATTCTAAGCGGAATAGTATAATCAAATAAAAGGTAAATAACATATTTAAAATCATCCTGTTGACCATATGTCGCTTTCCAACAAACGCTGACATTTCATTGAGTGGGTTCCGTTCTTTTCCTTTCACAATTTTTCCGCCGTTAATGGTTCCGAAGAAATAAGCACCCATGAATTTTCATGATTATTATTATATTATTTTACTATAATTTGTAGTTGGACAATCTTGAAATGACTTTTGTCATTCTGACAGCAATATATCACGGCCGAGTCGTATTATGCATTTCGGAATGCATCCTTTTTGGCGGGTTATTTTCTCCATTTGTTTGTGGCTGCTGTAAGATTATTTCGCTGGCGCATAGCTTCTTTAGGTTACTCGAAAATGGAAAACACAGTGTCTTCCGACTGTAAATGAATTCAGTGTCTGTTGTTATTTCAATAAAATGGAAGCTACAATGTCTGGACATAATAAATATGTGAATTATGTCAGTATGTCAGCTTTCAACGCTATTTGCACAACACATGTTCTCTAAGGTGTCTGCAGATATGTGCCAACTTGTGGGTGAGAAATCTATATTACATTTAACATCTGACCTTATCGTTAAATGTAATATATCTGACAATATTTTAGTGTCTACAGTCTATTTATTGGTACACTTTTGTAATAATCAATGTGTTTTTTTTAATAAAGAACTTCAAATTCATAATTGAACTTTCATTAAAAAAGGTATAAATTAAATTAAGAAAAATGACAACTAAACAAATTGCTGGGTTTTTCTAAAACACTTTCATGTTTTCTCGCTTACACATGTGCCTGGTTGGCCATTATGATTACAGATCGCATGTTAGCGATGGTGTAATATTTGACACTTGTATTATTAACTTGGGTTCAAATAATTCAGGCCAAATTAATTTTTCCGCTTTTACATTATATTGAATCACATGAAATTTTTTACGTAGCGGTAATTCCCTTTTTTGGAAATAAATGCTTAAAAATTTCAAATGGTATTGTAATATTCAAAGCAAAACGCTCAAAATGAGGTAATTTTCATTTATGTCCCTTATAATTCGGGATGGGCCTGCTCCCTTCAAAACTACATAATTTTTTATAGTAATATTTTGTAAGGATTATATTCGCGTGATCCTCATAATAACAAGATGTTGTTTATTATTAACCTCGCTGGTCTGTTAGGTATGTCCCAACGCAAAATGTTTAATTCAGGTTTTTATATATATTATAATATATATATATATATATATATATACATACACACACACACACATATATATATATATATATATATATATATATATATATATATATAAAAGTATACATATATTTCCACTTTTGGTTATTACTTTTGGTGGCAATTGGCTGTGAAATGTGTAAAGTTTTACTTGGTTCTTCTACTGTAGAGGTATACAAAATAAAAAATATAGGCATGTTCTTTAAAATTCGTATGAAACTCAAAATTTAAATAGTAATTTGATCCATTATGACAATTCGACTTGATAATTAATTTATCATAGTTATATATTTTCCTTACCATGCTTTTTTGATAGTACAAAAATAATAAAATAAAAAAAGTGTGAGTGATTGCTAAGCGTATTAGAAGGGAAATTTCTTTATATATTATTATCTTGAAGGAAAAATGTGAATTTCGCTTAGCTATGAATGGCAAAGATAATGATTATTAAAAATTAATTTTTATTCTAAAGAATACATAAAAAGAATTCAAACTAACGAAAAACGAGAAAATGTACATTCATTTTCTCAACATCCTTTTTTGTCCTTGATTTTAGCAAAATTATTTTTATGATCACCATTCAATAATTTTACTATAGCGGAAAATATATTTGACTCCAATAACTTTACTAGTATAATACCACCGTCGACTCGGTGAAAAACCTTTTTAAAATGTAAATGGGTCACGTCTACCTACTACCCTCGATGCAACTCTCTAGCCATATAATCCACAACGTTAACATAAATACTGACAATAAAACGTTTTGGATGGAAATCACTTTGGATGGCCAGCTAGAATTGAATTAACAAATGGATACAGTGATGTAGAATGGTTTCGAATATTTAAGAAATTGAATAAAACACTTATATAGGTCTGTAATTTTTCACATCGGACCTCGAACCCAACTTGATAACAGGAATCACTCGGGAAATCTTCCAAATAGGTGGATAAGTTGCCGATCTCAAGAAAAGACAGCAGGTTTCATTGAAAACTCTACATATTAACCCTTAGCCACGCACCACACATTTTTGTCCCTTAACTACCTACGTGCGGTCTCAGAGACTCTAATATGATATTCCTTATAATTTTGGTTTGGTGGTAATAATGAAACATCTGACTGAATAAAATACTTATTTACATTTAAAAGCTTTATATTAGAGATACAATTACTAACAATCACATAAAAATCTCGAGATATTGATAAAATCTCTATAAAGTAACAATTTTGCCACAAAAAATTACTACTCTAAGAAAATGAGATCTGCAGCATTAGAAACTTAAATTGTTAACTTCTTAGTATTCATTCTTATAAATTAAATATACAAACTTTAAAAAAAAACAACAAAAATAAACGTTATTTCGAAAAATAAATAAAACTGCAATGCCTAAACATTTATATTTTTTCGCGGCAGTTACAGCACATTTTTTTCGAACACTCCAAGCAAATTGGTACCTTACACATAAAACATAAGTAAGCAGTCTTTCGTTTCTTTTTTGGATTACATGTAAAACATCTTTTACGAACTTCAAGTTTTTCGACATCAGAAGTGCTTGGTTTATCGTCCCCGATCTCTAGAATACGGCGAATAGAGTTCTTAAGATCTCTCTGAATGTGATCATTTTTTTCGCGACGTTCCATATGCGGCCTTGTAAGCTGTTCTGCTAGCTGCTTTAGAAATTTAAATCGACTTTTAGTGTTTGGTTGCTGAGGCTGATGACATAAGCATTCGAAGCAGAGATGTCCAAAATTCTGTAAAATATAGTTAGAGGCCATATTCGCGTTCGACGAGAAGTAGAGTAATTTGAACATCTTTGATCCAGTAAATCGACGCCTATTTTTGTTTGGTTGTAGTATAAGATCATTTCCGGTTTCTTGCTACTTTCGTCAACATTAGCAGTATGATACATACTTGAAATCATAACCACAGCTTTATTTTTTTTTGGTACGTAAGACGATAAAATGATACTTTTGGTAAAACCAAAGATTGAGGACTCGATTTGCCGATTTCTAGATGGTTTGAACTCAGGCGGTATTTCACGTTTGTTCTTTTTAAGTGTACCAACATAACTGAGGTGCTTTTCTTTCAAAATATTGACTAGTTCTATCGAAGAAAACCAGTTGTCAGCGGTCACGTTTCTATTAGAATTTTCAATCGGTGCGATAAGTCTAAGAACCGCTTGATTGACGCTTCTGCTCTTGTGTCAAATTTTGTCCATCAGAATCTTTGCCGAGGTATATGTAAGTATTTAGGAGGTAACCGTTTCTTGCATTTGTAAGGCACATAATTTTAAGACCATATTTAGCTGGTTTTTTTGGCATATACATTTTAAATTTGCAGCAACCGCGAAAAGCTACAAGCATCTCATCTACACAAGCACAAGTTCCAATCGTGTACACTCTTTGACAATTTTGTATAAAAACTGAAAAAGTTCTGAAATTGGAGCAGACATATCTAGTTCACGTCGTTGCTCTCTAGTTTCTGCATCATCAAATCGAATAGTATTTAGCAGAACTTCCAACCTATTCTTACTCATTATGCAACGATATATTTCTCTTCCGGTTCCATCAGTACTGTACCATGAAGTGTAGTGCTCGTGATTTTATTTGAATCTATATTGTATAAAGCAAAAGCCCAATGGAAGCTTTTAGCTCTGTACGATCCAAATCATGCACACAAGTCTGCTTTTTGTACTTCGGTCTGATTTTGCTTATTTTCTGATTAGTGTGTAGTACTATTTTATCTAACATCTCATCAGTAAATAAAAGACTCCACACCTCCGCCTATCCTTCGCCTACCTCCGGACTGCAAGCGTGAAATCGGAATATTATCATCCGAAGAGTTAGTCTCTTGAGTTGACCTATATGGAGATTGTGACCTTGAAGATATTGGTGATATGGACTGTAACGGACTCACAACATCTTCATTCTCACCCTCAACTTCAGACGCCGATTCACAGTCTTCAACCTGCACTAAATCCTCGCTTACATCAGGTTCCACGTCACTGCAATCCTCATCCGGTGATTCCTCCTCATCAGAAATTTCTTGCTGTAGCCATCTTTCAATAATTTTGTTATTATTATTCATTTTGACATTAACACAACAAAAAAAAATAAGTACAAATAATCACACAACAACCTACGTGCGGTCATGGAGACCGCTGGCGAAATATTTTTACTTACCTAGGCTAGACTCGCGCACGTATTAACTCGCCGAGCGCAAGCGCGATACTGATTGGCGTATAGAAATGGTACATGGACGCGCGAGGTCGTACGACACGCACACAGAAAAATTTGAATTTAAAAATCCGTTGCAGTCTCTGAGACCGGTGGTAGGTGATTAAGGGTTAAAAAAGAAAAACCAAGTAATATACTCAGCAAACACATTTTCAGCAGGCCCTCTCTAGGACGTTAAAAAAAATTTCTGTTTGTTCCTTCAAATTTTCTGGTTTTTTTTGTTCACTTGAATTAAATATTTATCTCTTAATATCAATTAAAATATATAATGTCAATGCAACAATATGGTAATGAAAAATATTTAATATATTACAAACTCAATATTAAATCGAGAATCCAAATATTGCACAGATTACGTTTAATTTTGTTAGTATCGTCTTGTATTTAATCTAAAAATAACAAAACGCTTCAAGTTTTCTGCCGTGAATGTGTACTTGAAAATTGTATATATAATACAGCATTAATATTTGAAAATCGTTGTACTGCTATCCCTTCATAAATAGTTTAACAATAATTTGTAACTATGCGTCCAAGTGATAAGAACAAACTGGGCGCGAATTGAAAGTAGCCGACCATATATGACGATGTCTGGAATAGTCGTTGATTCATAAGCCGATTAATCAGCTAGTTGGTATGAGCCACAGTTGGTATATCTTTTAAATATGCAAATATTAAAAATGATGTTTTTAATGGAAATAAATTAAAATGGAAGGCAACTCTCAGTAGCATAATTTAATAAAAAGACGTTTATTGTATTAACGACGAATCATTCAAAGTCACTGTACACGAGACCTCACACTACATTTTGGCCAAACTGGATTAGTGGTCCAAAAATATTTATTTGAAAAGGTGGCGATTTTGGCGTTAATCGAGTAGTCAGTAGATATTATTATGGTACTAAACTCGCCATCTTATACTAAACTATAAGAGAATGATTGTCGAAAATAAAGGTGTTTACTGAGTGCCCATTATGCCATAAAATTTGACCGTTTAGTTTGAAAAGTGTCCTTTGACTGTTTAGTTTTAAGAGTTTCCTGTTTAACGCATAACGATGGTATGTACCATGTTATTATGTGTGAGAAATGGCTATTGCATTTTCGAAAATTTGAATGAAGGATGAACGGTAAAGAGGAAACAGTCATTAAAAGTACATTTTTATTTTACATATGTTCCTTAACTTGATCCATAATTATTCTGTTTATTTATTTTTATATGTTATATTAACGTATGAAAAACCTTACGTAAAAAAATTAACCACCCATAATTAATATTCATATGAGAGGTACTCTCCATTAAAATCTCAGTTGCAACATATCGCCGTACAGACAGTAATAAAACTCCGTCGTCCTACAAAGCGAACATCAAATTAGAACCACAATACTGGCCGTCCACGGTCAGACAACACATATTGGGTTCAAAGGTAGCACGGTAACTGAGAGCAAATTCTACAGCGGACTCTCTGAACCGTATTTACTCGTTTCCTTTATTTACTTTAACGTTGTTTGGTCTTATACTTTGGTGATATTAATTCTATCGACATCGGTTACCAAGAGCTGCCTTTGATTTTAATTTATTAAAACATCATTCTTAATATTTGCATATTTAATAGAGATGTACTAACTGTGGCTTTTACCAACTAACTGATTAATCGGCTTATGAATCAACGACTATTCCATACACCGTTATGTGTGGTCAGTTCGCGCTCAGTTTGTTCTTGTCACTTGGACTTATAGTTACAAATTATTGTTAAATTATTTATGAAGGGATAACAGTATAACGGTTTCTAAATATTTATACTTTGTACTTTATAAAATTTTCAAGTGCGTATTCACGGAAGAAACGGTGATTAACGGAGAAAAAGTCAAATGTTTTGTTATTTTTCGATGAAGGACATGACGATACTAACAAAATTAAATGTAATCTTTGCAATATTTGGATTCTCGATTCAATATTGAGTTTAAATATTTTCCACTGCAATATTGTTGCATTAAAATTAGTTATTTTAATAAATATTAATAGACAAATATTTAATTCAAGTGAACAAAAAAAACAAAAAATTGGATAAAAAACAAAGCATGCGACGATAAAGAGATGACGTAATACTTGGGTGACAGCAGTTCTAGTGTTGCGAGAACATTTTTTATTTAATTTATCCGCATGGGAAAGGTTAAATTTTTTAAATCTTATATAGATTTAAAAACCTTTGAAGTATTGTAACTTCGTGATTTCTGTCTGCCTATCCTACGTTAACTTTCTTGTAGTAAATACGTGTTGTTCCCATCTTATATTAAGTTCGCCCATTAAGTATTACTTCACAAATATAATGAAATTCAGTCAGTTTAACAAAGTTTTTTCGAATATTATTTGAAGAAACTTTGAATTTTACTTCGCTATAAATACTTGTTAAATATAAAACCATTTCTTTTTATTTATTATTATGATCAATATCATTTAACTTTATTCACTGTGTAAATATTCTGCCAAAAAGTACTATTGTGTTAAGTGTGAAAAATTTATGAAGCTCAGCATTAAATTGAAAACTACAAATTAAGTTGTAAATTACAAATATTACATTTTTAATTACAAATTTCATACAGAAATTGGGCTCTGTGCAGTTATAAATTTCCAATCTTTTTTATTGTTGATTGAATCATTCGAGGAGGACATGAGCAATTTTGAATTGATTTTGTTTCTGTAAATTTTAATTTCAATTCGTATAATTAAATTGTTCATAGCGAATAAACGAAGGTGACTTTTAGGAAGTTATCTGCTTTCCTTCCATTTGGAAAAAGTTTTAATCGGATATTTCCCATTAAAATTAAGAGAGATAAGGGAGTAAAATTATAAATTAAACACAGTTTTTAGGTGTATCTCTGAATTATTCTTTTTGGACAAAATTTTTTACTCATAATTGTTTTCAAAATTTCATCAGATTTCATTACAATTTTACTTTCATTCCAACGTGAGATGTAAAGAAAATCCTAGTTTCTAATAGTTCATTTATATCGCGGTTCATCACAATATTCAATATCACGGTATACACAATATAATAAATCTAATTAAAATATAGATTTCATCTTAATTACTACAGCTAATATTTATGACTTTTCCGGATTAAGAAGTAATCAAACCATAATTTTTGTTTTAACTTTAGCCATTTTTGATACACGGAGACAAATTTTATTGCAATCTTTTTATAAAGTTCTAATTAAATGGACGTTAAAAATATATGTCTTCGAAATATAGTTTTTTAGGTTACTTAAAATATTTTATCTTGGCAGCGTCGTTAACGAAGAAATTCTTCTGAGATTTAAAAAAAAATATAGAATTTAACTGAAGATGTAAATTTTAAAAGTGCGGTGTATACGCCAGGTAATTTGAGTGGCAAAAAATATCGACCACGACAAGTCATTATTGACGGGGAAATACTAGAAAAACACAGTATGGGAAGAAGATAAATATAACAGCTTCGAAATTTAAAAGAATAATTCAACTTTTTAGCTGAAGCTGTCCCAAATTACAGCTAGTTATGGTGATAATTAACATTCGCCAAAAGATAACTCTTAAGAAAAAGCAAAATATTTTAAATAGAATTATAAGGCGTGTAATAATTTCTGTGCCTGTGCGTATTATTATCATAGTAGCATTATTATAAAATACAAAATATTTTCATGTATCTTTATACACGTTGAAAAAAAACACACGCAATGAAACATTTCTCTGAGAATTTTTCATTAATTTTGTTATCTCTTACTGTGTCTACGCTCTTAATATTTTGTAATTGATTGTTTATTGTAATTACAGTTACATATATTTTATCTCCAATGTATTCATAGTACTTGACTTGTGTCTTTAAATTTTTAGTCGTTAGAAAATATTTACAAAAAAAAAACAATATACTTTTCGAAGAAAGTCTCAGGTTTTAACGATCCCAATTTAAGGCTTTTAAATGCAGTTATGAGTGATAAAATTAGAGATATAGACATAAACGAATATCATTCCTATTTGGGTTCTTAACTATCAAAGGATCGCTATATATTTTATGTGACTAGCCAAAAAGCTTCGGAAGTGCATATAAATTACATGCATGTTCGCGATACATTATGCATACTGTGAGTTATTGCGGTGATAGTCAGATTAGGAAACGTTGACAATTATTCGCGTCGATTCACACATAGATCGGATTTGATGTGTTAAGTCCAACATTGATAAATATGTTCGATCCTCTCTTGATATGACAGTTATTAACTTATGTATATTAACTTATTAACTTATATATGTAGATAACTCGTAAAGATAGACGTTACTTAAAATCGTTATTATTGGCAATTCGATTCGACTAGCCAAAATTTTATTTATATTTTTTGGTCATGACACCAAAGCACAGCGGAATTAATTAGGTGTTTTTTAATTATCAAATAATGTTTGTAAACCTTTTTTAAATAGTTAATATCGTATAAACTTCATAAATACATAGAAAAGGAAATAATTCAGTCATCATTAACTCTAACTGACGATGTGTCTTCTCGAATAGAACATGAATAATCTAAGGAGACAACATCTGACTTTATCGCAAACATGACTGAAAAAAATACCGATAATTCCTCCTCGAATATTTTATAGTTTCAGTAGTAATAAGATAATGATATGTCAATTGAATAAGCATTACGAGAAAGATGGTGATACTGCATGTACTCTTACAATATTTGCTAAAGCCATAAGGTTATAGTGAAACTAGTGAAGATAATCAGCTGAAAGTTTTTACAGAGGTAGTTATGAAAACTGTTTATGTTAAAAAAGTAATACAACTTAATACTTAATTTTTCCGTAACAGGAAAATTTCGAATTTTTTTTGTTACGAATTTTCTGCAAAAGATTTCTAGAAAATTTTGATTAATATAGGTTCAGCAGATAAGAGGAAATTACTAATTTTGTATATTTTTTCCCTTATTTTGAATATTATACTAATCCGACTGTTACACTAAATTAATAACCTTTTATTTAGTTTTTAATCTAAGCAAAATATAGCATGATTCAAACAAAATATAACTCGTTGCTAATGATACAAATAAATAATGAAAAAGCAAATTTCAATAAAGCCTAGCTTTCTTGAAGTAATTCAATTTAAAAAATGTCATATTATTCTCTTAAGGGCGTCCTAATCCAAATAAAACAATATTGTATTTTTACAATTTAATATTTTAGACTGATACCCGTACACAAACTTTACAAAGCGCTGTGTATATTATGCAAGTTGTGTTAATTATTTCACTAAGTGCACGGTAGTGCGCAAGCCAAATTTTCGAAAAATTGCGTGCAAATGTGCTCTATTTATATGAACCTTTTCAAGCTGCTTTTGGCCCCTGTATATCTGAATAATAATTTAAATCCAGAGAAAATATTTTGCTTATACGAGTATAACAATATTCTAATGAATCGTTTATTTTAGCACGCACTGACTCACTGAATTAAATTAATAATCATTAAAACTTGTCGTACACATCTAATTTACCTAGAACCATAAAATTTGAAACGTAGGTAATTTAACCTACAGAAAGAGGAAAAAAAGGAAATTGTTAAAATTGTCTAAATACATGAAAATTGAGAGCAAAATTACGCTTGGGGCTACTTTAAAACAGTGTCGATAACTTTACTGCCATTTGTTTTAAACGAGCTAGAAACAGGAACATAAAAAACCCCTAGTTATAATATTGATTAAAAATCATCTATGTAACAGTCTATAGTCTCAAATTCTCTACAGGTAAAAGCAAACATGGGTACTTACAAAATTAAAACTATAGTTCTTAATTTTAATTTTTTTCAGTCCCAGATGCACGAATATAAACAAACTCAGTGTGGAACTTGACACGAACGTATGGTCTATTCACTAATAATTTAAAACAAAACGTTTTAAATTCAGCTGTAAACACTCACTTAAAAATCTTTGAATTCTGCTCAGACTATCCAGTCAACAATAAAAAGAATTGGAATCTAAAACTTTGCGTATTTATTTATGTGTATACAGTTTGTATTTAAACATTTTACAAGCATAAAGTAAAATATATTTTTAATTTAATACTGAGCTTTGAACTTGGCAACTGGAACACATTTGTTATATATTCAATCATGAGGCAAACTTTTTTCTGAAACTGAAATTCAGAAATATCTACTAAGTGTGAAAACTTGGCAAGTTTAAAGTCCAGTTCTAAATTGAAAAAATGTTTTAATTTGTTCTTTATAAAACTTCATTAAAAACTTTTACAGAAAATTAAACTGGTACATTTTATCACACACATCTTATTGATTTTATCACAGCTGATAAATGAAATGATGAATAAATAATGAATTATTAACAGCTAATAAATGAAAGCCAATTTTATTGAAGTTATTGGCTTTCATTCGATTTACAACAATTTCTTGGTTATTTCCCATGAAAATTATAAGAAGTAAGGAAGGGAAATATGCGATTTTTTAGGGATTTTTTACGTTTTTTAGTAAATTATTGTTTTTAGTCTTACTTTTTTACATACCAATATTGTCTAACTTACAACACATATTGTATTAAAAATTAAACATTTAACACAAAATAAAATCGAACCGGCTTCAAATAACCAGAGAATAACAGGCGCATTTATAAGTGTAAAACAAAAATTATGAGCGCTCAGTTGGAACTTTTTGGGTAAAATATCGTTTCCGAAGATAAATGAATTCGCAAAATATTGCTACTGTTAAAGATTTTTGGAACCGGTGCCAAGTCGACGCATCTCTTCTCTATCAAGCAAATGCACAGCCCCACACACAGATGAGTGTTACATCTCATTTGGCACCGACCTCATATTCTACTCCTATGTTACTAAGAATGACACGAACTTACAATGAATTCAATAAAAATAATATCTCATTTTTGAAATCGAGACAGACGTTTGCAGTATTTAATGAAATTAAATATATTCACATATATCTACACACATACATAAACACATACATAAGGCCATATAAATCAAATTCCCTCTTTTTGGTTCATTGCAGTAAGTATTTCAAATCTTACTTTACATATGTCTGTATAAATTAACTTATCTACCTACGGACTTATACCTTACTTGCTTCATACCTTAATATATAATTGTATATACTTATCTACCCATTTACTTTGTTATTTTATTGTTTAGATCAACACAAATGAAATGAGTCTCTACTGACGAGATTAATCATCATCGGTGCAAAGTGACTGTTACCATCTTCAGGCTTCAATCATTGCACCCTAGTTGTGCCAAAGGGGATATTTATACCACCTTTAGATATGTCAAAACTTTTGAGATTTTAATACTAAATTATTATTAGATCTATATCATATAAACTCGATCACAGTACTTGAGCCATACATGGTTGAAAAATTATGTGGTGTATCTTCAATTTTTATGGTCAAATTCTGAACAATTTTTTATAATACTACACAGAGGTCATTAAAATAAAAAAAAATATAATACAACTTGATTGATTAATGCCCGACATATGAGTTAATATATATAAACCAGGCCGTACGATTGCATCATCAGGCGAGAAGTTAGAATCAGGGGTTTAATGACAAAGTCTCCGCTTGACACCAAAAACACTAATTTAAGAACATTAGGTATTTAAGTCTCATGATTTTAGCATGCAGTACCCTAGCAACATGATGGCTGAGGAGGAGGAATCCGGAGTTTAATGACGGAGTATCTGCTTGAGACACACAATGATAATTTAAAAACAGTAGATCTTTAAGTTTTATGGTGGTTATATTTGAACGATTTAAAATGTATACAGGTGTTGCATCTCAAACATTTATTATGAAGATACTACGGAGGAAGTTAATGTAAACAAAAATATAATTTTGTAAAAGTATACCAAATAAAACATTTATTAATTTATTAAAATTTATTAATTACTAATACTTAATGCGAAATGATGGCAAAAAAACTATACCATAATATAATGATATCGTAATCTATTACTGTTTAGTATATATTCACTAAATATACATTTAAATTGCACTATCCACTGTTTAGTATATATTCACTAAATACACGTTTTAAATCGCAATATCGTTTATTTCACTGAGATCTATTTACAAGTTTAATTGTGGGCTTTGAATTATTTTTTATGATTTTTGTATTGTTATTTGGATTAATTTTGCTTTTATTAACGTGCCATATTGCATTTTTTGACTTGATGTTTAATTTCATAGTTGTTTTTGCTTACATTGATATTTTTTTTAAATTGCAATTCAAGTGATAGACGTTGACGAGAAAACGATGAGTCAAAGCGTCGTGGCTATTAATAGGCACGGAGCTTGCCTATTTCGGCCTGTTTCTTTTTTGGTGTTAGTCACATTAGAAATGATAATGGACGCGTATAAACAAATTATTAATTTTGTGATAAATTACTGGAAAGAATTTTTGGCTGTGTCGTAGCATGGCAGCGGTGACAAATGCAGCATACCTAAAGAATACTACGTTGAAATGAACAAGCCTTCAACATACCGTGAGTTGATAGCAGCAGAAAAAGAAAATATTATTTTGTTGGGTTCACGATAACGGCAAATTTCATGTAACGGCTAGTACTGATAGATTGCGTTAAAATACTTTCACTTTCTACAGAATACGTCAAACGGTAATTTTGATGTTTACCTGTATTAATGAGAAGCTCCGTATATAAAAAAAAAGTTGGCTGAAGACTGATATATCAATATCCAGGTTCAACCATTAGCTCTGGAAACGTTCTTCAAATAAGATAGGGATAAATAATTTCACATAGGCAAAGCCGTGGGCAACAGCAAATTCTATAAAAAACGTACTACTCCAGTCCGATCAAGATTTGTACGAAGAACTCTTCGATAAATCACGTCCATTTAACTTCAATTCTTAAATGAAAGAATTATTTATCGGTTAAAAACATATTGTTAATAATTTGCATTAATCTCGTCTCCTTTCCTATTTTTATTTCCAATCTCTCTGTAAAATTAACTAAAAGCCTATACCCTTTTAAAAGTAAAATTACTGTACACCCAGTATAAGACTCTATCCTGAAAATTAGTTAAATGATCCGTTCTGTAAAAGTTCAAATATATTTCAAGCGAGTTGCCAAAAAGCTTTATGATGTCCACATAAATTTCAGCCATGATCGGGATCCATTATGCATCCCGCGACTCGAGCTATTGCGGAGCGGGTCAAGTCGGGGAGCTCATTGACACGTATTCGGGTCGACCCATGCGAAGGATGCATATGATGTGTTAATGCTGATGTAGATAAATGGTTTCTTTTTTCTATAATCGTAAACTTATTTATCAATACGTATGAAAAGGTAAATTTTTAACTAGGATGTTTGACAAATATACATTGACAATTATAATAATAAATTAATATTGACAATTATATTTACCGTATGGACTTCATGAATATATAAATATTGAAATATTATTTAATGACAATGATTGACCGATGTGGCTTTTCTCAAATAGAAAATCAATAACCCAACGAAACGTCTGAACTCGTGACAAATCCTCGAATCGTCTATAGTGCCAGTAGTACTAAACTAATGCTATTTCAATTCGAAGCATACTAGAAAGAATACAGATTACACTCTCTTGCAATGCTACTGAAACGATAGTAAAAACTGATGAAGTTAATCAATCTGGAATTTTGTATAAAAATAATAAGTTGAAACCAAAAAATTACAATTTGTTACTTCATTTAAAATTAATCTATTTCTATGACTGCAACTTAGTAATAACCTTCAATAATATAGCAATAATATACATTTTTTATGCAATAATACAAAACGTAACTAATTGCTAATACCACAATTAAAAGGTGAATAAGCCACAGCTTTTTCATATAAGGCCTAATATTCTTTAAGGTACCACATTACCTATGGAAAACCATTAGTCAAAACATTATTATTTAAACTTATCTGTTTTGAAATAAAATGACTACAGTTCTTAACTTGGGACTGAGTCTTATATATTTTGAAGTTAATTCTTGTATTTTTTCTTATAAAAAAGGAAAAAAACTTCATCGTATGACATTTTTCTGATATATTTATTTTTACTTTTATTTTGTGACAATACTTTGGGTACACCAAAATGATTATATGAGCGAAAATGCAGTTACTGTGTTTCTAATGACTAACTAACCGACTAAAATGTATTTTGAGTTTACTTACAAACCAATAACTTCAATACGATATTTATGTCTTAATTTTAATCGTCAATATTAAATTATCATCACTACTTACACTGGCATTTTATTTCGATGTCTAAAGAAACTTCATAACTGGCATAACTAGTTTCCACGTGATGCTGGGCCCAGTAATGGCGTGGACATTCCACTTTCTATGTAAATAAGTTAACTATTAAGATGTATGCGGGGTATTATGGCTTCTAACCATTCCACATTTAAAATTACTACGCCAAACGCTTTCTCTGTAAAAGAGTTTTTGGGTGCTGTTTTACCCTTTAAGGTCCAATTCCCTAAAGAAAACAAAACTAATTTGATTAAAATCAGTAAAATCATAGCACATCCAAAATCACGTACCGCAACAAATGTATTATTTAAAGCTACTGGTACTGAAGCTCGAACGCGATCTTGCGTTCGTTTCACTTGGAAATTTAAAAGTTGTTCAGCCCGCTTAGAGCAAAATTCGATCTGTATTTAACGATACATTTCAATCGTTTCTTTTTCTCAACAATATTTATTGCGGATTTTAAATATCGAGCACATTTCTAAGTCGATATAAAAAAAAAGATTATCATATGTTTAGTATATTTTTCATCGTAATTCTTTTATTGGGAAGGAAACGGTTTCGGATAGCTCCGTGTAAATTTAGCCAAACTGGATGATGACTAGGGGTTTGAACTTATTTAAAATGTATTTGTTAGTACTTTAATCACAAATGGCCAGGGTCTGATAATGAAGTTAGAAGATGGTGATGGAACTGCTCAATGACGAGTAGCAGAAACACGAAATTTGGGTACGTTTGACTTGTCTTGATAAATAGTTTAGTTACAGTTGGTGAACAAAATTGACGACAGAGTCAAAATATTGTGAAAAGAACTCTCCAATAGGGAGAAATAAACTTATCGAGTTTGGTGCCCTTTGACTTATCTAGACGGAAGTATCAAAATAAAAAAGTAAATCGTTAGGTAAGTGCGTATATGTACATACGAAGTCAATAGGCAATTAAAATATTAGTAGATAGGCAGGTTAGTACGTTCAGGTATATTCAAACTCATGACGCATTGACTGTGGTGAAACTTAAAGAGAGAAATGTTTAATGATGTACTCGTATGTACGCATGAATGGATATAAGTATTTTAATAAAATCCGCAAGTCTGTTTAATACCCTCAAATAGAAGTATGATTAAAACCATATGGCCATTCGCTAGTTAAGAAATTCCGGGCGAGTCATCGTTAACACGTCAACAATTATCATTTTCGTCGTATTGCGATTAATTTTCAATTTGAATTCAAGGTTGACGTGTCCCATCTTTTGCAGTAAACTTTTCATATGAAGAATACTAGTTGCGAATAAAGTCGGTATAGATGTTAAATAGGAGCGGCAAAATTAAACATCCTTGGCGAACTCCTGCACTGGGGTGGAATTGACTTAATAATATATCATCTGTTCTGAGTGGCGCTGTTCCATTTTCATAAAAACGCCTGAGGAGATGCACAAAGTATTTCGGCGTACTTATCCCCAATAGCTTTTCCCAAAGTTTTGGCCATTTAACCAAATCAAATACCTTCGAAACATCAACGAAGTGGGTTTGTTGAATTCACGGGATTTGTCAACAATTTGGCGTACCATTATAATTTGTTTACGCGTAATTTTATCCTTGATGAAGCCTGTCTGTTCAGCTGCAATCTTCCTGCAATCTTCTTAAGATATGCAGTAAGATTTTGCTTGCATGAGGAATTATGACAATAAGGTGATAATTATTACATGTTTTGGTGGAATCATTTTTTGTGTAGCGGAACGAAAATTGCAAGAGTCCAATACTTCGGTCCCACGCCTGTCTGCCATATTTTATTACACAGTATGTGAAATATTTCTACTTCGTGTTCTCCCGAGGCCTTGATAGTCTCAATCGGGATATCATCTATTCTTGGGGTGTTTCCTGTCTTAAGATGTTTAATTGTAGCTTTACGGTTATATAACTGTACATATAATTGGGAAATATAACATTCATAACGGTTACATAGAGTGATGTAATTCGTTAACATGAGGAATAACATTGGAAAAATAGGACTGTTCAAACAAAAAAAATTAACAAAGTTCGAACAACAAATATAACGAAATGTAAATAAGAATACTTAGTAGGAACATTATTCCGAACATGACTAAATTTTGAAAAAATATCTAATAAACATTTTTGGAGTTGGTGCCAAATTGAATGTGACGCGTATGTATCTGCATGTGCATGTACGTGTGAGAGACAGAGAGAGAGAGAGATAGGCATCGACTTGGCTCCGATTCCCAAAATCTGTTACAGTAGAAGTATTATGCAAAGTTATTTATGTACGGGTATAATATGTGCTGCAAAACTTCTGCACTCGACTTTTTTCATTTTATAATGTTTAACGCGTTTCCTATTTAAAGGTAATTTGAAGAAGGTTCAATGTTTTGTTAAAACGTTTCGGTGTTTAATTTTTGGTTTCTAATCTGTTGTCGCGTAATCTTGTCTAATGTCCACGTTACGTGAAAATTCTATAACAAATGGAGAAAATCTAGATTATTTTCTTTCATTAATTTTACTTGAACTAAGATGTCTTAAACAGTCTACAAAACTTAAAATAAAATCGATAATTTAAAAACTATGCGTAAGAATTTGTATCCAAAATTATTCAAATAATTGGAAGTATATAAACCTATTAGTAGTGTATAAAATATATTAGTGAATAATTTTTGAAAAATACCTTACAAAAAAAAATATTTTAGTTACATTTTTCCTTTTATAGAAGGGAAAATGTAACTAAAATAGTTTTTTTTGTTATAGACCATAAATTCTAAAGAAATCGTCATAGCAAAAAGAGCGATGGAAATAAAGTTGGCTGCGTGCTTAACAAATTCTCCTAAGTTCTATAAAAAATAATTTTATAACTTGCTCTTTCAATTCATATTAAACGCGCTTTTCCGTTACTTCATTCGAAAATTACCAAATAAATATTTCTGAATATTAACTATTGAAATATAAACAGATCAACAAGCTTTTTACCATGCCAAATTTCAAGTTTCTTTGTAAAATATTTTTTGAAAAGCGTCGGTACTAGAGGGCGGAATGACGGACGGACAAGTGAATAATCGAACAAGAGTTCCGTTTTTTCTTTTGAAATACAGAATTATAGAAAAATTCACATAAATAAGGAAGTTACGCTGGGGAATGGAGTCAAAGAGTTTTTTAAAAAAACACTAACTTATCGTGGCCATTTAATACTCCTAATTTTATTATTATGACTTGATTCTGATTGAATATCAATCTGATACATTTAGTATTAAAATATTACAAGGTATCACAGCTAATTATAATAAATACTTACACAGTGCTCCTACTGCTTCAGAACGAGCAGCTTTTATTTTCCTTTCACCACTAAACCTAATGATGAAAGTTTCCCACGTGCCCTTTCAAACTCTATATAACTAGAAGTGGTGAAAATAACTTGTGTAGCGTCCTGGTACTATCAGCTATTTGTCACACAACGAAAAAAATATTAATACATGTGTATCTATACTAGCAGTGAACTTACTAATAACATAATATTTTCATGACATAGATTTTTGGTTTGCGAAAATTCATGAGTCAAAATTCAAGAAAAAATTTTCTCATATCTGTAAGACAGTCTAGCGCATGTTGATTACTATCTTAATATATTTGTATATTTGTACTCGTATCACTTAAAAACTAATTGCGAAAACAGGAAGAACTATTCGCTTTTGCATTTATTACGAGTACACACACACCCACACACAGACACTTATACTATATATAGTATTATATGTTAATAAGTAATTGGAATTGACACCTTTGCTCATAGCCGTATAATAACCAGAGAAGTTAATTAAAACGCCGTTAATAAATCATAAGTTGACAAATGGTAAAAAGACCGCATAAATGAAGCAAACGTTCAGATAATTATCCTCGCGAATTCAACTCAACGATGACACTAATTATAATTTTCCAAACACGCCCTTTTTTGGGAACGTATTCGGTTTGAGCGACGGCTTCGCATTATAAATTTATTATAATGCTGAATAAATGAATCAACTTTATAAATGAATTATAACGCTGAATACATGGATTAACTTACTACACGGATACTGGCAGGTAAATTCAATATACTCAGCGTATGTTCTTTACTGCCAGTTTAGATCTTAAACCTTGTGTACATTTTGTGAAAAATGGGATCAGCCATATCCACCTTTGTGCTGACAGGAAGCAGGAGCGTATTTATCCGACTAAATTACTGAACTGACCAGGAACTACCAAATGACAAAATTAATGAAATGCTATGATCACTTGCTGACTACGATTTTGTGTCATATAAATGTAATAAATATTATGGTGGTGGCTACAAGACCTTTTAAAAAGTACCCAATGTTTATTCATCAAATATTTGTGAACATGTATATTTTATAAAAATATAAAAAAATAAAAAATTACCTATCAAATGAAATTATATTAAAAAAAAAAGTTAATGGAATGGCAATTTTGAATGCTAGTTGCATTCAATCCCACCCCTCCTTTGTGTGTGTGTCTCTTTTTCCCTATCCGAAATGTCATTTTGTCAGGAAGATGTTCAAATTTAAAAGTAAACTGTGGAAATTATATATTTAACAACTCGCAGAGTCGCGGGAAAAAAGTAGCACGTTTTTTTTATGTTATGTACACGATCCTATATAAATAAATATTAAGCGTATAAAAAACAAAACCAATTATCAATTATACGTATTAGAGGAGAAATAATAGAAGAGGAACTCAGGAATAAATGATACTCGTCCCAATCTTAACTTACCAGAATCTGGGTTTACGCTGGGTAAAATAAGCCAATAAATCATTTATCTCGCAGACCTCGCAAAAAACTTTCGTAGTTTAATGGCGCAGGTTAAAAGGCTTAACAAAGGCGGCTAAGCTCATTAAAATATATTCATAAACTCGATTCAATTACTCGGTGAAAGAGCGTAACAAGAGACGTAACATTAAACATATCATTTAAGTATTAAGCGTAGAATAAATTTCCATTATCCTCATGCAGAAATTTAAACAGAACTAAGTTCGGGATTAAATGTTTACAAAGTTTTGATACTGGCGGCGCTCGAATTAAGCAACTGGCAAGCAACTCCGTTAGAAACCCGGCCAAATTTCCAGCCAAATTACTGAGTATAAACTTCTTTTAAGCGCCACTCGCAAATTACTTTCGCTCTCAAGGCGAAAATTAGAAGAGTGATATATAAATATCTGATGAAGACTTTGGAATGATGAAATATATTAATTAACTATTAAATTAACTATTGAATCCCTCTTCTGCCTTTTTAGGGAATTAGTTATTTATTACTGTTTAAGAGTCGTTCTAAAAATGTTCAATTTATTCTGTCTTAAAAATATTCAGTTTGGCTAGAGCTTTTTAACGGGACTGATAAACTAATATTTTCTGATGTGTGTGACAATTCACAAATATTTTTTGTTATAGTATTGTTATAGTATTAAATTACATTGTAATTATTTTATTGGACTCATTAAAAATAAATAGTCTCTTATGCCTCGTAAGAATAACAAATTTACTGATAACAGTAAAGTGTAATCGAATTTCTCTCCATTGAAAATATATTCTGTGTTGTGAATATTTATTACTGTATCATAAATAAAAACCTCATAAATGTGAATAGATTGATATATTATACTAAATTTAATACAATTTGGAACAAGTTTAAAATTATAGATTCCTCAAATCCTTGTGAAAAAAGTGATGTATGATCTTGGAAAAAGCTCCGTTTCGCATTAGTCTGAGGAAAAGATTATACACAGTTGAGTCTTGCTGACATTGGTATTTAACAAATATTGAATAGTCAATATACAAATATTAATATAAAAGAAGCCCATGGAGTTCTATCCAAGCTAGAAATATATCAAAAACATTCGGTAATTTAAAAATTATCTATCATTATCCAAATACTTAAAAGTGACCAACGTACAACGCTATGATTTAACTTTAGAGTTTCCGCTTTTCAATGACATAAATTTCCATTGAAAAATGTTTCCAACCAGTTCACTGATATAAAGATAGGATATTTCGGATATTCCTTCATGAAAATACTAATCTATTGAAATTCCCACGTCAGAAAATATCGTGATTACCCATTTTTGCTCTGCTTCCTAGATTGATGCGAAATGCGGTACCAAACATAAACTTTAACTCTTAAATAGGCTTTACTGTTATAAAAATTATATATATATATATATATATATATATATATATATATATATATATATATTATATATATATGATTTTGATTCAAAATCGTGTGTATGTGTGTGCATTTAACTAGATATATTTAATCTTTATATTACAAATTCTCCTATGACATACATTGTAATAACATATATATATGAAGGTTTGTTATACACGGAGGACGAACGTAATTATGCGAAGTAAGTGGAGCGGACATCATGGATTAAAACTGTTACGTTTACATGTCCTTACTGGTATGTTTGATGGCGAATTGTTATTTATTACGAATTGCTTGTTTTATGACGAATTATATTTACTCGCACTAGATCCACATTTAAGAGTCGTATAGACTTCATAGTATATGTACTTCATAGAAATTGGTTATAACATTGTTTATGGGTTGTAACACAATAAAATATATGTTACCAGTCATTGCTATTGTTACTATTCCTACAGGTGTTTGCTGATTCCAATTTTTGTGTTTTCAATAAATCTCTTTCAGCGAAGGTTTAGCCCGGAAATAAATTGTGTGGCAATGTAAGTCTCAATAAAGTTTATTCTTTCAATTTCGCTCGATGTGAATAAATGAATGCATGTACATGTTAAAACTAAACATGCCCTTTAACAGGCTGAAACCCGACTGGAGTAACAAAGGAATTTCAAAATCAAACTGAAATAATTCTACTTCTCTTAACTCGATAATTGTCTCCTACGAGCGTGGTATCTTTGAATTTGATGTATGGAAATTCTTTCATCGATACGCGTCATTGAGAGTTCAGATAAATTATTACATTTTAATTTTTATTATTATTATCCAACTTGTCATATAAAATATATAGTTTTGGAATTTGATATTGACATTATGATTGATTTTACAAAAAATTGCAAGCTTTGCCATATAGTATCCCATGGCTATTGTATTTAATTTGCAGTCTATATTACTTGAGATATAATGAACAGTTCCACATTTGAGAAAATTGGATTCTTTCGAATTAAGAGGGAACGATATGGTCAAAATTAATGCCCTTATACCCAATAGACATATAATTACTTTTATTGAAGAAGAGCCAATTAATACGTCTTTTAAGTACCACTTTCAGAGCGTTAAGATATATTTGTATTATACAACGTCATTTATCTGTACTTGCACAATTTCATAACTTTCCGTTTTGACTATGCTGTAGCCGGTTAAAAATTTTTGATATAGTATTTCTTCTCTGGTCTGAGCAAATACTAAAGTAACAGTTTTATGGATTAAAACTGTTATTTTAGTATCTGCTCACTACGGATAGCTCAAAACAATGTCTTTTTTAAATGATTACTCAGTGTATAAATATAGAGTTTTATAGGGATTATATATATGGGTAATTCATATTATTTCGTTTTAATTTTGCCTCAGTCGAGTAAAACCGTAGCTATAATATATTTTCAGTACGGACAGTACAAAATAATAACATTTTATGGAGATTTCCTAGTGTGTGAATCAATTTCCCTGCTATTTTATTAGATTATGTAATTTATAATATTGTACTCTTACTCTTGTATCTGTTACTCTTGTATCTGTTCACTATAGACAGTCCAAACAAATAACTTTTTGCGAAGACTACTCAGTATACGGCCAGAGTTTCACTGTGATTTTTTTATGAACGTAGCCTATATTCTTTCATTTTAACTTTGTCAAAATGAAAGAATATAAGCTATGTGCTACGTTTACTAAAAATATTCCCCTAGAATCCGTTAAGTATCTGTCAGGCTACATTTTACTATGTCTATTAAAACGGTTCCCCTAGTATCTGTTAAGTATCCGTCGAGCTATGTTCTAGTATGTCTACTAAAACTGTTCCTCTAGTATCCGTTAAGTATCCATCAAACTATGTTCTACTATATCTACTAAAACTATTCCCCTAGTATGCGTTAAGCATCCATCAAGCTATGTTCTGATTTGTCTACTAAAACTATTCCCCTATTATCCGTTTATTATGGATAGTCCAAAACGATAACTATTTACAAAGACTACCAAAAAATGCAGATACCTTTCAACTATGATTTTATTACATATATAATTTAGAGTGTTTCCTTTTTTTGGTTTGCTGTAGTGGATTAAAAAAGTTGTTCTAGCAACAGTTTACTATAAACAGCAACGTAACGTCATCAGATCATATTGCCCTATAATTTGATTTGTAGACTGGCATCAGGAGTTGGGTTACCTCTATCCCAAGTTCTCAAATTTAAATTCATATAGCCTCTGAATTCGTTCTGAAAATTTGAACATCTTATTCTTAAATGTGGTGCAAGCTATGAATAATCTTTACAGCGTATGCTTTAAAACTATGTAATAAATTGAAATCCGAGTTTTCTAACGCGATATACATAAGGATGTATATATTAAGGATCATTTGATATTACTTTTCTTCTGTTTTTTTTTCTCTTAATTTATTAATATTATGTTTTTATTTTTTGATTTTAGATATGAAAAATTTTCTGATATATAATATAATAATTTATTTTTGGATACATAATACTTCTTAATTTCATTAATTTTTTTACATATAATCTATGATAATAATCTCTCATTATATAAATATTTTAAATGATGACTTTAAATGACTGAAAGATACTACATTTTAATTGAACGAATCCATGATAAAAGATGTCATAGTAAAGTATGGACTAAACCATCACCAGACAAATCAGTATCAATACAGTTGCCACCATCAAGCTTTGAAATTTATTATAGATAATTTTATTTTGCTTGATATTGATACAATGAGGGAGTTGTTGATTGACCTTTATTTTATGATTACATACAACTTTGCATATTTCTTTTTCATATTGCTTTTGCATATATAAGGTATAATATGATGGCTTTTGCATATATAAGATATAATGTCAAGTCAATAACTCTCTCTAGTTCATTGAAGCGCAGCTCGCTTTCCGAATACGCAGCTCACAACGCTACCTCCTTAATCTGAATACGACTATAAGTACCGACGTTAAGTAGACTTAAATAAAATGGTCTACATTAAATTTCAAAGCATGATGGTGGCAATCTTATTGATGCTGATTTGTCTTGAAAACCGCAAACGAAATCTAATAGGAACTCGTTCATTATATCTACTAGTAGAACTAGCCGACAAGGTTGTATTTGGGTAATGAAATCATATTTCCTTTATGTTGTATCTACAACAGCCGGACTGAACACAGAAAAAACACTTTTACACATTTCACAGAAGTTTTCAGCTGATCGATTATTAATTGTTAGACTATTTTTGTAATTTTCCGATAAATATTTATTGTGCACACATCACCCTCACACAAGGACTAATCTTTTTGCGAATTAGAAGGGTTGCTTACATTGAAAGTTTGATGACGATTTAGGAAATTTTGGATAATATAAAAGAGAGATTTATTACTTCTTTTACGATGCCATCCACCACCTGCCACCAATCCTACCGATTCCTAAAACGTCAACTACGTCGTACGCTTTTTAATATTGTTTCTTAAGTAATTTCCAGTGGCGTGCAGTATTTTAGGTAAGGCAACTATGAA
This sequence comes from Druceiella hillmani, assembly GCA_039881145.1. Classification (NCBI taxonomy): domain Eukaryota; kingdom Metazoa; phylum Arthropoda; class Insecta; order Lepidoptera; family Hepialidae; genus Druceiella; species Druceiella hillmani. The sequence goes on from JAYKKI010000012.1 coordinate 24,903,960, forward strand.
TGTAGACACCTATAAATACATGTGAATTTAAAAAAAATAATGATGTTGAAAAAAAAATTTTTTTTTCAACATCATTATTTTAACATTCCCTTGGTAAATAACAAAAATTTAAATTAAATTAGCTGCACATCAGCGATAAATAAAAATCACCCCCTTATCGCGCTACTTCTCTTGCACAAGTAAAACACAGACAAAGACGTAAATTAATTTGGTTAGCGCCGGGTGCACAGACGGTTTGGGTGTACCGTGTATGTCTGGCTCTCAAAAATGTCTGTGAAGAACACTAACTCATATTGCCCCCTTAATCTATTATCATCATGCTAATCCTTTTTTCTTTTCCGAATTTCACAATAGAGCTGCTACCAAATAAAAGTCGACCAGAGAGTACGCGTACCCTAATCCTTTCTACAAAGCGATGAAAGGATGTTGGGTCGATGAATTGGATGCTCTTTGTAAATTGACGTTCACATCGTATATTTCAAAAGAATTGTCTTATATATCTCAATTCAATGCATACATCTCAATTCAGAGTGAATCTTAATAGATGGAAGACCATAATAGTTACGCTTTGGAAACAAGCTCAAACTCCTTTTCCACAAACATACAATCAGCTTTTATGAAAATCTTTCTCTTTTCAAGCCGCAAAGTTTCTTTTGGAATCTTTTGCAATCAACAAGATCCTGATACTGGAAAGCCTTCTCTATAAATATTATGTCAAGTCCTTCTTCTTATAATCCCTTAGCCCTACTTGTCTTTAATTCCATTTTGCTCTTTTTTCCTTAACCATGCCATGTCGATATTTGTAAATAATATTTTTTCCATATTTGCTTTTCTTTTATGGTGTGTTTATTTTCATATGCAAGTTTTGTAATAGTGTAATTTTACGAATATTTACCACACACACACCCGCATATATATATATATATATATATATATATATATATATATATATATATATACATATATATATATATATATATATATATATATTTATATATATATATATATATATATTTATATATATTTATATATATATATATATATATATATATATATATATATATATATATATATTAATTCATGTTTATTTCATGTTTATACTAAAATTTGGAATAAATATATTAGAACACAACTTTTACTCAATGAGTACCCAATAATAACAGACGCAAAGGGCAAGAACGCTGATGAATAATAATCATGTCAGATTAGGTATAAAACGTGACATGTAATTTATTGCACTACTAGTTCCGGTTTAATACTTCATTACGAAAAATATCCATGCTGTAGTTAAATAATATCCATAAATATTATCTTAAATTAAGGGAAATAATTTGTTTTCAAGTAACTATTTCGAAATGCGGATAATAAATTGAAAAGCTTTAAAATCTGTTCACATTTTAAAGTTAGAGCAGTAAAATCTTGCGATGTGAAGAAAGAGGTTTTTCTCAAGTGAATATATATATATATATATATATATATATATATATATATATATATATATATATACTTACACACACATGTACGTGTACACATAAATCACGTGTTTATTTACCTACCAACAGACTAATATTAAGTTATTTGATGATTTGGTTATTTTCTTATCATCCTACCCCTTAATATCTTACTTGCTTTATGCCTTTGTTTTGATACTTTATTGCATACGTCAAGACAAATGAAACGAGTCGAAAACTCAATAAGTTTGCTTCTCATCAGTGAAGAGTCCTTTCAGCACCTTCCAACTTTATAATAGTACCCAAATTTTGCTAAGGAATAAATTCATTTTTTTATGATGCTCCACTAGGACTAATGCAATTATGAATCAGCTGAGGAATAGGAATCAGGGGTTAAATGATAAATTTAACTCCTTAACACCCAAAATACTAATTTATAAATAACAGTAGATAATAAAGTCTCCCGTATTAAGCAAGCAGTATCTTGCAGTGTCAAGACTGAGGCGCCGGAACACAGAAATTAAAGGCAGAATCGTTGCTTAAAGACAAAACTTTGATTTAAAACAATATATCTTTGAGTCGCTTGATTTAGACGACGACAGTATCACTGCGACATCAGGACTGAGGAGTTGGAATCCATAGTTTTATGATAGAGTCTATGCTTGAGACCTACAAGACGTACTTAAAAATAACAGGTTCTCAAGACTTACGTTTTTAGTAGCGATAAATTTGGGCTCCAACGACTTAGTACCGATGCGTTTGATATGGCTGGGAAATTAAAGCTCTCATATTAATGACAGAATACCTGTTTGAGACCCACAGTATTGGTTTAAAAACGATAGCCCTCAAGTATTATGGTTTAGACAGATAGTACACATGCAGCATAAACATTTATGATTTAAATATTGGAATGTGTTTCATGAGGATTCGTTAATCAGAACTAGTTGAAAAATGGATCCAAAGATTCGAATCAACAACAATATAAGGAACGAAAAGCTAAGTAAAATAATATAAAAAAGCTACGTGCATCTGTACGTACCCATAAAATACTTATCTACTTATTTAATTTGTTCCTTTCTTGCTATGTCAAAACGATTCAAACGTGTCTACACTGGATTGATGAATTCTTGTCAACACCTCCCGTCTCCATCATTGTACCCTAATTTATATCACCTTTATTTGTGTCTTATTAGATTATAATTATTCATCAAGGCATCTGTACCAGCCAGTCTTGAAGAATTCTATGGTTTATCTTCAATTTCCATGGTTAAATTCTAGTCAACTTTTCGTGGAATCATATTAAGAGTATATATACCGCTTCAAATAAAAATGAAACATACACAAAAAATATAATCAAATCGAGAACCATTTTGTAGTCGGTTAAAATTAAGTTTTAACGAGGTACTCATTATTGCAAATTATATTTTACTTCTTAATATCGCTATGAAGAAAGGAATATTTGTATAATAGTCACATAATATAATTATGCTTTGTTAAATCAAGGACGGAATGGAAAAACGTCCTTCCCTTTCGCACAACATATACTTGTCCATTTTCATCATAACGCATATTCTGACCTTTAGCAGTTTTCATGAGGCAATTAAACCTCCAAGCTGTCAATTTACTGACCTCATTATGTTTGGATTCCGTATTTCAAAACGAAAAAAAAACAAAACCCATATAAGATCACTCACGTTTTCGATCTTTTGATCGTCTGTTCAGCTGTTAGACCATTTTTTCTTAGAAACTGTGACAATATATTGACTCGAATGTATTTCAGTTCAAGTCAACAATCAGCAAGTAAACAATCAGTAGTTGAAGTTAACAACCAAGCTAAAATATCAATATAGACATTTCTCAAGAGGCAAATTAAGTATTAATTTAAAAAAAATTGATAGAAATTTCGCGAATGAAGTTTCCCACTATGCAAAGTATATCAGCTTTCTAAAAAACAATAACCAAACCAACTCATAAATAGCGAATTTATTTAATTTAAGCTTTATTAATTTTATTATGAACTGAATGAATTTATGTTTTGTAATTGTTATCCATATATATATACATATATATATATATATATATATATATATATATATATATATATATATATATATATATATATATATGTGGTAGCAATGAAACGTAAGTAAGATTCTATATTATCAAACTCATTATATGATACTGGTTCCTGATTGTTAGGTGTATGGACATCTGATTCTCTTAACCAATAGACATGTTAACCAATATTATCTTGACCATTATCCAGATTTCGTATTTCATTTTTACCATAAGACACTTTGGTAATCGCAATACTAAGGATGATATTGGATTTTCGGTTTCATCACTTGAAATACTATTTACTTCTTTTAAAAATTCCACTTGATCAGTTACATCTAACACCAGGTAAAATTATCTCATCATTATTTCCTTGGTCTATAACAGTAAAGTAGTTCACTCTATCTGAAGGTAGTTCAACCATCTTAATAGTATTCATATCCTCGTCGATTTAAATATTGTATTTTCAGTACTTTAAGACGCATTTCACTTTCCGGCGACTTCGAGGCCTTTCGATATTTTGATCCAAAAAGCTTCATAATCGCTCTTGAAAAATATGATACCTTCAAGATTATAAATGAGAACTTGAGGCACAAGTTTAATCATTTCTCGACTGTAATTTTTTTTAAATAAACATCACAATAGTTCTGTACTGAAAACACTATAACAAACTAGACAAAGAAAAATTTGGTAAAACATATATTATCCAGTTTTCGCTACTCAAAATTCGACACTGTCTAAATTAGGAATTGAGAAAATAATCTAATGAGAAACTCTGACATATTTACGTATAAATAAAACATATCCGTAAACATAAATATTATCATATATTATTTTTTTTGTGTTGCTTTAGCATCTTTTGCAATTAAAACACTTAGACCGGTTAAAATGGTTATACCATATTTTGTAACGAAGAGTATCTTACAACTACCTTAAAATGCAAAAACGTTGAAGTGACGTTATAGGTAAGATATTGAATAAAAACTTTTCGTCATATAAATTTAACGGTGGAAATAAAAATATTCGATTAAATTTAGAAAACTCAACGATCAGAGGCTTATTTCAGTTGAATATAATCAATGTTGCCTACAGAGCGCTTAACATAATATGATTTGGCCTGAATACGTCAGGAGAATTATTTTGTTGAGAAAATTTATTTGTAAATTGAAAGGAAAACATTTCCCTTTGATATTTAGTTAGGCTTAAACCTGCGTAACGTTTAAGCGATAAAAATATCAAAAATTATCTCTTCAGCTTTCAGCATCAGAAAAAGCGACGTCGCCGAAGCGTGGTCTGATAAATTGTCTTATCTGTTCCAATAAATAAACGGATATAATGAAAAAATAAGTGCTGAAAACTGATATGTTTGAGAAAATGAAATAGAAGTTTTCATGCATGCTGGCTTATTTGTAGACGTAGTAAATATTTGCGATATGATCCTTTTGAAAATAAGCTGGCATGTGTACGGAATTAATTTCATTGTTGTTACAATTACATTTTATTCCCATTTAGCAAGTTTTTTTTTCACATTTTCCCGACTAGTCAAAATCTAAGATTAGTTCCTATAAATTGAAGTCCTAAATATTGTGATAAGAGCTAACCTGATAAATTTTGGTATAGATTTTGTTTCCAGGCAAAATAAAAAAAATTTGATGTGAAATTTGAAAATAATGAGTTTTGTTATATGGACATCTTATATTCTATCTGACTTTACAAAAAAAAATTAGCCCAGTGTGTATCGAAACAACACGCAGGTACCGTTGGGTGCCGTTGTCATAAGGTGTCGTCGTCTTACATACGTTGCCGTTATAAGTACGGTTATACTAGTCACACATATAGCACATATACATATTTATTCAGGACTTAGAAACATCTCCTGTGGAACGATTATAACTAAAGAAATAATTATATAATCCAAATTCAAAAGGAAAATTTAAAAAAAAAACAATTGTTCAATTTGAGTGCAATCGCGTGTGTTGATCGCATACTGTTATAATTAAGATCAATAAAGTGCACCATGCATTAATTAAAACGCTATAATATGATCATTATAGACATAGTCTTTATTAAAGTCTACAAATATGCAACGGGCGTTATGTGACAACAAATTATTTATTAAGAATACTGTGGTACTGTTTGATGACCTTGATACTTTGATATTATTCACATTGTTTACCTCGATAGACAATGCTTCACGATGTCCGCCTTTAGCAATATTACTACAAGATGGTGGCTTAGAATATTCATTACTAAGTTTTTTCAGCACACATATCAACACTACGATTAACAGAAGATTTTTTATGCCAATATTTTCTGATCATTTCTCTAAAATTAATTAAGTCGAATGAATCTTCACGACAACTTCACTTTTTTACTACCAAACAAATATTGAAGACCAATATCTATGGATCACTTATCATATCCTACAAAAGTATACGTAGTCACTACATTATGGAACAACATTTAGTATGAACTTCTTGGCTCTCTTAGAAATGGTTATACGTATATGATAGGATTTAATCTTGGTTTCAACATTTCTACCACAACTGAATTTTGAGCAAATGATAGAGGATGGAAGGAATTTGTCACAATGAACAAAGGCTGAGCGCAAGGATTAAGCGAACTAACGACGTAAAATATTGGCCTCTGAACAAAAGGCCTATGTTTGAGTACATTTAGATTTTACGTGTATCACGAAACAATACAATAGTTATTATACACTACAAAGCCCAAACGATATATGTGTAACTAACTTGATCTAATGAAGGTATAAAAAATATTCTTGGATTAATGTCAACTATTAAAAGTTAAAATGCGCGTATAAACAACTTTTATATTAACTAAACAACAAGAAGAATGCAATTTTGGACCATATTTACACGTAGATCAAGTTTTTTCACATAGTTATTTAGTAGGTATCATAGGATTTTTAAAATGAAAAATATTTCCTTTTTTCATAAACAAGAAAGTATATTTTTTCCAATAAAAAATTAAACTTCCCATTTATGAAAGGGCAACTTTTTATGAAAACCCATTACAAATAAAATAAGTAACAGTAAAAACTTTCTTATTTCGTTCCCTTTAAGAATATTTAAATTTTTAATGTCTGAAAGTAATAAAACATTTGTAAAATTAATTATATTATATTGATATATATATATATATATATATATATATATATATATATATATATATATATATATATATATACATATTTAACTCTTTGGTTAAGACGCTTCTTTACATTATACATTGAAATTATGTATTATTTTACGTTAAATTTATGTCGGAGTGACACTAGTTTTCTATGTTAGTAAAGTATACCTTAACTTACACAAAATGAATATAATCAATTTAAAAATTTCATTGAATTTTCCAGTACAAAGCCGAATAATAATAAAAATATAACAAAAGTCGCAAGCGGTTTGTCAGAATGCTTGACATTATCGTGTAAATCGCATGCGTGGCTTCGATGCATTATGCATGCTGCTGTATTCGCAATTGCGGTACGAGGTTTGACTAGCGGCCAACGCAACATATTCATGTAGAATAATGTATTTTCATTGTGGAAAATATTTGAGGTAGACAATGTAAAATGGATTTAAAATATAAGGTAATAAACAACAAAGTTTATTACGTTTCCTTAACGATTTACCCAATAATATGTGAGCATGTGAAATAAAAGTAAATCTTTAATTTTATATGAAATTTTAAATGAAAATAATTTTGTTATATAAAAAAACGTTTCTACTTTCACTTGGCACCTCTTAATATACACCCATTTCTTATCTTACTTAATTTTCATTAAAGCATTCAATTGCGTTATCGAAATTATTATAGTTTTCATTGCCTTAAAATGTTGATTTTTTAAAAGTACATTTTTATTTAATTATCTAATAGTTAAAATGGGTATTGTTATTATATGACAAATAACTAAACTTAATATGTTACTATGAGGTTTCCTTTCAGTAGTTCTAATTGGTCTTTAAGTTCGAAGTTTCTTATGGTAATCATGTGCTTCAAGTTTCTTGTTATCTCACCTGGCGTGGCACTGTCATTAAAGGCACTTAGGCGGTATGCAGCTCTGTCATTGAAGTTGTGTATCTTAGATAAACGTCTCGATTCGCACGACGTGTTGGAAAGCCTATTTGATGGCGTGACGCATTCATGTTACATCTTCGTTACCATTTCATTATACCTATAGATAGGTTACATATTCTATTACCTTCTACTTCTTGCACAATGTGTTCTAGAATTTCCATCCTTTTATTTTAATTTACTCTGCTTAGCAAGTTAATTCTTATTACTTGATTAAATTTTAAATATTAATTGGATAAAGTTAGAGAACATTGTGGCATAATGTTTTTTTTGCATTATTGATCATCTGCTGGGATATCCTGCTACGTTTAAATATGTTTATTATAACTGGGATTTTTTCCTATGAGGCGAAAGTGTATTTAAACTTTACACATAAACCAAATAGAAGTGTCCTTTGTTGAAGTTTGTCTTTGCGTTAATAAAATTGGTGGGCATTTTCTATCGAAATCTTCGTGGTAAGAAAATTTTCAACAAGGTTTATAAGTTTTCATAAAACAACAATAATATATTAAGTGGTAGAAGTGTGATGTAGTATTACTCATTTCCCGACCAGTACTTCCAAAGTACGACGCATGACGACGTTAGAGTTAAGCATTTATATATCCCAATCTACTATTTTTTAACCAAAATACTATGTCCCTTATACAGAGTGTATAGCAAAATTTATAACAATACAACCCTCAACTTTAGCAAAACAAGTTTTTAATAACATATTTTTTAATAAAAAGAAATAATAATAATATATATTCAATATCTGAGCATAGAAGTAAAAGTTTTACTGGGTGGTAAAGTTGGAGGAAAAAACTAATCAATCGGAAATTTCTATGTGGAAGATTGTGAAGATATTAGTAAGTTAAGAAGTAAATAGAAGGAAAGAAAATAGGAACTAATTCCATTTTCCAAAAAATATTTAATAATACAAATTATTCTGTAGTAATAATACAGTGAAACCATTTCTTATAAAATTTCAATCAATAAAAAAGTGTACCTTATTTAGATTTAAAATAAATGCATGTTTTTGCTCCATATATTTATTAATCATATTTTTATATTTATGGTAATTGTTTCAAGGAATCGTTGCTAATTTTATAAACGACTTTTTGTCAGATTTTATAGTTCAAAAAAATCTAGATTTAAAAAAAGAAGCCTCGAAAAATCATGCAACAGAGAATACAATAAAAAAAGGACTTTTTAAAGGACAACTTATGTTTTTAAGCAAAATATACAAACTTAGGTTTATATTAAGTAATAACCTGTTTCTAAACCATCAACGAAACAATATTAGAAGTTTTTAGCCCATTGACGTATTTATTATGATGTGTTGCCTGAAAAGATCAGCTTGGGTTCCATTTCTGAGTTTGAATACAAAAGCCGTCTTGAAAAACAAAACTGTAAATCATCTTAACAATGATTGGAAACGATGACTCGATAATTTAACAGATAATGGTGTGTATTGATTGAAATACTTCTGCCAAACTTCATTTATGATGAAATGTTTATGACGAAATATTTTTCAAGAGTAATTTTTGCCTCAAACTATTTTTTTTTCAATGTGAACAAAATTGAACTATGTCGATGAAATAATGAATATAAGCTTTGATTAGCGGCTTCGCTCAAATAAAAAAGGTAAAAATTATAATTCAAAAATCTTTTCAAATGATTAGATCTTAATATTGGAAATAACTGTGCAGAAATGGAAATTGAAGATATATTATCAACTTTTTCTTATTTATTAGAATACACTACTTATTTTTTTTCACTAATTTTGTCTAAAGTCTAATAATGGGACAAAAGATAGTGACAGAACGGCTAACGAATGGAGAACAGTTTTATAGATTTTTAGCTGATTTGATCAGTCTTCACACAATCTTTGGTTGTATAATGATGGCCAAGGTTTAAGTGACGGAGTGCAAAAGGTTGGCATGCCGTTAAAAATTTATGCCATTGACAGGATCCTCTCAATGTTGTGGAATATCTTTTTATTATTGGGCTTCTTTGACTATTTTGCAAAGTCATTTTATACTAAGTAGTAGAGAGTTTCTAAATATGGAGTTACAATTTAGCCAAGAGAATTCATCAGTTATGATGAGTAAATTTATCGAATTTAAGCTCGTTTAATGTTAAGATACGTTTGTCAGTAGTAGCGAGCCTGTGACAATTGAGTCTGAAGGTAATAGCAGAAACCTTACTGGAGATACATCAGGTTTGGGCTGCTTTCGCTTGTCTTAAGGGATACAATTAAGTAACAAAGTAAGTAAGGTGGTAAATAATATATATATGTATCAGTGTATACGATGGGATGAGGCAATTAGGATATTAAGTAGATAATTAGATATATAAGCCATTCATCAATATGATATTAGGAAATAGATAGGTAATTGTGTATAGGTATATAAAAAGGTATAAAAAATCAATTACGGCAAAACCAAAAAGGGGGAATTGTTATTGCAACGTCCATGTGGATATAAATATAGACGCACATATGAGTATGTAGGTAAAGACGTACAAAGATATTTATTTTATCAGATGCCTATAATGCCTGATTCGATTTCAATAAATGAGATTTTTTAATTCATTGTGACATAGACTACCATAAGCATGAAAAGTGAATAAACAAAATTCTTTAATAAAAAATTAGACCGCCTATAAATAACCATTAAATGAGAAACATGTTTAAAAGTACAATTTGAGAGAAATACGAATAATTTGATATTTTGTCGTACAATATAGTTTTTGAAAATTAATATATTTTTAAAATATTACTAGAAAAAGGTGGTACAAATATCTGCTGCGTGTACATAAAGTATTTAGCGCTATTAGTGTTCTTGATTAAAAATGGCATAAATTTCTATCGGCGTGCAATATTTTCTGTTTAGGCTATTTTGTTCAACTCACAAATTTTAAATTACTGCCGTGAAATAATTAATGAATTGGCCTAAAAGAGCCTGGAGTTATGGAGATAGAAAATAAAATTATTTGTAAAAAAAATTGGTAGAACATAAATTCCCCAATTTACAATCAGGAAAAATAAGATTCAGTTTGCAACATAAAAAGATGACGTCATAAATATATATATATATATATATATATATATATATATATATATATATATATATATATATATATATATATATGCATACGAAGAATTTTTAATAATAAAAGTAAGAATAAAAATCTTCAAAAGAAGTTATTACTTTGCCAAATGACTACACCATCGACCAGGTTAAGCTCTGAAGATGATTTCTAGAGATGAACAGTGCAATTACTTAACGGATGGTAATAAATTCAATATGATAGTACATATTGGCTACTGGTAGTAGTTACCTTACAAAATAGCAACACCAACGACTAGATCAGGGTTTGATGGTGCGTTCAAGAGATGAAAATATAATTTCTAAACGGATGGGAGTAAATCAACCGTTATTCAAGATGTTTGTTATTGGTAGCTATTACTCTGCAAAATAATACTCCATTGACCACATAATATCTGCCACAACGGTCAAGGAAATTTAACTCAAACATAAAGGTCACTGGCACTCAAATTTTATTAAAGAACGCTTGGACGCTTTGGATGGGGAACAAATTGAGAAAAAGTGTCACCAAATCAATCAGCTATTTTATATTTCAATTTAACCGCATTTGCAAAATAATTTATTAGATTGGTCGTTGCTTGTAAACTGTCAATGAAAGATGAAGATGATGAAGAAATAGATGAATTTACTGAATAGAAAGTGCGACAAAAATTACAGGAAAACCATTGGACTAGAATAACTGGACATATAGTAATTTATGAAATAGGGTAATCCTATGACTAAAGTAACAACGTCCCGTAACAGTAATTTTAAAATTTATTTTAAGCATAGACCATAAAATGCGTAACAACCGAATTTTTAAAGCTTAATTTTAAAATTATTAAAGTAATTAAATTACAAATATTGACAACAGATTCAAATTGTAAACAAATTTAGGAAACAAGATAAGCTTAAATCGCATACATTGTATCGAAATAATGTTATGGACAGGAAACGACCAACAACATTGGTTTTTCTCGTGCGTCTGCTCACATTCAGATTGCTTACTTATCTAACTCCTGACGTTCTTAACCTTAACGTTCCTAACGTTTGTTTGGGTGGAAAATTTTATCGCGCCATTTAAAATAGATTGTGCGCCTCGATTTATGTACATAGATACGGTAAACATTTAGGTAATTACTACGCATCGAGTAGTGTGTAGTTCTTTCTTGTTGTTTCACGTTTAAAAAAAACTCCATTAGAATGGAATTAGCAGTTTATACAAAACACCTGTTCAAACAAATATACTCCAATAATATTATTTTTAAGTTTTGTTATTTTTCTTATTTACCTCCAAATAATTCTTTATAAAAATATTCTTTGTAAAAAGAGAGTAATTGTACAGTTTTATTACGTGTATAGATCTCTAACAAAAATATTTTAAACTCCTCTACAAATTGCTTTTGCTGTAAACGTTTTACAACAAATTACTTAATACGATAATAAATTAACTGCGCTAAGTTTGTCCGGCGGCAGGTTCAAGGGTGGGAGTATAGCGTGACATTGTATTGTGCCTTAGTATTAATGAATGAAATAACAATAAAATTTCTACTTCAAAAATTAAATGTCTGTTTGTCTATTCACCCATATATCTATTTGTATTAAGTTGTTATGATTTTATATACATTACGCAATATAAAATATCTCTTTCGTTTTAAAGAAATGGACAATTTAAACTGTTAAACAATTTGCTTTACAAGTAAAAATTGAAGGTTGAGGAAATCTTACCCACTCAACAAATATGTGCTTACTTTCACGCCTTTATCTTTGAAGAGTTAATTGTTATAATTACCGAAGAAAATTTATTTCAGAAAAAAAATATATATTTCAGAACAAAAAGTATTTTAAAATAAATTTTTATGTAGGCTATATCCGTACAAAACTGTGCTAAGATCGGTTAAAGCGTTGAGGCGTGAAAGTGAGTCAAACAAACATTTTCACTATCCCATTTATGATATTAATAGAATATTACACCTTCTTCATCGTTTGAGCTAAATGGGGTAACTCTTAATATATTTTACATTTCGTGAGCATTTGTTTTTTCAGTTTTGAGCAGTTTTGGTATTTCAACTTTTCTTAGCCATATTTCACATTATGTGTAATGGGTTAAACATTCACTGGCTTGGTAACGCAGGCATGCAATCCATCAGTATGTGATCTGGATGTTTGACGTGCTATTTTCAGAAACATTACTCTCGTCGCTCTAGATAAACAGGTCTTCATTTGGATAGTTTTTACACATCCGATGCCCGTATTCCTAACATTTAACTTTTATTTTCTTTCATAATACTCCATTCGTATTTATTAGATACAGAAACACTTTTTTCTGTTCGTATGTAAAATATGGCTAATGGTTAAACCCAACCAATTATTATTGTACATGTTTAAATTAATTCAGATTTAATAGTATATTTCAATCCAAAGTAATGTCAGTAGTGTAAACATTGTATTGTATTGTGTAAAGTACCGTAAGGTCACCCTGCAATACATATTACTCTACTATCGTCGATAGTATATCGTAAGCTCCGTCGCTTCCAAATAATGGACCAAATATTGGGATCGACTATGAGCTGGTAAGCGAGGGCCACGCACGGGTGATAAATTTACAATAGGCTATTGATAATAAGAGGTAAAAACAGGAAAACATGTCTATAAGAGGAAGATTTAGTTAGAATATGTGATACTAACCTGTGAAAGACACTATTTATAGCCAAAACATTTTTCCCAACCTTTTTGTATCCAACCACAGCAAAATATACCTATCCAACTATAGCTAAAAAGAAAAGGTTATGGTATAACAACCTGTTTATATTTCTCAAAGACACTGTTTAAAACAAAGTTATTGCTGCCGCAGGTACAGAAAATATACTACATATAAAAATTACACAATATAACTTATTCAAACCAATTTTCGTTCAAAGTTTGAGTTTATGTTCTACTACCTTATTTTTTTCAGAATTTTACGGTAGTTTTAAAAGTTAAAATGGGGGTTGATGTTGCACTTTTTAAGAACTTAGAAGCGCATATCTCACTAACTGTTGACTTAAAACATAAAGTTATTTTATAACCTAATTATAAATTTTAAGACCTATCTAACGATTCCCCGCACGCCTATATGCACTGGATTTTTTTCATCCGTCAGTTACATTTATGGAGTGCCACCATAAGTACTGTTATTTTATAATTTTATTTCATTTTATAGCGGTTCGTAGAAGACACCTAAAATTAAAATTTCGTCCATAAAACGTCAAAAGTCTCCGAGTAAAATGGCTGTGATATATAGGACCTATAAATGGAAAGACAGACAGACGGACAGGGTAAAATTATAACGCTTTGCCTTTTTGCCATTCGGTTTCGGAACCCTTTAAAATAACAGTTTGTCATATTAATATTTGTAATCAGATATTAATGAGCTGACAATATCAGATTAAACTTAATCAATAGATTTTTTTTAGCAAAGTCTACTAAATTTACAGTAGTAAAAAAAATGTTTTTCTTGTGTTTTTGATCTGAAAAAAAAACCAAAAACATCTCTTAATACAAATTTCAAACCAAATTGTCTCTCTTATTTATAAGACTTTATTAAAAAATTTAAAAAGACATGAATAATTGTTCACGTCTTATATGAAATTTTAGTTTCATATAAGACGTGATTAATTCATTTCCGATAAAGTAAATGGGATTCTGAAAAAAAATAAAACCCATTATTTTTCTCGAATACAACGATGCATTTTGCCGACATGTATTGATTCTATTTTACTCGCATGCAAACCGACAGTGTGCACGGAGGCGCGGTGCTAGTTGCATCTATGTTACTTGTTTCCCCACCCGCTCAAGAAGCAATAAAAATAAAAATCGATTTAATAAATTCATTTTAGTCATGGGTTTTATCTGTGTTTTAAAATCGTAGGTGTAAATTCAGTTTAGCAACAATGTTATTTTGACATTTTTTGGATAGGACATGGAAAAATATGCATTATGTATTGAATGCAATATATATTTGGATATACGTCGTATATTTCAGACTATATATTGTAGCTGGCGATTATTTATTTTAAAGAAATCGATTTCTAAATTTTCATACCTTTGTTTGCGCGGGAATGTATATTCACCTTTTTTCATTTACGTTTTTATTCGTTTGTCAATCTTTTTGCTTACATTTGTTTTTGATGTTTTCGGTTTGTCTTTTTTTATATTGATTCATATTTTCATTTATATTTTTTTTACTTAATTCTTTTTATTTACTCAATTTTGGATATTTGGGAACTTTCTTTTAATTAGTTTTTTGTTTTTTTTACATGTCGATTCGTGTTACTATTCACATTTTTTTAAGTAATCCTTTTGCTTACACAATTTTGGATCTTTCGATTTTGGGCGTTTTTTAATTATAATTTCGGTTTTTATTTATAAATTTCTTTAGGCGATCTTATTGATTGCACAGTGGTTGTCAGCGCACTGGGAATAGACACAGACTTAATTTCGTTCTGAGAAATCTCGTCATTCTAAGTATCATTATAATCCTAATATTATGAATGAAAAATGTGTTTATTTGTAATTGTCTCAAGTCATCGTGGAGCAAAAGCTCGGTGTGCTAGGGAATAACGTAGACTCCTTTCCGATCATGCAAATCGCGTCGTAAATAATAGGAAAATTTAAAATAAAAATTAGAACATTTGTATATGATATATAAAAAGGTAGTAAAGAATATGTAATTTATAATTTTGCCTAGTTTGCATTTTTCTGAACACAATGAAGTCTGCTGAATATGCAATTTGACGGGAGATCTAAAATAAATATTAATGCAATTTATCAATTAAGTTCACTATCCCATAGATAAGTGGACTTAATTTTTTCCTAATCTTAATTGATTAAATAATCATATTTTTGTCATCATATATATATATATATATATATATATATATATATATATATATATATATATATATATGTATGTATATATATATGAAATTAATTTTTTAAATTATTTAAAAATAAAAAAAAGTTAATCTGCCTGAATTTTAATTACAAGTTTGGTCTATTAATTAACGAGGTAAATACGCCTTTAACTAAGATTAAGAAACCAAATTGACATTTCAAAAAGCGTAAGTCATAAATGATCATTTGTGCGGCAAGCGAGTTATTGACGCAGTTAAATTAGTTCACTGATGTGCCGAGCGTTTGACGTGGCGTTAGTTTATCGGAAGGCGAAAGGAACGGTGTTGGAAAATCAGATCATTCAAGGTCATCGGATGTTGTCAGCACCTCAAGAAAATGTTTCATGAAAATCATGCATTTTATGCTTAATATATGAAAAAGCATTTAATTTTCTCCACACCTTAGTTTCTTATTAGTTTGCTCTTCTAACCGTTCGTGAAACTTTTTTGTTTATCTACGAAGTTTTGTTTTTGCCTGTTTTAAAATGCAATGGCGGCGTTTCATCTACTCCTACATTCCACCGTAGCAAATTTTATTAATAAAAAAAGATAGCCCTTTCATCACATTCCCTTTCGCGTAACTCATAATTAATTTCATTTATGGCATTTCGATTACCTATAAATTACATTCATGCGTGGGTTTTTTCATGCATACTTAAAATAATTGTGGACATCCATTATGATAAGATCATGTGAATATTGAATTTATAGTCATTAATATTTTTTGTCTATCTGATTTAAGAGTATAAGAATATTATTATACCGTAGTATGGAAAGAAATGCATATAGTGCCACTGTTATACATACGTATATCCTTAGATTCAAAATTTGATGTGAAAACTCATCATCTTCGCGGAGTGAATGGATGAACTGCCACTTAGAATGCTTCTAGCATAATGTCATAAGTTATCGTCGTTAATTAGAATCAGGACAGTATAATGCCTTTGACGAATGTCAAATACTCAGAGTGGTTGTTTCAATGAGGCAAACAATGTTAAAAAAAACTATGTTAGATAATGGAAAGCCTGGCTGACATAAACTTTGATTTCAGTTAATTATTTTTACATAGTTATCAATGTATTAGTTATTACATGCTTACACATTCCACTTAAATTGCAAAGATTAATCTTCCATAAAATATAAAAATGAATCTAATTTTTGGGTGAATTTGGAAAGCCCTATAGACTAAATTATCAAAATATTTTGAATTGAGTATTCTTCTTGAATAATCATGATTTAAAATCATATTATTGTATATAATTATGATTTTCCATTTAAAGCTCTGTGGTATTAATCATCCATCAAATCTACAAGTTTTTTTGTCATTTCAAAGAAAGGATTCGAATTAATGTACAATTAATTATATGTGAAATGTTTATATATATCAGGAATTCATTGTACCCAGTAGAAAATTGCATAATGTTCATTCAAAAAGTATATTTAGATTTTTAACTTCAAAATTGGATATACTGGTTTTAATATAAATTTTCAATAGGTTATATTTCCAGATCCAATTTTCAGTAGGTATTTTACAGGAATGAACAAATACTTTGAGTGGAATTGCTCATTACTTTTATCGGTGTTATATATATATATATATATATATATATATATATATATATATATATACACATATATGTATATATTTCATTTTTTAAAGTTTATTGCTACTTAAAATTGCTCCAATTTTCGGTAATCATATTTCAGATTTTAAAATTATATTGGCGATGTTCATATTTTTCACCAAGCTAAAATGGTTAAAACTTGTAAAATTGGTTAAACCCAATGCATTTTATACATAAAAACCAAAATTAATGATTAATTATAAAATCTTTAAAAATAAAAATTAATATAGCCCGACAATTTGAAATTACACTTACATTTATGATGCACATGTATGATCATTTTCACGAGAAAAAATAATTTTTCACCTGATTTTTTTCAAAGTTTAACTGGCAGAACTACAATATGTGTTATCTATTAAAATTTGTCATATTATATTTAGCCACAGTATCATAATAACACCTAATCACTTTCTATGTATATACACCTAACTTTTTAAAATGTTTTTCTATATTTTATTTCTCGGTCTATCTCTTAAAATATTTTTCTCAGAAGAGATTTGACATGCTGACCTTACATTTATAACAGTTAGACTTCAAAATTGATCAAACACAGTTTGTGTATCAAATTTGAAAAAAGTACAAGTTTTTAAGTTACAAGAATATTATTTGGAATTTCAAGTCATAAATATGAAGATATAAACCTGCCTTATATTTAACTAAATCTATCCAGAGCATTAAAAATACTTTCTGTTCTCTCATAAATTGTTTATTACAATGTTCGTAAATAGTACCGCTGAAAAAAAATTAAGTTAACTTTATAATTGTACAGAGGAGACTAGTAAACGTCCATTGCATTGGACCCAGGTGATACGAGAATAAAAATGACACTATTATGCAGGGAGAAAAAAAAATAAGGTTCTTCAAAGTTTTATCTAAATCATCAATCAGATAAATGAGAAATGTTGCATTTTTTTAGGAAAGTCAGGTGGTTTCCCATAATAATTTGCCTATATTATATTGATCCATGAAATTGACAAGGCTCGACAAGGTCGTCGAGAAAACTCACGTAAAACTTGAAAAAGGGGGAAATCCTTTCTTTCAGATAATAATAGGATCATTTTCAATGTTAGCCAACAATTTATTCTTAACTTATTTAGGCAATGGCTATAAGTTAAAAAAACATACAATTTGTAATTGCAATCGTTTCTAAAAAGGTATTATAAATTTCATTTGAATTTATCTATATGTATATATAAATGAATGTATGTATATATAATTCTATTATGATCAGAAATTGTACTTATTTTTCCCTATTTGCTGAATTTTTTAACTTTTTATATCCTTAAAAATACCATCTTATATACAAATTATATTCCATTTCTGTAAGGTCAGACGTATTTTCGTTCGGTTTTTTTTATTAAGAAAGTATATAAAAAAGGTGATTGTGGTGAAACATTGCTATATAAGAATTCATCACGTATATACCTTAAAATACTATGAGGATAAACAGTAAAAAGTCGTATTTAAATAAATTGGGGAAATCATACTGGAACCTTCCTTGGCGAAAAGTTAACAATAGATCGCAGCAAACAACGAAAACTATGGCAGATAATTCAATTTAGGGCGTAAAACTTATTGTTACACTCAAATGTATTTAATTTTTTCTTGTCGGCATGTCTGACAAAGGGAGGCGGAGGACCTTTTATTTTAAATATTTTTATAGCTTTGGACAGTGAATATTAAGTATTTCTCGATAATCACTTTCTAATGGCATTTTCAATATGAGTTTTTCTGTGCCGACAGAATAATCAAAATCAAATGCTCCGCAGGTAAAAGATAAATATGTTGATACCCTTAATAAAAATGTTGTACTTGCATATTTTCTCGTTTTGATCATATCTTCGCTACATAAGTACAACAATAAAATCCGGTTTTGTTTTAATTTAATGCACGCACATCACTTTGACCATGAATGGAACATTCGCATTAATAGTAACAAGAAATATTTTTATAATTTTCTGTCGTCATTAGAAATATGAACGCCTTGAATATTTAAGCATACATAATACTAATAACGCTATGAACTCTTCCACTCATTAATTACCTGATGAAAAGAGCAACCGGCGCATCGTACTGATCTTTTTCAGAAGTTTTGTTTTATTTTAATTGTTAGTTGTGGTTTTCTTAATTAAAATTGACCCTTCAAACAATTTAAAACAGTTTCTAGAATAATATGAGCGAAAATATTGTAAACTCTAAGATACGTAACACTACATATTATAGTAATTAAGAAAGTAATTTTATTGCCATCTATTGATATTTATATATACACTGTACAGTTGTGTAATTACTACGCGTCGAGTAGTTAGGCATTTTGCTTTTGTTGTACTGTTTTGACAAAAATGTTTTTTAAAAGTAATAAATTTGCATATCTTCTCATTGACTGATTGTGATGAAATTAAAACAAAGTATATTTTAAGTCAACCCCTTTATTTTCAAAGAACTCCACCTTAATTAAATAATATGTAGATATACCTACAGATATTTTTGAACTAAAGATATTAAAAAAAATATTAAATTTTGTTAACCTGAAATTTGGCATAGATAATTCTGTACATATTCAGCGCTATTTATTATATCATAAAACATAATCGGCTATTGTTAAAATGATTTACCGTTCTGTATTGGAAGGCGGCTATTGTGTTATAGGTTGATAATAGAAGGCTAGCTGACCTTAGGTAATAATTCACAGAGAGTACCAAGAAAATGTAACCGAGGTTTCCAATATATTCATCCTTTCATTTAATTTATGGTGCCTGAAAAGACTTTTGGTTAGTTTTTTTTCATTATTTCCGTTGACAGGTTAGAATTGAACATATTTACGTTAAAGCTAACATTTATCACTAGACCTATAATGTCATACTTCTTTATATTTCCTTTTTTTCTGAAAACAATCCATATCGCCATGTTTTTGTACTCCTTCTCTTATTCATTTTTATTTGATATTTTGATTACCATTTTCTTTCTTTTTCCACTTAACATGTACACCGTATTTGCTCCCCGGTTTTTTAATGTGAGAAAATTTTAATTTGGTATGGAATCGACATTTGTAACGCCTCTACAATGACACAAATTTTACTGAAGGTATGTGTTCAACGGCTCGTTTTTGACAAATACTGGACGAAAGAATACATGACCTCTTAAACGTAGGCCTTTCATCAGAGTGGATGATGCTGAGTAAATATTTCGTGTGAAAATTATTACATTCATCTGATTGGCACCTCTTCGCCGGTACAAGTGTCTAAAGCGCCGCCAATTCTACGATTGACAAATAAGTCGTGAAGGTGCCAACATATTAGAGACAGATGAAGCAGAGGTGTATGCGTGAGAGACTTTACAATATCCAAAACGAACATTGACATGGCGACAGTAATCCTCATTTTACTAAATAATTTTCATCAAGTATGCTGTAGTTTGAAAATATTGGTGAGAATTATTCCAAATAATATAATTAAACCTTATTTTGTTATGGCTTATCTAACTTATGGCACATATTTTAACGTGTTCCAGTATGTTACTTCTGATTGGTAAGAAGAAGAAACGATTGCGTATTTAAACTATATTTATTTCCACCATGATGTTACTCCAGAGTGTTATTTGAGATCCATGCATACTTTTTGGACCACGAATATGGTGATAGATGGATAAACCGTGGATGACTTGTACTGTTGCCTACGAAGATTATTATTCTTATTTATTAGGCAAAGTAAAAAACTTGCATAACCATAACTTTATTATAAAATATTAACAACTTGTTTGAAAATATTAGTAAGTTGAGCATTTCGTGAAATGAAATAAAACCAAGTTTTAAGTTATCATGGACCAAGTTTTCTTTCATTTATCGAAATTATGTATAGTAATGCAATAATTGTTTTTATAATCAACCGATTTTATTTGTCCAGGAGAAGGAAATCGCCTTCTCTGCTGAAATCCATACCCGAATCAAAAAGACATACACCGCATTCGCTTCATTCAAATGGTATCTGTAGAGCAAAACAACATTACCACTTTGAATAATATTTGCTTTTTTTGGAAACCTATCATACTAGTCCTTTTCTATGGTTTTAAACCTGGACCCTTCTTAAAGTGGATTCCTGCAAACTTGTAGCTTTACTAATGCTATGTCTCCGACGGATTCAGAGTCTAAATCTGTGACCGTATTACAAATGACAACCTCTCATCTCGGTACTATACTTAACCAACCGTCGAACATCAAATTGACCAGCGTCGGCTAATATGAATGGTGTTATATGAACGAGACCAGGTTTTTTATCAGTTTTTGTAGAGAATTTGACTTGATGGGTACAAAGCGCAAGAAAAAAGAAAGCACAGTTGAAACAAATCGAGATATACTAGAGAAAAGTAATATTCCGCTAACATAAAACAAAAATTACGGGTTTTGATGGGAGGAAATAGACAAAAATTAAAATGGTCTAAAAACAATAAATATAATTATGATAATGTAATTTTCATTTCTTTACATTATACTTTTATGTTTCTATAAAATAGGACAGATAATTCTTTTCGAAATTGACTTTTTTTAATAATAAAACAAAGGATAAATATTTTCAAAATTTTTTATCACATGAAAATGATTGATTAAATCTCGCGTGTCTGAAAATATTTAAGTACATTGTTATATATCTTCATCATCATATCACTCTCTACAATGATGAGAATTATTCTCGAGAACTGGACGGATGGCGTTGGCATTGGTGGTTACAAAATATCGAAATTGCGTTACGCAGATGATACCACCTTGTTTGCTTCGGATTCACGCCACATGTCGGACTTACTTGTCAAGATGGAGAGCGTAAGCCTTTAACCTGGCCAACAACAACTCGCCCGAAGTTACTCAAATAGCGAACTACGAAGTAGTTCAGTCATATGTATACCTTGAAGCGTTGATCTTTAATAATGGCGGATGCGTGGATGAGGTGAGGAGACGTATGACGATGCCAAGAAGCACTATGGACAAATTGAAAAAAATATGGAGGGACCGAAACATTAGCGAGGCCACTAAGACGCGGCTCGTTCAAACTCTGGTGTTCCCCATATTTCTCTACGTCGCAGAGACGTGATCGCTAGGAATACTTGAGAAGAATAAAATAGATGCTCTGGAAACGTGGTGCTGGAGAAAAATTCTTGGGGTATCGCGGACTGAGTTCCGCACGAATGTCTCTATATTTCAAGAACTCGGTATCAAGCAACGTCTGTCAACACTTGTTCAGACTTGGATTCTAATATTTTTTTGGTCACCTCATACGTGGAAACAGTATCTGCATAGAGCACATTGTTGTGTAGGAAAGAGTAGAAGACACTAGACAATGTGAGTGGTCGTCGATGCGGTGGACAGACCGGATCAAGTCTGCCTGTAGGCCTGTACCTGTAGGCGGTCTCCTTTGTGAAACTTACTTTTTTTTAAATATGGTGTGAAGAATGGCGTGATGTACAATTATATAGAAAATCATAAACGACCTTGAACCGCATATACTTGAAAAATCACCAAGCTTTTACATACGATACCTAAAGAAAAGGCTTGTTTCGGTATGTATCGGTCGGTCTCAGATTGTTATTTCTCTTATGATTATTTTATTCATGTTTCCTGATAAAATTTTAAAATATTTAGTATGTTACAAGTGTAAAATGTGGTTTTATTTTTGTATCTTTTATTATATTGACTATCTATTGCAGATTAACTTTAATATATTTCTTGTGACACAAACGTAGAGTCTGATTTTATATTTGTAATTGGTTTTATATTGACAGATAATTTAAATTTTTATTACAGATAATTTTAATTTACTTTATGTGTTACGATTGCAAATTGTGGCTTTGTTTTTATATCTTATATTGTATTAACTATGTATGATTAATTCATCGACTACGTATTGCATTTTTTTTTCTTTCTTTTTCTTGTATGTTTACTTACTAATTAGAGACCATGCAAGCGAGTAATGATAGATGACTAGATATAGTTATATTCAACATATCGAATTACATTGGAAACTCATTGTAACTCGATCTGTTAAAATATCTTAATAAACTTACTAATTCGAGCCGTTAGGTATAATAAATTTATTTTGGTAAACACCCACACAATTTAGAGACGGAACGACTTGACTTCGCAAACCGACTCTAACTGAGTTAAGGTTCAAGCTATTTACATCCATGTAGATATGTACACATATACAATACAATTGGTCATAAAGTAACATTTGAATGTTCAAATTGTTTATTATTTATGAAAGTGTAGTAATATATTTTAGCATAAAAAGTATGAGTGGACCTAAGATCTTAAGCAAAAAAAAATCTAAGTAAAAATTTCTAAAATCACTTTTTTTATTTACAAGACTATAAATAAAGTATTTAAACTAAATTGAACCTAAAGATTGGACCTAAACATGTGTTTTACATACAAATTTAGCTATTGAAACGTCATAATAACAAATAAGTATGTTTACAAGTCAATGTAATCTATGAACTCAGCAAGATAAAAATATCAAATGAGGAGTATAAGCTAAGTATAGATACCATTCCTCCCTTGCCATGGACCAAGTAATAAGACCGTTATTTTGAAACACTTTTTCAGGAGTTTTGCAGATTCTTCTGCATACAAAGCAAAAATATCAAATACATCAAAGTTTACCATTTAATTTTAAATGCGTTACCAAACCTTTTTAAATGAGGATAGATGAGAGAAAAATATCACAAGCGAAGGAAATCGTCATTCAAAATAAACCAGGATGAAATTATTTTTTATTAATGATTCACTCAAAAGCTGCTTAAACTTTTTCAGGTAGAGGAGATACTTGCTAACCATATAAAATCGAAATAAATATCAGTATTGAAATCAATCGTCGTTGCGTTGCACTTCCTTCATTTACACTAATTTACAGGAATACTTATTTTAAGCTTTAACGTAAACAATTATAAGATCTCGTTTTTACAAAAATATAGGAATGTAAGACAAATATTAAATTAATTTAATGTAAATATTTCGAGAATGATATGTAACAGCCGGTCCTCTCTCCGGGCCGTCTATTGATTCAAAAGCTCTTTTACAAAAACTGCTGATTATTTAGATTACTACATCAACATTAGGCCATAAAATAATGCAAGTTTGGCTGTAATTAACTTTATTTTTTTTTTATATTTTTGTTATCGTTTGTTCATTCACATCATTTTAGTTTCAAATTGAGGTAAGTGCTTTATTAAAGATGATAGTGAATCAAATCTTAAATCTTCAAGATTATAAAATTTTGTTTAAATAAATTGTTATGCATCTTTATAATTTGTTTTATTTAAAATAGATAAAACTAATTAAAATTTACACAGATTTCTCTTTTCTATTTACAGAAAAATCTTATATGGCATTTTTGAAGTCCATTACAGAATCCTAAAACTCACAGAAACCCGTAAAGAAGATTATCGAACTCTCATAAATAAAGACCATCGATGCAAAAACTTCACCGCTGAAGATAGTTGTCACTTGGGATTAAATGGAGACCGAAATGTGTTAGGCAGAAATTGTTCACTCGAACGGAAACTGTTCGTTTGTTATAAATCTAATGAAACGGAAAAGGTACTCGTTATCGTACAAAAGGAAATATACTAATGGTGATTTCTTAAAAAATATTCGACCGAAGGATATTATGAATATATTTTATTTCATATTGATATCTTTTTTCTTGACAAGTTGTATTCAATTGACATAATAATGGACGGAAATTCGTCAGTACTCTAAGTGCAAAAAATATTTGTAATTGTCAATATTTTTACCTGTGGGCGATGTATTCATTGGCTCACTATTATATATTGAATGTACCGTTAAAAACTACTGCCACGTGACGTCCTTTAATATCAAAATACTTTTATTTATATCGTTTAAACAAGGATTTCAACATCGTTACGATGATTATGTTTCAATGCAAACGGTAACAGTTTCAACTGATGTGGACAGAAGATTCACTCATTTCTGATACCGGTAATTAATGATACATTCAGGAAACAATGAAGGTATATCGGAAAATTTCTATAAATTTCATTTAAAAATTTCACAGTTTATGCGAAATTGAAAAAGAAATATGTATTTAAGTACATCTTTACAAATATGCCTGGCTTTGGTTTAGTAGGTGTTAATAAATATTAAATTTTAAGTTCTAATAATAAATTAAGTTTTATTTTACATTTATGTATTGTATAGAACATATGTGCTATTTTTTAATTTAAATACACGCTCATGCAAACTTTTCTTTTAAAGAAAATCAATTCCAAACCCGATTGACTTTTTGAGTAATATCCATTGTAGATGCAAATTTTAACCACATTATGTAATGTATGGCGATAATGCAATCATAATTCATCCTCACCATTACAGAACCAATATCCACGACGGTACAACTCAATAATCTGTATAAAAAATATTGTGTTATTTCGGAAATATCAATTGATTTTGCTCTTAATCTCTTAACTAGAAAAATCTTCAAGAAATTTTATTTTTAAAGAAGCCGATATCTTAAAAATATTAGTATTTTTTTTCAAATATTTCTAGTACAGATCGACGAGAAGCTTTCTATTGCCGACATAGTGTATCCGTAGATGAAAGGAATACATATAAAAACAATCCAACGTGAAACGCAGATTATTTTTCGAAGCTTTTATTTAACTTGCAATGTTTGTATGTTTGTTCAAATATTGCACTTGAATTTTAAAGCAATTATCCTCAACCGACTGAGCTGAAATTTTGCATAAGCATTTAGTTTGGATAATAATACATGTTTAGCTAGTTACGTCATTCTGAATACAATATGGCTGACCCCGTAAGATGGCGGAGTAGTTATGTTTTATGCACTCCCATGATATGGGCATCGAGCGAAAGGATTTACTGTGAAAAAATGAAATGATGTCACTCTAAATCCAATACGGCGGACGCCCAAAGATAGTGAACTATGTTTTTTTTGCATCCTAATGATGTGGATATCGAATGAAAAGGTTCAAGGGAAATAATTCAAAATGACGGAAAACAAGAAGTTTATTTGTTCGGGTCAAATCTTGCAACTGAATTTTAAAGCATTTATCCTCAAACGATTGAGCTCAAATTTTGCACACACGTTTAGTTTGAATGAAAATATGTGGCTAACTAAAATATGTCATTCTAAATCCAATATGGCGGACCGCTGGTGATGGCGGAGTAGTTATTTTTATGCACTCACATGATATGGATATCAAATGAAAGAGTTTACTGAGAAGCATACGAGAAAAATAAAATGACGTCATTCTAAATCTAATATGTCCCAAAGATGGTACAATATTTTTTTTTATTCACCCCCGTGATATGGATATCAAATGAAAGGGCTCAAGGGAGAAAAATTCAAAATGGCGAAAAACAAGATGACCGCCATATCAATTATACAGATTACTTAGAAATAGGTCCAGTGATAAATAAAAAATAAATGAATGGTAAAAAAACATGTTTAATCATCAATTTATTACATTACACAGTTTATATGGTATAAAAGCTTGTTGCTAGATTTACCTGTATAGGTAAACAAGAACATAATGTGTACTTTATCTTGACATAAGTAATTCTAAGAAAAAAATAACATGTCTTTTATAAAATATGTAAATCTCGCGACAAGCTTTTATATAATAAAAATTGTGTAATATAATGAATTGATGGATTTTCTTTTAAATATACCAATTTCTTTAAGTAGTCAGTTTTAACCCTGAAATAAGTAAGAAGGATATTTAATCACCAATTAATTTTAAAAAGGTTTTTTTTTCTATAATCTTATTCACAGATTTACCTGAGCATTTGTAAGGCTCTGCTCACCAAATAATATTTGAACTATGAAAATACCATGTGGATCGAATTTATTCGTCAGCACCCTGCTCTCTTTTAACATAGATTACTCAAATATAGACTAAAATACTTTCAGAAAAATTATCTACATGTTATCGAAAACCGCATTAAAAGTAAATTAACGGTTTTCCAGCTAAAAATGGACAGATGCATATATTTCATATAGATAGCGATTTTGGTACGTATGTACAACGCACATTTTATCCATGGAAGGAAAACTAATTTCATGGAACATATCGTTCGAAAATGTTTAGAAAAAAAATATTAACAATTATGTCAAATAAAATGTTATTTTTAACAGGTATGATATTATGTTATTATTTAATAATAATATTCATTATAACAGTTAATTAAAAATAACAGTAATTTTCACTTCTATGAATTTGTAATATAACATCCAAGGCCTTTGTAAACACAAAAAATGTTTAGGTAACACTGTGCGTTGTTATTGGCAACTCCACAAATCGCTCCATGCTATCTCTTTCGACTCAATGCCGATGCCCAATACGTCTCTTTTTCTATTTAAGGGTCGTGTAGCGACCCAATTATAATATCCCATGACGAAATAATTCTAGGTTTTCGATATTTATCAATTTTGTGTATGCAAATTGTTAAGAAGGCATGGCGTATCATACATTAAATTTTAGCTAATAAAATTTTAAAGAAGAATTGTTATAATCATCTAACTCATTTTTGACAAAATTATGTCATTTCCAAGTTGGAATACATGCTCGCAACAGAAATTTCTTCATTTCTAAGTACACACATTTTTTTCGTGCAACATGTGTGTCCATCTTTATAACGACCAAGAGTCAAGTGCCTATGTTAGTAAGCTGCTGCAAATCGCAGAGGGTCGCCTAGAGATTATATAACGCCACTCGAGTAGGTACGCATCACAGAGCTGGGGTGAAATATTATAAAGGTTGCTATTCTCACCGGAGCTGCTGAAAGAGGCAGCGGTTTAATTTACAGCATTCTTTTGAAACAATTTGCCATAAGAGGCTGCCATTTCCTCTAAAGTTGGTATTTTCAATTCCCATTAATAAGTTCCAAGGTCAAATGTTGAAAGTAGCAGGCATTCATTTGGGGGGGGGGAGACTGTGTTTTTTGCATGGTCACCTGTATGTTGATTGCTCATGAGTATAAAGTGCTCAAAGCTTGCACGTGTTAGTGGAACATAGGAAATCATGCAACGTAGTCCACGGAATTATTTAAAATAATTTTCCCTTTTGTTTTTAAAAAGCACCAGATTTTCAAAGTTCTATAATTATATCCTTTTTTTAAATTATTGACATTAAGATGAAACCTAGCACTATTTTTCAAGTACATACCTTACATTCATAAATATGAACGTGAATACATTAATATGATAGAACTTGTTTACCCTTTAAGTAACTTTTATTTGTGTAATTTGTAGTATATACAGGTATAATAAAAGTATTTTGTGTTAAATTAGTAGAATAAAATAATCTACTTCCTTAGTTAACAAGTTATAGTAACAGTTAAGCAAAAACTACTGGATGGATTTGAATTGCACACAGGTAGTCCCATGATTTGGATTAGTTCAAAGGATGCTTTTTGTCCCTGAGCATGCGAAAAAAGTCGCAGGGGGAAACTAGTTAAAAATAAAACTATCCGACAAAATTCTATTACGAAACTACGGGCAGAGTACCAACTTTCGGTTAAATATTCATTCAGATTAGGATATATTAATTTACATATTTTTGATTAAATAAACCAGAATTTATTCAAAGAAAATATATGTGGGAAAGTTTCAATTTTTATTAAAATAGCTGGAAGAGTTTAGTCAAATAAAATAAATAAATGAAGAAATACTCTGAAAAAGTACAACCAAGAATTATTAGTGCATATCGTTGAGTCAAAAATTTGTTTACTCTTTAAATATAACGCTTCTCTTATATGTCTCGTACAGAAAGGATCTGGCATGATAAGAAATGGCATCCGAGAGATATTTTCGAGATATTGTTGGTGTTATCAATAAATAAGTTCTATGGGAAGGTACTGTACACAGCTTTCGGCTTTTATTGTGAACGTTTAATAAAATATTGAAATATTTTGTACCAGTATTCATTACTGAAATATTTTGTACCAGTATTTATTACATTTTTAATACGATGCTCTTTGTGATATACAAATTATAAAAAATAGCAAATAGAATAATGTTATTGTTGTGAAATAAAGTAGTGGCATTATTGGTATATTTGTCCAAAGTGATATTTTATTACTCTAAAAAACCATAGAAATTATGTGATCTGAATCATTCTTAATTACAAATTGTTTTCGGTTACAATAATTACTTTAGTATCATTAATTTATTATGAAAAAGTCAATATCTATATTTTAATATATTTACAGACCAATGGGTATCAACTGAAAATATACGGCACGGAAATAAAAAACTACAAAACTGATTCAAGAAATGATTACAAATTTAATTTATATTAAAACATAGTATTCCTAATATAAAATTCTTTTAAAAGCTCAAGAAAAAACTTATGTTAGGGCTGTTGTAATGTTGATGTCTCTTCAGATTTTACGTAGAAATTTGCAACAGAATCTCTGTTACCCTTGTTATTCAGCCATATTCGTACAGAATAATTGACAAACCGATGTGCATAACCACAAGGGCAAATAATATATTAATAAAATAGTTTTTATATATATTATAACAAATATAGCGTTCTATAGTATATTCGTGAGCTTTCTAAAACTGTGAATAGTATGTTCTTGAGTGTTGAAAAGTTATGAGCAGCACTTAACGGGAATGAAAAGAAAATAAATCAGTATTTAACTTAAAATTTATTTCTGTCGACGTGGGATTTGATGAAATAGCGGTTTTAATTATTCTATTATTAGTTTCCCTTGGGAAAGAGTAATATATTCCTTTTTCAAATAAAGTCAAATATACCGGATATGCTTTAAGTACCGGATGCTACGCTATGATAATTATTACAGAATCTGTAAATTTCCTTTCTTTTTGTTATTTTTATTCCCATATTTATGGGAAAAATAATATTAAGATAATTTTTAAGCGTAATCGCTTCATATTTCTCGTAATATTTTATTTTCTAATTATTTATGAAATTATAACTTGAATAGTTTGAAAAACTTTGAAGGTTTTTGAAATATCTTAAATATATCAAGTTTCTTACTCTATGTTTTTTATCCATCTGAATATCTTTGTGATATGTAGATTGATATTGAATGAATGAATTAATAAGTTTATTATACAATACACGGTTTTATTTTAAAATTAGTTTTTATGCTGAAAAGATGATATAATTTGGAATTTTGTAAAATATTTTTATGGAATTTCAAATTATAGAAGAACACCGTTATTGTTATTTCACCAGTTTTATTTTTTCTCTTAATAAGTGAACTGATTTAAAAAACAAATATCCCTGTGGTACAAGCGGCATTGTAACATGCCTGCGTTTTCATTGAAACGTTAATATTCTTGATTGTAAAGTCATTCGGGCGCATATTCTTTTTATACATTCTGTTTTTATTTTATTCACATAACAAAATATTAAACGTACATTTTTCTTGTATGTATTCAAGTGTTATTTTTATATGTTAAACGAGTCAAGTATAATTTTCACTAGGCCAACCAAAATGAAAACATGAGAAATATATATATATCAAAGGAAGGAAATGACACCCGGTCACTAAGAATTTTGATTGTACAATGTTGTAAATATCTTATTTATTATTTTTCACAGATAGTCGTTTGCTGACGGTCATGATTTCATTTTTTTAAATAGTTATCTAGTATCTTTGATTATACTGCTTAGGATTAGATGTAATTTTAAAATAGTGGACTTTTCCCTCACTGAAATATATTAACATTTACCAAAATTTTCTGGGTCATCTCTAATACTATTTTCAATTTAATATTTTTCTCATCAAATCGGACATCGTTTTTACTTTTGATCGTAATCATCATATATATTAATACGCTAAGGTTTTAAGATGTTACACTCCCTTTTTAGAAAAAACCTCACAACTAATCCACATAAATTATATATCATTTTATAGATAATTGCTTGCTCTACCGGCATCCACAACTAAAAAAATTATTATTGCTATTGTTTTTGCAAATTAATTAATTATTAAAATTATATACACAAAACAGCAATGCTGCCATCTAACGGCTCAACGTCAATATGATTGACGGTCGGTAAAATTTTTGTTTAATTTCAAATCCACTCACGTATAAATAAAGTGGCGCTTTAGCTCAATTCTTTTGATACTTGCGCCTCTATATGTCAATTTTAGTAAAATAGAATAAATAATGCGAAGACTTCGCACGGGTCACGCTAGTTTATTTATATAAAAGTTAAAAAAAGTTTTACGATTAAACTTTCATCAAGGTTTTATTTATTTCCACATACACTAATAAATAGTGACAAGTTTATAGTTCTCATAACGTTTACGAGAAACTGATGTAAACGAATGATCTTAAATTAATTTAAAACAATATAATACCGTCTTGAAAGGCTATGACGAATATTTTTTATAGTACATTAAATAAGCGTATTATTTAAAAAAAAACTATAAACATATAAACGCATAAACAATTTTCAACAATAAATACTTATTCCTCATAATCGATGCGCAGACAGATAACAGAGTCACAGGTTCATTTTTTTTTCTCATACAAGGAATATATTTTGTAAACTCCATTATTGCATATAAATTTTACATTAAAATACAATACTATTGCGACCAGTATACAAGTACTTGTGCCACCAGTATATTAATAATGGAAATAAATATCAAACCAGAGGCCAGAAACGGAACATAAATAGACACGAAGATGTAAAGTTTCATATAAAATATTTTTTTTCTGTCAACGTAGCTCATATGTACAAATATATAGCATTACACAAGAAAACACACACATTCGATGTTTGAGCATTAAAATCATCATACGGGCAGAGTTGTGTGTTTGATACTCCAGAACCCTTTGCGCGTGAGCGCGCGTTTGTGCGTGCGTGCGTGCGTCCATGCATGCGTACATACATTGAATGTTAACATAATTTATTTTTGTACGTCATTTTCAGCTTAAACATTTAATTTATTAAATTTATTAAAAATTATTGTTCTTTTTTTGCATAGTAACACTTATCTGTTATTAACACACCCAATACTTTTCCCATAACTGTTATTAACACACCCAATACTTTTCCCATAACTGTTATTAACACACCCAATACTTTTCCCGAGTGCGGTGTTTACCCGCAATGGCGATGTCTTTGCAGCTATATATATATATATTCTAATTGCTTGTGGCTATTATACATCAAATAAATCTGCTTCTTAAACAATATAACAGCATATTATAAGACATAACAAATGCAATAACAGAAAATAAACGTGGTTGTCGTTTTTTTAGAAATATTCTTTGAAATAAAAATCACTATCCACCGAAGTTTTAAAAAAATCATGCCGACCCTGACGCAAATATAAAATTAAGCCCATTTCTATTAATTGCTTATGATTATAGTTTCTAATTTTATCCATTGTTATTTAAGAACTTGTTACCAATTTTATGACTATCATTAATGCAAGACATATTTCCAATTTGTCCACTGTAGCAGTGTTTTTAGTTTCTGTCAGTCTATTTGTTCATAACTTATTTTCAAGTTAAGGCGAATCGTAATAAAATTTAACAGGGTATCAGGGTATACAATGGACAGAACATTGCGAGGAAACTCTGAAGTGATGGGTGGAGCTCTACTTATTCTCTCAGGAGATTTTCGACAAATATTCCAGTTATTCACAAATCAACACCAGCAGACGATATAAAGGCATGTTTAAAAAAATCACATCTCTGGCCACACCTACAAATATTGCGACTAACAAAAAATATGATGGTTTAACTATCAAAAGATGAAACAACAGAACATTTTACTCAAAAACTTTTATAAATAAGCGAAGCCACATATCCTACCTACCAGACGACCGACTGCATTGAACTCAACAATGATTTCTGCAACATGACCATTACTGAGAACGAACTCATCAACCAAATTTATCCAAATATTGTTCACAACTATACCAATCTGAAGTGGCTATTTCAGAGTGCAATTTTGGTAACTTAAAATAATGTTGTCGACGATATCTACTTTAATATTCAAAAGAGAATTCCCGATGAAGAGAGAATATACAAATCGAAATCGACACGATGGTAAACGTTGAAAAAAGGGTCAATTTCCCTATAGAATTTTTAAACACTTTGTGTAAGTACCAGGAATGCCATTACACTGCCTTCGACTGAAAATTGGATATCGATTATAATACTTAGAA
This sequence comes from Druceiella hillmani, assembly GCA_039881145.1. NCBI lineage: Eukaryota > Metazoa > Arthropoda > Insecta > Lepidoptera > Hepialidae > Druceiella > Druceiella hillmani. The sequence continues at coordinate 24,937,392 of JAYKKI010000012.1, forward strand.
ATCTCAACTCACCAAAACTATGCAATGGAGCAAGGATGACCATCAAACAGCTGTCGGATAACATCATGAAAGCCGAACTTATGACTGGAAAGAACAAAGGACACACAGTATTCATCCCCAGAATACCACTAATCTGTACTGAACTGCCATTTCAATTTAAAAGACTTCTATTTTCTATCAAATTAGCCCATAGTTTTACAATTAACGAAACGCAAGGACAAACTTTAAAACATTGCGGCAATAACCTCATAGAATCCTACTTTTCTCATGGTCAACTATACGGAGCTTGCTCTCTGGTAGGAAATTCGAAAAAAATGTACGTATGTACCCCGGACAACAAAATGAAAAATGTCGTTTTTTAACACGTATTGTAAATAGTTAGAATATGTCTTCAATAAATTTTTTTTCTCTCTTTTATTTTAAAGTTTATTCTTTTATTCCAACTACAACACAATCTACCAACTCTCTGAGCGAAACTGAGTACCCCAGCTAGTTTTAAATAAAAATGTCTGCTACGTTCTAGCCTGTAATTAAACATTTAAATCATGACAGTTATATTATGTCATCTAGAAACAAAGATTAGAGTCAATTGTTTCTACAGTATCATTTTCAAGAACGTTAATTAATATAAGTGTGAGTGATAAAGTCAAGTGTTGAAAATGTTCCCTCTTAATATACGTGGTTCCTGTTTTCGGTCAATGTAATCAAGATGAAAATATGTTACAATAATAATATAACAATGAAAATATTATTAAATCCTACAATACTATAAAAAAGTATTATCAAATTGTAATGATGTTTCAATACCACATCAGACCGATCTCACGTTAATTTACAGTGTCGATTTTTTTTATATAATAGCAACGTAAATAAAGACAACCAAAGTTAGTTATTCACATATATAATTTTTTTTAAATTATGATCGTTAACAACTACCATATCTTGTACTGTTAAGTCACACATAATTTAGGAAAGAGAACCACACTACACCCAGTATGAATCTCCTACAAAACAATTTCACATTAACAGTGCTTAAGTTGGAAAATAAAATAAAACACGTATCATACTTTTTTTATTTCTTTTACAAAATATTTACGTTTTTTCAAAAAGTCTCCATTATTTAATATTTAATTATGAAATTGAATTAGAAAAGAAAATAAAGAATTGTTAACGTTCAATGTAACACACGTAGACATATTATCATCACCACATTTATCTAAAATTTGTCAATGGCACACATAAATGCTTTTGTAATGACTAACTTATTGACTGACATTAAGAGGAAGGCTGATTTAGTTTCTTTTAGGATGTGCGTAGTTCGAACATTGTTATCCGTTGCATCCCCGATCCTTAAGCTCAGTTAATTTTTAAACATACGTAAGAATATATTTTATATATAATCTCTGCTTGTATGCTTAAACTGTAACAGTTACAGCTAACAATTTTAAAGCTTTCAGTGATAGCCAGTTTTCATGGAACAGCCTATACGGTAATATTTTAGTAATAAATACATTAACCCTTTTTACATATTATTTACGTAGTTTAGTTTCTCCATTAGAAGTGCTTATCAACGTGTGTTAGTGGAAAATTTACTAGAAAATGAGATATTTATGTTTTAAAAAAGCACCGTGTAGTCAGTGAAAATGTAAGCTCTGTAAGCGTATATACTTACGAGAATAAATTAGACTATGAACGGACGCATTTGGGAGTATACGGGTAAGTCGAATTTATTTATTGACTACGATTATAAAGTAATTAACAAAAGCGTACAACCGGAGATAATTGAATAAAAAAACGAATAAATATATTTCTGTCATAACTGGTATTTTTAAACAACTGCTAGTTTTTCGTATAACTACAATTTTATTCAAGGTTGTTAAAAGTCAAAGAAATTTTATGCGTTATGCAACTTAAAAATCTTAAATCATTGATAAAACCTAGTTTATAGTATCCATGTAAATAATTCATACAATGTACGAATGTCATATATCACAAAGAGTAACGACAAATCATAGTAACTTCGAACTATGTGCTTGCAAAATGAAATGAACAATACCATATTATATCTCAGCGAGATCAAGTCGAAGCACAGTACTAAAATATAGTTAATGTGTGTAATGTTACAAAAGGCAAATAGGCAATACATCACATTATTACCATTTTACATTTCTTTACAGGATTTTTTTTGCAATTAGTTAATAATTGATATTAGTAGTAAAAATCTGTACGGCTGTAGAAAAAAACATATATAAGTTTGAAAAAAATTTCCCGTTTAAATTTTTGACAAATTAAGTTGCTTTTTAAAATTAATCATATAAAAGTATTATTTTAAAATTATTCATATAAAATACATACAGCCTAATCGCTCTAATTAGTAATAGTATAAATCCACACCTAATTCATTTACATTCAGCCAATGTAAATGTTTTCTCTATAATAAACCTATTTTTATTGCACTGGAAATGTCGTAGAAAACTGTCGTTATATATTAGATACTAGCATCTATCATCAATTTTATTCTGTCACACTATCGTGAGTTTTATTGGATATAACATGCAGTTCAGTTAAATTTTCATTCAAAGATCAACAAATTCAATGTTTTCCTATACAAACGTATATTTATGTAACGGATCTGTTAAGAATAATAGGTAAACTGTTGAGTTGTTTGGCAGAAAAACATTATTATACTTGTAATGCAACGTTTTAGTTTTATTTCATGTACAGTACGTTCAGGACAATTACATTTTTAAGCATAATTTGCTTTAAAAAATGTTAAATTATGCTGTACTTTGTTATTGAAAAATAAATTATTTTCTTAGTAATAAAGACCTAAATAAAAAAAATGAGAAGAAATATAAATATATACGAACATACACATTCATATATGTATGTTTATATATATATATACATATATATATATATATATATATATACATATATATATATATATATATATATATATATATATTTATGTATATATATATATACATATATATATATATATATATATATATATATATATATACACGTAGATTATTTTAGTATCATTTATTTGAGAGGAAAGAAAAAAATATTCTTTATTTAATAATATAATTATTCAACACTCTGTAATAATTGTTTATTCATAATTTTTTTTTATGTGATGCAATACAAAAATTTTTATTTTTTTCTTTTAAAATAACTTTACTTCTCCATATATTTTTGAGACATTTGTAAATTTATTTTGGATTCTCTATTAAGTATATAACTAATCCTCTTGACTCTTAAAAAACTTTTAGGATTCAGTGGACGTAGGTTCAAATTTATTTATATACCTTTTCGTTTATATTTATGATTACATTTGAAACTTGTTTACAGATAACGGACAGAGCCCACTTAATGAAGTATATGGGTCACAGAGTACGTGTGGCAAACTGCAATTAAACAAAGTCTGACAGGTATATCAAGGAGGCAAAGGTTAAATTGGAATATGTAGAGCAGCTATAACCTTTCTGTAGAGCAGCTGTAAGCTTGTACCTTTCAAACTAAGCTCCACACCATAAAGGAAATAAAAAAAATTCGACCTCTTAAGTTGGCCAATAATGTTCATATTAATGTTTTTGAGGACAAGTTATTGAGATATATCATAGCTGAATATTATAATAAAACGCTTGCTGCACGATTTGGCAATGCAGCAAAATTTCGAACAGGCCGTCTTACTGACTTTACAGACCACTGCGCGCGTCATAAATGGGTCGACTCGGAAATTCGCAAATCGAAGTAAGTCGATTCCAAACTTCATATAAAACATAATTTAAAGACTCGTTCATTTGTTAGTTATTTTAATCAGGTAGTTGAAAAACAAAGATCTTATTGATTTACTGAAAACTATAATATTGACATAGACGCCATTGTGAAAATATATTTAGATTTTAACAAAAATATAAAACACATGTTTAGGTTCAATCTTTAGGTTCAATTTAGTTTAAATACTTTATTTATAGTCTTGTAAATAAGAAAAGTGATTTTAGAAAGTTTTACTTACATTTTTTTTTGCTATCTTACGTCCACTGATACTTTTTATGCTAAAATATATTACTACACTTTCATAAATAATAAACAATTTGAACATTCAAATGTTCCTTTATGACCAATTGTATTATATATATATATATATATATATATATATATATATATATATATATATGTGTGTGTGTACATATCTACATGGATATAAATAGCTTGAACCTTAACTCATATAGAGTCGATTTGCGAAATCAAGTCGTTCTGTCTCTAAATCATGTGGGTGTTTACCAAAATAAATTTATTATACCTAACGGCTCGAATTAGTAAATTTATTAAGATATTTTAACAGACCGAGTTTACAATGCATGGAATCAAGTTCATCTGTGAAGTGAGAACTTACCCATCTATATGTATCTATATATAAATAGATATGTTAACATATTGAATATAATTATATCTAGTACAATTTTTATTATTTAAATTATGCAACTCCAAGGATACCCACTATTTGCTTGCACGGTCACCCTAACCAACGCAGTCATTCTCGAAAACCTTATCATCTATAATTAGCAAGTAAACAAACAAGAAAAAAGAAAAAAGAATCCGCCAAATGGAGTCTATAAATCAATCATAGATACTCGATATAATACAAGATACAAAAATATAGCCACAATTTACAATTGTAACACATAAAGTAGATTAATATTAATCTGCAATACATAGTCAATATAAACCCAATTACGAATATAAAACCAAACTCTGCATTTTTATCACACGAAATATATTAAAATTAATTTGCAATACATAGTCAATATAATACAAGATACAAAAATAAAATCACATTTTGCACTTGTAACGTAGAAAATATTTTATAAAGTTTTCAACATGAACAAAATAATCATAAAAGAAATATCAATCTAGGACCTACCGATATGTATTAAAAGCAGCCTTTTCTCCAGGTATAGGATGTAAAACTTGGTGATTTTTCAAATATGTGCGGGGTAAGGTCATTTATGATTTTCTATTATAATTGTTCACCACGGCATTGTTCATACCAGATTTAAAAAGTGGTCAGTTTCCAGTTTTTTGTAGTCGAGTTTGAGTTATTATTTATATTTTATACTATAATTATTTAATACTATATTTTTCACAATTTATAACATTTTTTAAAAACTTCAGTGGAACTTGTTCCGCATTCATTGTAAGAGACATATAATTCTAATGCAAATGAATCCACCGGATTATAAAATTTAATTCATGTTATACCAACATATTGTGTTGTGATTTCAATGAGGTATTATATAAAATATTTCATTCCTCTTTCAAAAAAAATACTATATTATACACTTACGTAATATGGTATATTTTTTTTAACATTTACCTAAGAAGCTCCAAAAATAAAATCAAACATTCTTTTGAGTTTTCATGATTAATATAAATAATTTATATCATGTCAACACCTAGAGATTTCAAGTGATAAACATATAAAATTAAAGAAAAAAGTCTCACCGTGTTACGTCTCACCTACCACGGGGATATAATGTTATTATATAATGTCACCAAAGAATTTAAACATTGATAGTCTTGTTTATAATATTTTAAAAACTAATGAAATTTATATAGATTTTTAATAACAATTTTACAATTGGACGCAGCAAGAAAAAGTTTGTATCTCGTTACTAATCAATTTGGCATTGACCTAAAGTCTTCATAACGTAAGGGAATTATTTAATCTCGAACAAAATTTGTGTTAAGCTACACTCCAGGACATTTTCTAGCATCACCTGTATCTGTTCCAGGTAAATAAGTGATTTCGCAAGTTTCATAATTGTTACGCCTTATATTTATTTTTGAGTTTAACGTGCAGCGCAGACGTACGACAATGATCGATCAGAAAATTAGCGGATATAATGAAATGTATCGTATTTAATACTTTAACGCACAACGTTTCTAAAAATTGGTCGTATAAGAACCGAACCGATTTTGACTTTAGCCGACCACAAAATTACAATTTCAAACGCGTTGGCGTAGAAAACAATAGGAGATACAGATTTTAAAATCATATTGGCGATGTTCATATTTTTACCAAGCTAAAAGAAGCACATGTCGTAATTAAACAAAAACCAAATGCAAGTTATACATTAAAACTGAAAATAACGGTTAATTGTAAAATTATTTTAATTATTCAAAAGCAATTTTTTCTGCATAATTTTGCTGCGAATATTAATTTCAATACTTATTTTAAAATATATTACGTGAATACAAGATGCTAACACTATTATAAATATTTAAGAAAAAGTTATCCTGGGAAGTTATGTAGTTATATTATTATAAAAAGTAATATAGTCAGAAGACCTGAACTTACATTTATGATGTATCAGGTAAGAAGTAAATGAACTTTCCATTTCTTTCATTATTTTTGCAAGAAAAAATAATTTTCCACCTCATTTATTTCATAGTTTAACTGACAGAACTACATCGCCTATCATAATATATGTTACCTATTAATATTTATTATATTATCTTTTAGCAACAGTATTATAATAAAATCTGATCACTTTCTATGTAAATACACCTTTTTAAAATGTTCGTTCTATATATTATCTGGCCGTTTATCCCTTAAAATATTTTGTCTCAGAAGAGATTTGACATTCAGACCTTACGTTTATTACAGTTAGAGTTGAAAATTGATCAAACATAAAACTAAGTTACAAGAGCATTATTTGGAATTTCAAGTCATAAATATGAAGATATAATTCTGACTGACATGTAACTAAATCCACCCGGAGCATTAAAAATACTTTCTATTCTCTCATAGACTATTTATTACAATGTTCGTAAATAATACAGCAAAAAAATTTTTTTAATGTTATAACTATAAGGAGACTAGCAAAAGTCTATTGGGCCCAGGTGATACAAGAATAAAGATAACACTATTATGTAGGGAAATTGAAAAAAAAAATAAGTTTCATCAAAGTTTTATATAAATCTTCATTCAGACGAATAAGAAACGTTGCATTTCATAACAGCTCGTAAATATTATTTATCCGGAACTCTCGAACCTTGCAGTGCGAAACCAAGTGCAAATTATATCTTGTTGTATCTTCTATTTTATAGACAACATATTGATCCATAGAACTCGACTCGACAAGGTCGTCGAGAATATTCTTTCATTTAGATAACAATAGAACCATTCTGAATGTAAGCTAACAGTTTATTTTTAATTCATTTAGGCAATTACTATACGTTAAAAAAACCATTGCACATAATTTTTTTATGATAGACAAATTGATTTGTTTTTCTTTCTTTCCTCGTTGTCAATTGCTGAATTGTTTGGCTTTTTATATTCTTAAAAATACAAGCTTATGTACAAATGATATTCTATTTCTGTAGCGTCAGACGTTTTAAAGGTGACTGTGGCAAACGTTGCTGTCGAATAATTCTTTAGGCATATACCTAAAAATATTAAAATAATATGTAATAAAAAGTCGTATTTCGATAAATCCTTGGAAATCATACTCGAACCTTCCTTGTCGAAAATTTAACGACTCGTATCATCGCAGCAAATTACGCAAACTACGGCAGACAATTTAATTTATGGCGCAGAAATGATTGTTACACTTAAATGTATTTAAATTTTTCTTGTCCCCAAAGCTGACAAAGAGAAACGTAGGACATTTTACTTTTGTATTAATGATATTTTTATAGTAGACAGTGAGTGTACGGGACAGTAATTATTGAGAACTTGCCGATATTTGTGTCACTTTTTTATAGCATTGTCAAGATAAGTTTTTTCTATGCCGACAGAATAATCAAAATCAAATGCAGGGAGCATTTGATTTTGTGAAAGGGTCAAAGGTAAATATGTTGATAGTCTTCAAATAAATTATCCACTTACATATTTTCCCGTATTATTCATTTCGCTAGTACGTGAGCATACTAAAAACCGTTTTTTTTCAATTCATTGATATCAATGGGAGCAGTGAACATGTATGTGATTTTCTGTCATGACTAGATATATGACTAAACATTTAATTACATAATAATAACAATGCCATGATCCCTCATTCGCGCATTAGTTACCTGATGAAGATAACCAGCGCATCTTACTGATAATTTTAGGAGTTTTGTTTTATTTTAATTGTCATTTATAGCTTTAATAAATAAAATGCGCCCTTCAAACAATTTAAAATAGTTTCTGGAATAATATGGGCAGTACTTTCATGCACGCACTAAATACAGGTGTCCAGTGGCCGAAATGATACCGTACCGTGGCCACCTAGGTCACCCGATTTAAGCCCATGTGACTTTTTCTTATGGGGGTACTTAAAATCCGTTGTTTACAAAACAAATCCGAACACTGTGATACAACTTAAAGAAAATATTCGAGCCGAAGTCAGTAGGATACCCCAGTCGCTCTGCAAACGCGTTTTTGAAAACATGCGTGCTAGACTAGAAGAGTGTGTCAGACTCGATGGCCGCCATTTGGAAAAGGTGGTTTTTAAAAAATGAAATCCGCATTTTTTGTTATAAAGTTAAAATAAACCTACTTTGTATTAGAGGTGTAGTTTTTTTTTTACAATTTTTCAAACATTGAAATCAGCCACTGGACCCCTGTATATTGCAATTTTTATTTTGAATCGTATACTGCACGAAAGTCGAAATAATTTCTTTTACGAAGGAAGTTTTTTCTCGAGTGAATCACATGTATATAAATTTATGTAGATTATAACGTGACATCGTCTTACCATGTATTTATAATTAAACTATTTTCGCATATTTAGCGTAACAAATATTTATTCTTGAATTTGGAGAGGAATCTCGATGACGATAATAGCAGATAGATGGTATTGATGATGATAGGTTCCTTAAAAAAATGCTGTGATTTTGAATTTGTGAACTGAACAAAAAATATATGAAAATATTCAATGGGCTCCGCAAGCAATTAGTAGTATGTGTAAGAATCAATTGTATAAGTGGTGAACATGTCGCCTAATGAGAATATTAAAATTGGTAATTTTAATTTTAAATCTCAATCGCAAACATTATAATTTATAATATGTAGGTGGTTTGATAAAAATATATCTTTCCCATATCTTTCCACAATTCTGCCGATTGTCAGGGTTTCGGGTTGTATCTTTATTGAGTGTCAATTGTGACAAACTTACACGAGTATATCACACTAACATTAGCTCATTTCTTCCTACTCATTGTGCTTTGAGGAACAATAATAAAATATCAATCAGCCAGAAAATATTTTAATGGATGGTTAATGTATGAGACCTCTGACTGTTACAGACATAACGTAAGGGAATTATTTATTTTAGTACATGACATTGTAGGTTATAGATTGACATAATACTATAAGAAAGAATCAGTGGCCTCACACTTTAATCAATCAATGAAATATTTTAGATTATTATATCTGGGTGTACTATTTGTTTGGCTTTTTAAGAATACTAAAAAGATTACGAGACAAATCATAATTTCGGCAATTGTTTAATGTTTTAAGGAATCTCAAAACCTATGGATCATTATAAGGGCAGCTTTTAATGACTTTATATTATAAAACAGAATGTCTCACTATTCGATGATATTCGTGAAATTCTAAATTCGTAGTTTTTTTTCCTTTACCCAAGTATAGATTAATACAGCAATCCTCATTTGTACTCATCATCTCCTATTTAAAATATTAGCAGATACTCTATGTTTGATACGTCTCCGTAATTATTTCAAAACGTTAAATTTGGTTTTGTTTATTTACATTCATCTGTGCCCGCAACTTTGTTCGCATGTGGATTTCCAGAAAATATCGTATACTCTAAGATTAATATACGTAACACTATATATTATAGTAATTAAGAAAGTAATTTTTTAGTAAGTAAGCTTTGAATTGAAACGTCAATTTTTACATCCTCTTTTAAGTTGAAGGTATCATAAAACATAACATGTATATTACCCCAGACTCAATAGAACCCACCAGAAAACAGTTCTCAAAATTCTTTCAGCTGTTTTTGCATGATGAATGAACAAATAAACAGACCCACAGACAAACGGACAAATATTTGAAGCACAATATTTTGTGTTTTATCACTATTGTTATATTGCTCAAAATATTTTTTAATAAATATCTTCATTGTACAGATGTGCCATTCCTGCACTTTTATTCTATATTTACAGACAATGAATTATATAACGATCCAAATTACATAACCGAATACTTACGCTACCAAGATACTTACAAATATGGACTAAAGATTTAATATACGGAAATTTAAGAAAAAAATAGCCTTATAATAAATATATTCAACAAAGAAAAATTATTTCTGCCTAAAACGACTGACAATGATATATGACTTCATAAGACTGCCTGCATTCGGGGTGCTTACTCAATATAAATGTTACTTCTAGCTGATATTTACATTCTTTCAAACTAATTAGGGATTGGTTTCGTAGTTTTACGTTACGCATGAATAAACACACAAAAATCCAAAAACAACGGTTTATCTTATATTTTATAAGTTGATTCAATTACAATTGATTCAAATTGCTACGTATTAAAAACAAAGAACACGAAGATTTTACGCGTGGAAGACGACCAACAACGATGTTTCCCTTCATACATCTGACCACATTCAAAAAGCTTACTTAAAAACCTACCAACCCCGTATCATTCTACACTTAACTTCTGACCACTCCCGTTTCGCCAATATAGGTCCAAGTGGAATATTTCATTGAAACATAGCGCCATCTATTTATATTTATAGGTACACTGTACAGTTGTGTAATTACTACGCGTCGAGTAGTTAGGCACGTTGTTTTTGTTGTACTAGCACAATGAAAATGTATTTTTAAAATAATAAATTTGCATATTTTCTAATTGAGTCACTTGGATGAAATAAAAATAAAGTATTACTTCACATCAACCCCTATGTTTTCAAAGAATTCCATCTTATTTAAAGTAATATTTTGCGTGACGTGTGTTCTAACAAACAGTCGGAAATTCCGAAATTGACGTTTTTGTATTCTCTTACTTTTGTCAGTCCACCTAAATAATATTTTCATAAATATGTTCAATATAAAGATACACCAATTCTACAGTTTTTTAAATGTGTAGATATACCTATATATACTTTTAAATATAAAAATACTAATACTAATATATTTTTTAAATTACGTAAATTAGCATAGATAATTTTGTACATATTCAGCGCTATCTATTAAATCATATGGACATAATTAACCATTGTTAAAATTACTTACGTTTCTGTATTCGAAGGCGGCTGTTGTGTTATAAGTTAATAACAGAAGGCTAACTGATCTTCTTAAGTAATAAATGACATGGTTACCAAGGAAATGTGACAGAGGCTTCCAATACTTCGTCGCGTTATTTAATTTATAGTACCTGAAAAGGTTCTCGGATAGTTTTATTCATTATTTCCGCTGGGTTAAAATTAAAGTTATTTACATTTAAACAAACGTTTGTCACTTGACCGAAAATGTCATACTTCTTTATAATTCCTTTTTTTCCAAAAAATTCTATAGTACCATCTTACTGTATATCTTCTCTTATTTAATTTTTTTTCAAATTTTTAACCTATTTTCTTTTTTTCTACTCAACAAATATACAATATTTGCCCTCAGTTTTATGTTCAATTTTGTGTTCTTACGTATGTGCTTACTCGTTTTAGACAAATACTAAATAATAAAATGGACAAAAGAGTACTTGAGCTCCTGAGCGTAGCCTCAAGCATGGATGATGGATGCAATCTGCCGTTTCGAAATCAGCAAATATTACGTGTGGAGACTATTAAATTCATCTGTTTTACATCTCTTCAGCCGATACAAGCTTTACATGATTTTGAAAATGAAAATGAAATCATGAAGGTGCCAACATATTAGGCACGGATGAAGCAGTGTTTATGCGTGAGAGACATCACAAAGTCCATAACGAACATTGATGTGACGACAGTAATCCTCTTTTTATTAAAAACAATTCTAACCAAATATGCTGTAATTTCCATGTAAAGGCGGGAATTATACCAAATAATATAATTAAACCTTACTTTATTGTGGCTTATCTAATTAATGGCACATATTTTAACATATCCCAGGATGTTACCTCAGATTTTGGTTGTCATTTGTGGGACAAAATAAAAAGCTTGTGTACTAGGAAACCCAAAAATTATAATTGTTTCCAAAATATAGTAACTTGCGCATTTAATAAATTGAAAAAATAGTAAGTAAATGTTATGTTATTATTTGGACTAAGTTCTCTTAGAGTCATCGAAATTATATATAGTAATGCAATAATGGTTTTCATAGTCAGTTAGTCTTATTGATCTAAGACAAAATAAATTCCTCCTCTGATGATATCTATACCCGAATCGAAGAGGCGTATACCGCGTTCGCTTCACCAAAGTCTGTGGAAGATAATAGCGACACTATTCCGAATATTATTTGCTTCTTTCGGACATCCATCTTACCAGTGGTTTTCTACGGATTATGAACCTGGACCCTTCTTAAAGTGGATCTCAATAAACTTGAAGTTTTCCAAATGCAATATTTCCAGCGGATTCTTAGAGTTCCTTAAAATTGCGGTAAATTGCAACATCTGACCTTGCTGCTATCCTAAATACATTTACAATTCTACATCAAATTTAGCAGCGTCGGCGAAGATGGCTGGGATACTGGTGTTGCATGAACAAAACCCCGTTTCTATAAAGAATTAAATCTAATGAATGAAAAGCTCAATAAAAAAAGAAAGCATACTTGAAAGAAACCTGAGAAAAAAAATACTCATTTTATATTAAGTAAAAATCGCAGTTTCTGATCGAAAGAAATGGATAGAAGCAGTAAAGACCTCATAAATCAGCGGCATCTACAGCATACTGGCTTCGAAATAGCACGCAACTGAGGCCAACTAAGAACCATTCATTCATCCGTTGGTTTAAGTATGTTTTCTGAAATAGCAGTTTGAAAATGGCCACAAAAACCAATAATATAATTTTCAAAACTTTATGCAATTTTCATTCGTTTATCTTATATTTATAATTTTCGTAAAGATCATATTAAAATAATTTGTTAAATTTTCAGTACCAGTTTCTAAATATTTAAGGCCCTTTGTTATAAAAATATTGCTCCATTTTTTTATAGCCTTTAACATCACCATTTATGAAATACCGACCGAATATGGAAATATATTCAAACATATTTTTCGGGACCCGAAAGTGTACTCGCGCCTAATTAGGAGTATTAGAATATAAAAAAGTCATAAAATATATGTGAATGGTACTGTGTTTTAATAAATATTTTGTACATTTAAAAATTGGTCTTTGACGTTTTATATAGTCTGTAGTATGTAAGATAAAGTTAAAAAAGAGAAAGTACCTTTGGAAAGGTATGATGTTTAATGTATTTCTGTATGGGCCTAATACGGAATGTAGTGTTCAATACCGTGTAATAAAAAATGATAAGGCATGTTTGTAAACTGTTAATAGGTCAATGATTAACAAATACTAAATAAAAATTTAAGTGAATAATACTGAAAGAAAGAGAAGATATAGTATTGCTTTCTTTAGAATACACTTGCCTAGACGGAAGCCTTTTATTGCTCTTAAAGACAAAGTAAAAGAATGTATATTTGTAAAGCAATGTAAACAGGCCTCAGAAATTTTCAATTTCAATGCTTCGTTTAAATTGCTTATTGCACGCAGTGGTAAATTTATGTACTAATTCGCAGTCTTCAATTGATAGTAACCATACAGCACGAAATTTCAGCAGGGTGCGACGAGAGAACGAAGGAATAATGTAATTAAATAAGCTATTACACGTAACATCATCCCTTACCGTTATTGCTAAATGGAAAAAGTTTTGATATAAATACGTAAGAATCTGTAAAAAAAAATACAGCAACTATTTACATCTTAGTCAGAACCTACGTAGTCAGAGTATATTGGGATAAATATTTTGCAAGTGGGTCGCCAAAATGCAGTCCGTGTGAAATGCATATGCGGTCGCGATACATTATGCATGTTTCAATTCGGGTTATTGCATTTCGGGTTGAGAATAAGGTCATTGACATATAATGGTATAAATTCTCGTAAAAGATACGAAAGATGTAATTACGGTGTAAATTTTCTGAAATATACAAATATGTTTGATACAAGCTAATTAAAACATTAGTGAAGTCAGAAGTCATTTTTTCAGTGTTAATGTCCATACATTGATGAAACATTTTAACTCCACTTTAATTCACTTATGTTCCTCAAACTATTAAAGAATTCAATAAGCTTGCAATTTTTCATAACACGGCCAAGTAAATTTATTATATTGAGAAAAAATATTTAAAGCTTTTTACGAAACCCTTCATTACAAGATGCTCTCTGTACTTGTTTTGAAAATTATGTAAATCTAAAGAAATTTTTCCTTTTTTTCTCTTAATCGTTACACTTTGGCGTTTTAAATCTAACACGATCCTACGATATGATATATGATGAATCAAAGAAATTTAACATAAATAATAAACAGACTTAATGAAGGTAAATATGTTATGGTTCCTATAAAATATTTTCCCATATGGGTATACATAATGTGCGGAAAGTGAGTTTTTCGTAAGAAACAATACTAATTGTTCACACCATAGTGCAAAATTAACGTTCAAAAAAATCAATTTCATTTCATTAATTTTTTACTATGATGATTATAATTACCGTAAGTTTACGGTAATTATTTGTAGTAAAGAATATCTATACAAAATAAGTAAATATCAAAACAAGGCAATGTTCAACAAAATTATTGATTTAAACAAAAAAATAACACTCATTATGACGGTTCGTCGTGAAACGTTATGAAATATTTCGAAGTGTTTGTGCGCAAAATGCACTTAAATATATGGAGTTTTTGTTTGAACCAAACATTAATAAGAGTGTACACTTGCAATTTATATTTTAACCTTACTATGTGCTGCTTTTTATGTTTATGCACCTTTTATCCCATTAATCCTAAGTGAAATTTCCGGTAGTTCTGAATTACATATCTATATACACTTAACGGAGATATCTTGATAGAACGTTTTGCACCTGCAGAATGAAAATGACTCAAATCAAAAATATAATTTTTGGAAAACGGTGTTAAAAATTTGAAATTAAACGTTTTTCACGAATAAATGACGATAGATTTATGTAGATGAGATTTATCCGCAAAGTGTTAAACAACAACTAGCCGCAGACCGTACGAATTAGTTACGAGTGCAATGACCGCAAAATTTAGTAATATAAAATAATATGATAATGTTATGATAGAGAGACTATCAAAATTGTCATTACACTGAAAATTACACTATTTGAAGTAATTGTTTTCAATTGATTTAATTTCCTTTTTTAATTTAAAATTTCTTTTTCACGAAGTTATAGTATATAATTATTGTTTAAGAATATATGAGTGCAAATATTTCTGAGTCGTGGTTATTATGAAAAAGAAGTGTTATTAATTACAAAAGTTTTCATCAGAGTTTCCATAATCTAATAGATTGAGATTGAAAAATGGTGCTTTTTATTTTATAATTACAAGATTTACCTATATTATATATTAATAAATAAGTCATATATAAATGAAAATCATTATTTTCCAAATATATTTGCAGTATTCTATTTCTGAAAAATCGGTGTTTTTTTATAAATTCTTAACGAAAAGTGGGTCGTATTGGATTACCTATTGTGAATTTTTATTTTTTGATACCATATTTTTTTCAGTGAATGCAAAAACGTCTGAGATGTCAGTGTCAGTAAAACTTATTATTTTTCAAATTAATTTACAATATTCTTTTTTTTTTAAATCTGCTATATAATAATCCGATTTTTTAATACTTAATTCTTTGTTTTATGTTATAAGAGAAATTTTGCAAGTCAAATCATTTTTTTTATAAATCGTTACAAATAATTCTGCTCTATTACTTATGACATGATGTCGAAAAATTAAAATTCTATTAGGATTACCTATTTTGAATTTTAATTTTTCGACATCATGTTCTTGTTCGACGACCTTGAAACCCCTTATGGTATCAGTATCAAGTTGCTTTTAAATTCATTGAGTTACCCAAATTTGCCTTAAAAATGGTTCTCAATTGTTTACAAAATTAATAAAATTTTATAAGTTTTTCTTTAAACTATGTCAAACTAATATCAAAAAGTTTTGGGAAATATATTATAATTATTCCGAAACAATGCATCTTTTTGTGCTTTATTTACTTCGCTACACAATTTGTAAACATATTTTGCGTATTGAAATACAATTAACCTGAAAAAGAAGGTATATTCCGGTGTTTTAGACTGGTGTGTAAAACACTGGAACATAATATCCCCCATATACAATGTGTTGCTGAGTCACCTTTTGTTATATGTTCCCAAAGAATAACATCGCAACTCACTTTTTGTTGGTTTTCAGTTACATTTATATTATCGTTGTTCGTTTTTTTCCCCACAAGACCATCTGATCATTTCTTTTGCAAGGGTTTTTTTTAAATAAGTCAAAATATATAAGAAATGTGAAAATTATAGAATGTTTTGAAACTTAACGTTTTGAAACTCTCGTTTGAAAAAAGCTCGACCTTTTGAAACTTTGCCACGCTCTTCTCTAAAAGGGGCTTGAATTACTAATTTTTCACTTTATTTTCTCAATAAAAACCTACTTAAGTATATCAATACCAATATGTTGAGCAATTTTGGAACATAAGAAAAATGTACATTTATTACAGGGTTATATATATATATATATATATATATATATATATATCTATATATATATATATATATATAAATATATATATATATATATATATATATATATATATATATATATATATATATATTATATATATATATATATATATATACATATATATATATATATACATAATGATGTATGTCTACATATATATATTTATATATTCTAGAGCTTACATCTAAAAAATATCAATTTAAGCAAATTAAGGACTCGGATAACCGAAGGCGCAAGCGGATGTTAGCAGATGCAGCATATGTAGCAATGGTTAACTGTGGTACTCTGTAGTACAAAAAACCTATAACCATGCCAAAACTGGATGATTGTTATCGTAACCTCTTAATATTTTGAATAAATGTCTCTCTTAGACGTAACTCTCTTCTCACTAACAGCAAGATATCAAACCACATCTAAAATTAAAATTGTTTACAATATCATTTCTAATGCGTGTCGACATACTCGTCATGTCTGGGGCTTCATATAATGACACTATCCTTTTTACATATAAATGCGCGATGAATGTCGAATATTATGACTACTATTTAAACAGTTTACTTATCGGTGCTTGTGTTTAGGGTCGCCTGGTGAAATCAATTATAATCCATCCATCCAATCCGGTCCGTCCGTCCATTAGTTCAGTCAATATTTCTATTAATTTGGATAAATAATGTCAAACATATAGACAAATACAAAAGCTTACTTTTTGTGTGTTTCAATATGTACTTGGTCGTTGTATTGTTCGCTCATCGGGTATGGGCTTTATCATCGACTAGCGCGCCAGCCTTGAGTTTTGGCAATGGAAGTAATTATAACTTGGTTATTTTCCAAGTAATGAACTTTCAACAAAAAGAAAAATATCTTATAATATTTATAAGATAAATATAGAAAAATATAACATTTTAAAAATGACATAAGTCTACGTCCGTTGATCTGTACGTATATATATATATATATATATATATATATATATATATATATATTTATATATATATATATGTACACTTGAGGACAAGCGATATATCGCAATTCTTGTCATATTTTGGTGATTATTTTTTCTATCGCGTGGCTTATTCGTAAATATTTTTCAATTCGTTTCACTTTTATAAACAATTTTCTGGAAAAACTCCCTTTTCCGTGCTCGGCGACGGTTTATAGCTTCATTTTGTGCGAAACTTATCGCTCCTTCTTTCTGTTCTTACAATTGTTTACTTTCGAAACAACAACAAAATGCGGTGTTCTTTATACTGCTGTTCTAAATATTTATAAATGATTTTCGTGTACATTTTTCAACAAACTATTTCTATTTTTTGTGGCATTCAACATCGAGAGAATATACCAGCCATTTTCAAATTTTATAATGTGCCTTGATTTGTTATTATTTTTTTATATCATTATTATACTGTATATATTTTTTTACATCATCTTTTTCGGTAACTAACAATAACCATTCAAATGAAGTAAATCAATAACTGTCGGATGCATTTTTGAGTAAAATTTTTAATCCATGCTTACTTACCAAACTTATATTAAAATAATGTACAAATGTCCAGAAAATGAAAAACTACAAAAACCTACAATAGTACCTGTGTGTTGATAATTGTCATATGTTGTAATGACCCGTTTTAAATAAACTAAACCATTTCTAAAATAAACGAACACGGTAATAAAAATTCAACGATATGTATTCATCTATAAAAAACAACATGTCTGTTATTTGTATAGGTCCTTCTGCGCATCAAACATATATTTGAAGCGCGCTTCCGTAAAAAATTTTAAATTCTTTTCGTCGAAATAGCAAACTTAACTGCGTAAATACTTTCTCAACATTTTCTACTCACTTTGATGCACAAAATCACTTGTGGCGGATTCTTCTATTCTCGACGAAACCGGGGCCGGCCATCAATGTAAAAATTAATAAAATATTTAGAAATGAATTAACGTTATTTAATTATTATGAAAAAAAACTATTAAAACAAAAAACGAATATGGCAGATCTTTCTTTGCTCGGCAAATCCGAGGTCAGCCCCAAATATGTATATTAATTACTTCGCCTCTTTAGTGCATTTAATTCGCATAAACACAATTTCAAATTAAGCTTCGGTCTTTCCATATGTGTACTGAAGGTACTCGAACTACAATTTATGTTTCATAGTTTTCAATAACTTTTAATCTTAGTGCTATAGATGTGCTGATAGTGGATGGAATATAAACATATGTACATACTTATAAATGTACACATTAGTTCTGTAAGTTATCGTCTCCGGAGACTTGTATGTATATATATATATATATATATATATATATATATATATATATATCTTAACAGTAATACAACAAAGTACTAACACTTAGTCATCCAAAACACTGAAACAAAATAGAAATCATAACCTTAGAAGGAAATAAAAGATTTGCTTGGCTCTATATATTTTCTAATCAATTTTCTAACATCACCAGTTATACAGTTTATAATTAACAATAAATAAAGATTTTAAAAAAAGCCAGCATGTATCGTTTTATTATTACCGAACAGATTTAATTGTCTACACTATTACATACCTGCTCGCTTATCCGTATCCGTTTGCATGCATGTCTAAATTTATGTAGGGCTGCTGTAGCGTGCAAGTAAAGAATAGCTACTAATTTTACCTATGGATCTCGATCGTTGCGGGCAATCGCGCCGATCGAGTGAGTTGACGCTATACGTCAGCAACATAGCTGCTTCTCTCTCCAACCAATAGCGTCGATCGAATGACTATCTCGAAAGCACGCTTACGCAGTTATTTTGTTCCGGGGCACACGTCTTTATTATTATATAATTGTAAAAATGTAATTATACAAATAAATATTTTATACTGTACGTTTCATTGTGTGAATCTTAAAACGAAATATCATAGAAAATAATCTTAAATAAAAATGAATTTTGTTTGTTTATAAATGTGAAACACTGAAATATTGTCTTCGTTCTACTTTTGAGTTGATTAAATTTGTTTCATGTGAAGGATCTCTTAATAAACAATATAATATGCCTATAGCCGACAAGAATGATTTTGAAAAAAACAGCTTGAACTTTATAACTTCTTACTGATATGTTTGTTGGCACAAAATTATAGGTACTAATCAAATAAGCTGGAGATACAAAACAAAATTATTTACAACAAACAAAAAAAGAGACAAAACAATCTTCTATCTTTAGTTATTTTATTGAAGTTATACTTCTTTAGGCGCGTTATGAAAAAATTATGAGAGTGAAATTTTAAGATTCGTCACACAAAAGTTACAGTATGAAGTTGCAGCGGTTGCAGTCTCGAAACAAAAGTTACCAACAAAATATAAATAGAAACTCTATTAGTCGCGCAAGTTGGCACCATCGTCGCCTCTGTTCACTGTTTTCATATTCATAGTATTTATTTTCCACATGTTTCTAGTGTCTACATTCACACAAGTGTTTTAGTTTCATATAAGTGCGATTTATATATGTGCTGATAAATTATTTTCAGTAGTGATTTAAATTCAATATTTTGATTAATATATTTACTATTCGTAAATATTAGTGAAAAAATTGTGTTTATAGACTTTTTCAAGTGTTCCAATATAATTGAGGTTATCTATCCGTATGTATTATTTATTGATATAAATTAAAATATTATTATTTAACATAATTAATACTAAATATTATTAAATTATTAATGTTAAATATTTATTATTAGTTATTCAATATTTTAAAAGTAAATAAATCAATTTAATAATAAATTCAATTTGAATTCATTGAATTTAAGTTTATTCATTTTTTAAATATTGTTATCATTTTCTTACTTTAATATTCATTTCATTTTTATTACTCCAAACATTGATATGACTGTAAGACAGGCGGAATTGGCAAGTTCAACAGTGCCATCAGTTGGTGAGTTTTGTGCAGCTGAATGCAAAATGGAAGATGGCAACAATATTGTTTTGATGGTAATTTACATTACTGCAAATCAAAAAATGGACGACATCATTCATTTCTTGAAAATATTATTATGGCCATATACAACAGCTGGAGGAGAATATCTTGGTAGAGGAGAAGACAAGTTACCGATAATTTTAAGTGGGGACTTCAACGTCAATTTTTCCCGTGAAGATGCTCGTCCACTTATTGATTTCCTCCAAAATGACTTGAATCTAGCCATGAATAATAATCCTCTGGTTTCGACAACACGACATGGCACTACCACAGATGCTGTATTTGTACGATATCTCAACGCTGTTAATACAAGACTTTTTGTATCATATTTTAGTTATCATACGCCACTGATAACTGAAGTTCCGATTCAGTCATTACCGGAAGATGCTATGGCAGTGGACATAATTTAAAAATAACATTCGGATAATAAGAGAATTTATGTTACCCTTAATGTAAGAAAATAAATATTTATTTATTTAATTTTTCAAATTAAAACTGAACTTTATTGACTGTGTTGACTATTCTTTTCCAGTTCTTTTATTATTTTATTGTAATTTATTATTTGCATACAATTAAAAACTATTTTTTAATGATGCCAAAGAAGTATAACTTCTCACGCGCATACATAAGTACACGCATCCTTTTTTTTTTGCTTTATAAGCACTGGTATACAGCGCAATAACAGACCGTTATATTGAGTTGTTATAAATAGTTATCAATTAAAACTGAATTACACAAGTTAAACTCGACCAAACGTCGCAAAATTTAACAAATCACAGACGCACGCAGCAAGCCACCACCTCGGAACGCGTACTCTTGATCGTACCCGTTATCTGCGTGTGATTAAACTGGCGGGGGAGGTGAATATCGTTTCTTTACGCAGTAGTAGTTAATATTCTTTGATTTTGGCGTCTTTGTATATTTCAATATCTTTGCAACATTTTAAGATAATTATTATGTGAAACGCAAACAACTTTTGTAGTTGGTGAGTCGGCGACCTACAAATGCCAACTTTTTCGGCAAGGTCGATGCCCGAATTTCCATTAATTTAATGCATATGGCAATACGCTCTGATCTTTCATTGTATTATTTTGAAAGACAGTCGATTGTCTTTCTTCGATGTTATTTTATGCGCTATTTATAGAGTAAAGTTGTGCTGCTCTCGTATGAGTTTTCAATCTTCGACAGTTTCCATGTAGTTTTAATAACTCCTATATGGAGTTGATGGATGACGCGTTTACGGACTCTTATGTAATATTTTTCTCTCGTAATTTGATTTTCTACCTCATAAAAAATACACGAACTGTTTACTTTTAAAACGATGATAGTTCCGCTTCAATAAATTATTTTTGGCAAATTTGACAGATATTCCAGTTTTTCTATAATCATAGTCTGTTTTACCGTTTTTGTTCAGTTCTAACCAGTTGTTTGTAACATTCCTTTCTCCATTGTTTTGGATCCGTTTCAGTAGTAAAAGACGATTTCATGTTCTTTATATTTATTCCTTTTTTACGTTTCGATCACTTTTTAAAGATATCTCGCTGCACATATATTTTATTACGTGGAAACGATGTTAAATATTTGATTCACCACTCCATATAGACGATATCGATTACGATCTTAGGCATTATTATTGAGCGTCCTATGTAGTTCTAGCAAGTACTTCATAGATGTCACTGTTAAAAAAATTTTGTGATCAATTTTTCATCATAATTTTACTTTCTCGATCTTAAACTAATGTATAATATTCTTTTAACTTTTAAAAGCACAAAAAATTTGACTTCGCTAATTTTTTTCTTATCAATTTAATAAACATGAACGGTCTAAGTTTTCCATAGTCATACTCTGTCAGCGTTTTTAGCACCATTATGCTATTTACTAATGCAGTTTTTCTACTGTTTGAACCCGTTTCAACAGCAAAGAATTTTACATTCGCTTAAATGAAGCATAGGGAACATGTAGATGATTTTAATTATTCGATTTATTATGCTCAAATTGGCGATATCGATCACGATCTTTAATATTTTCTACGATATGCTATAGTTCTAATATGTTTTTCATAGATGACGCTCTTTGCAGATTTTTAAAATTTTTTGCATTGTAATTTTATTTTTGATTGTAAAAAATCATGTATTTTTAACTGTGAAAATAATGATAAGGTCCTCGACACTAAATAGTCCTTGGCAAGTTATTAAACGTAGATAGCTAAGTTCTTTTTTAAAAAGTTAAAATTCTAGAAAATATTTGTCAATGACGCACAGCAACGGAATTTTGCTTGTAAACACAAAATGCGCGCACTTTGGCTGACTGTCATGGCAGCATTGAATATTGTTTGAAACTAGTTTTAATTTCAAACACTGTATTTTCACTAAGAATTTGCTAGGAGATATATTGAGACATCGACACCTTTCCATAAAGTTATTATATTTCTTAATTACAGGCAAATAATAAAATAATTCTTGTGTGTGGCATAATATTCATAATCGATTCGGACGATTGTAAATTGTATTGTTCTGGCAATGATAAATTTATGTTATGCGGGAAGATACGAATAATAATTCGCCTGTTATTTTAAAGAGTGCTACGTAGCGGACAACTTCAGGTTACTTCAATACTTCGGTAGCGAGCACGACGAATGTGTGTTGTGTAAAAAACACCGCTTGCATCTTTATTTCGATTTATTTGTTATATTCATCATTATTTACGTTTCATTGTTTGTAACGTGTTGTGATATCGACCCAACACGAAATATAGTTTTAATTTTTTATGTGTAATTTTATTTATTTTTCTTTATTATTGTGTGTAATACGTAATGTGGGATAAGTGAATTGTGTTTTTTTACTCTAAGCAGATAACCATTCACCTTCCTCGTATAAATTTCCAGTGATTGGGTCATTAGGATAGCAATTATTCGATCACTTGACCTGCGACACGCGGGTTCCGCAGGAATCCGATCGTAAGCGCTCAAACTTATGATTATAAACAATCGACACCCGTGGCCCAATATCTGTATTTTATTAAGTTCGTAAGTAGTTTTGGTGACAGTAATTATTCTATTAAATCAGTTAATTTATGTAACTGGTTCAAACTGAATTTTATTGTTAATGTTAACTACTGATCATGAACGAAGCAATGAACGCAGTGCAGCCTTGCAACTCGTATCGACAAAGGAATCATTCAAACAACAAAGACGCGCATCGTAGCCATTGGGTTAGATCAATCAGTACCTAAACATTGTATATGCTGTTTACGTTTCGTTTGTATTAAAATGGTTAGATTAATAAAAAAAAGAGAAGATACGGTACGCTTTAACGGTGCGCGATCCGCGTAGAAGTCCAGTGGCAGGTCCATAGTCCGGGTTGTGTTTTGTTTATTTCATTAGAAGCTGTAGTACTAGTAGTGTGTTCGATGCAAATTGTTAATTAGCTGTAATACCTCGATTCATTCGTGCTGCAGTCACAATGCATCGCTTTATCGTTTTTAGTTAATTTTACATGTAGACAATATGTGATTGCAGCTTTGAGAGAGAGTTGTGTGCGTGTAGTTGTACTTTTGCCCGTTTTGTATTTACATAAAGTAAACATGTACCGTATCTTCACTTTTTTATTTTGAAGTAATTTAAAATGATATTTAATTTCTTTTAATGTTTTTTTAAATTCTTGGCCTAATTTTTAATTTCACTATTTTAAGATGTTTATCAGAACTATTGTTGTGGATCAATAACAAACCAACGTTTTCCTATAGCGATAGTTAACTCATATTTAGCGTCACCTATTGTGGTCTGTCAGAAAGGATATTAAGGGACATTAAGGGATTTTCTGTGAATATATTTTCTCTATTTCTCAACGTCGCAATCTCCCATTGAAACAACGTTTTGATTGTTTTGTTATTAGGATTCTAAGCTTAATGATATCCGAAATTTCATTAAAATTTATTTCGCGTCTTTCGTGCGATGCGCCTTGTAATAAACACTTCGTTTAATAAACACTTTATTCGCTATAGTTTATTCGTAGAGCCTATAAATGTTTTTATTAAACAAACTTTACTACTTTTACGTGTTGCTCGTCAAAATATATATAATTTTACTGATATGCTTAGCCAGAGTTGGCAAAACCAATAAAGAAAGGTTAATAATTTGTATGATATGTAATATTAAGAAAATTGAATATGGAAAAAAAATTTAATGGAAGTATGGACGGATGCACGTCTGTCACTCTGTAATTCCGTAATTGTTTAATGTATCCACACAACATTTGTACTAATAAATCATTTCCGAATTAATACACCGGCTACATTTTATACCGAAATCTGAAGTAGGTCTTCTTTAGTTTTGTGATAGCTGCAGATCGGAGACAAATCCCGGCCCCTTAAACGAAAATGTAAACCAGCTTAAAGAGGTTATTACTAAGTTTATCAATATATAGATAAAGTTACGAATAATTTGTTTACTGCAGTATATTTTATGATTTTAGCAAATTTATTTTTAGGAAATAATGCTATTTTATCCGTTCTAGTATCAGAAATGTTCCAAAAATTTCATTTTATTTTCACGGATACAAGAACTTGAAAAAGCATATCCTTGGAAAGTATATACATATATATATATATATATATATATATATATATTTATGCGTTTTTTTCTTGGAGAATGATTAGCGTGTCAATTTTTAAAAACTATTGGCCGGAAGTACCTGGGGTCGGCGAAAATACATTTTGTATTTTAAGGTCTGTTCAGTTTAATTATTATTTTACAAAAAGGGTTTAGACTTGACTTGAACTTGAATTAAAGTTTTGATACTAACAAAACATTCTTAGAAATTTAAACATTAATTACTATGTTTATTTATTTCACATCGAAATCTGCCGTATTTTAGTGCAATTAATAATTTGAGAAAATATTAACTGCAGTATTAAAAATAGTTCAACAATTTGTATCGCTCGCCTAGAAGTACGGCAGGTTCTATACAAACTAACTTACGGATTTTTTATGAGGGTAAATCATATATAAATTGGAATAATTTTTTAAAACTTTATTGGGTCATTACAAAAAATAAAAGCTGAAAATATTTTTCTACGTAATTTCTCTACATATTTTTCATATCTAATTTCTCGACATATTTTTCCCAACCGATGGGTAATTTTGTTATCCCTTTATCGTAAAGATGCTTGCGCCAACGCACGAAGTCTTCAACTACAACACCGTCATCAAACCACTGTCCTTCAAGAGTTTCTTTCAGCCGTCCAAACAGGTGATGATGGCAGGGCGATAAGTCTGTACTGTAGTCTATACGAATGTTCTCCTCTATCACGCTGGTTCTTGGTCGACGTTGGTAAGCTTCATAATCGTTTGCTTCTCTCTCTTTAAAATAGATTATGCCGTAAATACACTTGTATATTTTTAAGTATATTATCCCAGAAATGTGTCTGAAGCCTTCTCAGACATCGCTATAGTTACTGAAGAGGTAGTAATGTGGCATTCCGTAGCGATGCAAAGTATTTTAGGCATCGCTGCTAGTAAATCTCTACGCCACTATCGGTACGAAACGAATTCCGGTTTTGATCCCCCCCCGTATAAATAAATAAATAAGTATATATATATATATATATATATATATATATATATATATATATATATACATACATATATATATATATATATATATATATATATATATATATATATATATATATATATATACGTATACTATATTTAATATGTGTAAATTAAATTTCCTAAGATGTTAAAACAGAAGTGTTTGCTTTATTACTAGAATGAACATTATCTATTGACTATCTTGATATTCCGTCTGATGGATTTAAATTCTATAATCTAAAGTTAAATTTAGCAAGCGGTGGATCGCAAGTGTTTCGTATCGCAAATATGGACAGCAATATGAATTATAGGATGCTTAGATGTTTTAATGACATTTCAATCCTAATCGCCTAACAAAGATTTCGTTGCCTGTTGTTCTATTAGAGAATATGCATGGAACGCCAAACGTCCCAATGCGTATTAAAAGGAGGCACAGCTGAGGTACAAAGCTTGCAATATTTTTATTGAACAGGCAGCAGGTCAATATCGCCTATTTGATTTACATTTACTAAAAACACCAGACATTTAAGCCGTACGCATTAATAAACTACAAGTATATTAAACGTATATATTAACCTCCGAAGTTTGCATTAGACTAAAGGCCGTATTTATGCAAAGGCCCTTCATTACGAAGATTCATTAAACATTATTTTATTTTATATAAATGTATTATTAATTTCGAAACATATTTTCATTCAAAGCTAGAGTTTATTCTTATACCAGGTTCATTAAACTCATATTTTTATTAATTTCTTTAAGTGTGAACTTGGGTGAACTTTACAAACTAAATATTTTAAATCGTCGCAGAGGATAAAACCAAAAGCTCGACGAATTTTGTAAATTAGCTATCTGACTTATTATACTGATTTTACTAAATTTCCATACTTGTTTTACTATCGTATTTCTTACCTTCTTCGAAGTGGCGCTCGTTCTCCTTTATTGAGATAATTTTACCACTAACTAGTTGAATTTCTAGCTAGATTATGCTGATCGACCCATCCTCTGGATATATGTTACTGTTGCTTATTCAAATAGCATTATATTTTAGTTAACCAGGAGTACTTCTGTAAAGGGCTGCCACAAAAATCCTTTCATGCGTGTCTGATAGCAAAGCATAATTTAAAATGTTCAATTAGGAATTGTTATAAGCCATTTTTGGAAATAAGTAATTTTTAAAAATTTAATAAACCTCTTCAATAAATTGTTGCCTATATAATATATTAAAGTGTATATATGTATTATGTTACTATTCAACTTGTTTGATCATGTGTAAAAACATTAATATTGTATTTGCAAATAACCTTGTGCCCAGGTGTCGATTAATCTATTTTTTGTTTAGTGTTTATGACATTAAAATACCATGAAAAATACATGAAATTACAGAGAAAAATATAAACTCCATAAACGGGGAAATAATAATTTAAATATAGTTAGGATTAATATCTTTAAAAAAATTCATAAATAATTCTTCAACTGTACACAGCAGCCTCGCTTTCTATATCTCAATAGAGTCTTCATGCCGAGATCTTTCCGAGTGTCGTCATTTACATTTAGTAACCTGTTCAATATTTGTAGGCTCTAGTGGCCACGACGTGTGTGATGCGACGGTCGTTTATTCAGTTTTAGGGGTAGCATACTAATGCCTTTAATCCCTTCACTCCATGAAAACGACGAAACCTGCCTCATGGAGCCACGTTTTTTAACTGCACCACCTCCATCAGATATATTTTCTAATCTGCCTGATATACGTTCCAGAGGATATACGTGATCAATAGGAAAATATATGCACACCATATATTAATATACATTTGCAATAATTAAAAATAGAGGTACTTTAATACAGGACATTTGATATTTAAACATATATTACGAAGATTAGCACTATACTAATAACTATGGGGAGGTATACATATATATTCAATGTACGAGTATGTTACGGTTTTTATATTTAATAGAGTTTTCATGAGAACGAACATGTCTTTCTAATCTTTTAAAAATAAATAAAATTAAGCATTTCGATACCTATATCGACTTGAGAAGTATAATTACGTTAAACTGCTTTCATGACATTAGGCTTAATTTAAGTCGTACTTCACGGAGTAGCCGCACTTTTTGTCTCAAAGAATAATCAGTTAAATTTGAATATTTGTACATTGAAAATATTTACACAAAAATTATTTAGTGCCAAGTAATAAAACTAAAGGAATACAAAAATATTGACTCGACAAAACGAAAAAGGCTATCTTCATAAACCTGCATATAGTTTTAATACAATAGATTAATAACCAAAATAAGAAATGAACATAGTAAAATTTAACGAAGTATACAAAAACTTTTTCGAAATAATAATAAAAAACAAGACAAATACAGACCGCTTTTTTAATTTGTAGCGACTGACTCAGTTATTTCAAAATAAACTGTTCATCAACAGAGATTTGTTCTGTCTTTTAAAAGAATATTTTTTCAATGTTCTCGAGTTTTATGTGACTTTTTTCGAAGATCCTGACGAGCGGGCTATCTTCATGGATTAGTGCGTTACATCTGTGCATGGAGAATACGGACGGTAACAATCTGCACTTTGTTACATCTTCCTTTTTCAATGTTCCGTAAAAACAAAATCAAATTTTAAGAACTCCACTGAAGAGAGCCATTTTACTTTTTTTAACAATTGTGACCAACGCTACATTACTTTCGTTGGTTTTACACAAACCGACTTTACTAATATTCATATATCTGTCTAATAAACTTATAGAAAATAATTTTTTTGGTTATCGAAACCATCTCGGTTTTAAAGATTTTTATTCAGCGTAATAACTACTCTTTGTCCAAGTAATGTCTGTAAGTAATTTTTTTTCAGCGTAATAACTTTTACAGATTAGGACTAAGAATAATTACATGTTGCATTCGCAGTTTCCATTCAGTTCCATTATAATTGTAATTTATATTATTTCCTTACTCAGCAATTGCTATCACTCAATACTGAATTCGCGCCTTCAAAATGTAATCAAAATTAAATCAAAGGTAACACAGAGTTAATGAAATGAGTGACAGAGAGGAAATTTTTATTCAGTTAATACAATTATATCGAAGTATACCCAAATTGTAAGTTTACCACAAAACAAACGTGTAAATAATAATTAAAATTAAATCAATATAAACAAATGAGAATTGTTATTTTCTTAAAATCCGATATTTTTCAGACAAGTACTTCATCTGTGCTTAATGACATATATTTATCTCTTTTGAACGACCCAGGGGTATTAAAACAAAAGCTTCCACATTTACACAGCCACAAGACGGTGAACCGCTAAATGTTCTCTATAAAGAAACAACTGCATATGTGATAAAAGCAGTTTTAGGGCTTTTATTTTTTGCGGGATTATACCGTTCTGGGAGACAAAACCTTAATGACCTCTGGGCTTCAGGTGGTACTAGAATCGAAATATTTCGGTGCACGATGTCGAAAAATCGATTCTCATACCTACTCAATAATATGAGATTCGATGATGCTACGAATAGAGAAGAAAGAATAAAGACTGATCGTTTAGCACCAATCCGAGACATATTTGACATCTTTGTCCAGCTTTGCCAAAACGCATATACACCATCCGAACACCTAACACTTGATGAAGAATTGGTTGCCTTTCGAGGGAGATGTGGATTTTGGCAGTATATCCCATCAAAACCCGCAAAGTATGGAATAAAAATATATGCCTTAGTAGACGCTAAAACATTTTGTACTCTAAATTTAGAAATTTACTGCGGTAAACAGCCAGATAAAAGTCCGTTTATGTTGAGCAATAAGCCATTTGACTTAGTAGATCGTATGGTGAACTGCGTTTCCGGCTCATCAAGAAATGTTACCATGGACAATTTCTTTACCAGTAATGAAACTGCTGAAAACTTGTTACAGAAATATAACTTAACGGTAGTTGGTACTTTGAGAGCTAATAAAGCTTGCATTCCGCCATGCTTCAAGCAATCTCGAGAGTTATATGCATGACGGTTTGGCTTTCAAAAAGATGTCAGTCTCGTTAGTTATGTTCCAAAGCCTCGAAAGTACTTCATATGATGTCATCCCTTCACCACGATAAAGAAATCGACCATGAAACTGGAATCGAGCAGAAACCAACAATGATAACTTTCTATAATGAAACTAAAAGGGAAGTAGACTTGGTCGACAAACTCGCCAGAACATACGACGTTTCTCGCAACAGCAAACGCTGGCCTCTCACTATATTTTTCTCGATTCTCAATCATGCAGGAATCAACGCTATGATTTTACATATGTTCAATAAATCACAACACGAATATATACGTACAGACCATAGAAGCAGGGAAATCTAATGCTTTGATTGAAGAGCACCTGAGAAACCGCAAAGATAATCCACGAATTCCAAGGGATTTTCGTAAGCGCATAAATATTTTACTCGGTGAAACAAGTGTGGAACCACCAAAGAAGATGCCAAGACGTAAGATGTTCGGAATGCGATAGGCGAAGAGACTATATGTTTAGAGTACGCATATTTTTTTTGTAAAAATTGTACAGATTTGAACCAACTGGAATCTCAAAAAGACTAATTATGTTTAGTTATTTTTTTTATTATTTTTGTTTCTTATCTCATTAGGGCATGAAATGAAGGTCAATCAGAATTTATTAGCTAAGTTTTTTTTTATAAGGCTGAACCAAAGAAGATGGTCTCCTCCTAGTTAGTAAAAAAGTACTATTTTTGTTACTATGCCTAAAGATATTAAAAAATTTTATTATTTTTAACAAATTTATTTTATTTTTATTTCCTAATAATTTAAAAATAATGTTATTACATAAAAAATAAACTTTGAAAAGATTTTCGTTACAAAAATATAAAATTATGTTGGGGTATGCCCCACATAGTGCTGGACGCAACTTTTATCCACGTGTTTCACGGAAGGTTAATATGTCTTTTTAATTTTAATGTGCATAAAATCTGCAAAAACAATTTTCATTCTGAGTTGAAAAGGATGGCAACTTTGTACGCGCTTATCTCTAACAGCAGAAAGTAATTTTAAATCGTTAACAAACAGCAGAAATGTTTACTAGACACATAACCAACATAATACTATGGGTTGATCAAATGACTGACCTGACTAATTTATTGAACATAGAATTTTCTCTTTTTGTTAGTGAGAAGAGTATAAGGGCACTATTATTACAGTAATCAATAACTGTCTACATTGAAATTAAAACTTGCACATTTATCTTTAATTATTTGTTCCTAAAACACCATACTCCAAATGATAAAAATAGGTAACGAAATATGCCACAAGAACACAACACGAATATAAACCATAGAGCGACTTGAAAAAAAATCATAATCGCCCAACGAAATTATTGCTTGATGACACCCCAAACTTTCTAACCATGAGTCAAAAGGCAACTTAGCTAGAATTTTCCATTTTTTTCGAACTGCTGTGCAATCAATGAAGACAATGTTAACAATGTAACCAACAAATTTATCATAACGATGAAGACAGAGTTACATTTTCACATAAAATATATTCGTAATTTAATGGTATTGCAGTATCGCGTTACTCGTATCGTTTCAATAAAACCAATTATTTGACGCGTCATGGAACGCAAATGCAATAAAGAATGCTACAAATTCGTTTGGTGCTTGTTTTATTTTCATCTGCTGTTGTCAGTGTTATTTTAAAATGTTCGTAATGTTAATTGCGGCAGCATTTCATATTACTATGTGCTGTCTTAACTAACATATCTGTTTTAGAATGTATTTGTAAATAAAAATGGATCTATGGAAAGGATATAAATGTATGTGATGCAATCTAGAAAATATTATGTATTCAAATAGAAAGAGAAATTACAAAATAACGTTATGAAATCATCAACTTCATAAGAGAAACATTTCTTAATATTTTTACATCACTTTGCATTTAATTAATAACTTTAACCACATTGATTAGTTATTAATTAAAATTTAATAAATATGGTTAAAGTTATCAATTAAATAAATTTGAGACTAAAAATAAGACTGAATATTTTAATTACTTAATTAAAATATTCAGTCTTAATGTACAGTATATCATTTTGAGATTCGTCTTGTTTAATTGTTTTCGCATTGTTATTATTTAACATTTTATTATTTATTATTTGTCAAAAATATTTAATAGTTATAAATGTGCGCATGGAGAAAACCTGCACGTCTGAAGTAAAGCTTTTTGTGAATTATTAATTACAATTAATTTAAGGACGTTTATATTTCTCGTAAACTCTATAGAAAGATAGAAATTAGAAATATTTAATTCTTAAGAATTAAATATTTCTAATATTACACGATCCTCTAATTAAATAGGAAAGTGCATTTTTAAATTGAAAAATTACTAAATGGCATAATTTATAGCAGCGTTTCTCAAACTTTTTTGGTGGTGGAACCCTTTTGAAAAGCGAAATTTTTGACGGAACCCTAAAATAAAAGAAAAAGTTACGTACATTTTTTAATTATTATTATTAAAGATTAATAATAGATAATGATGTTACAATGTAAGTGTATAGGTACTATAATCAATATAAAACTCTTACGTTACTGAGTGACTGACAGACGACGTAGTTTTGTAACTTTTGTCGCTAGTAGTATAATAAAAGAAAAAAATAACTAATGGGATGTATGAAATTGTTTCTTATTTTTCATCAATTATTTGATATTAGGTTTGATCGAAGAGATTTGAAGTCTTATATCGGGTTCGGCATCCAGTCTATTGCGGTATTTTGTTTTGGTGGCAGCATAGGTCGAGAAGCCTGTTTCACACAAATATGTTGTTGTGAACGGAAGAAGAACATTCAAGGCCACTGTGGCAAGAAGTGGATATTCATCAGGGATTCTGCACCAAAAATCATTGACTGGCATTGTTTTGAACACTGACTCCATGCTGGTGTCTGATGTCATTTCTAGAAACGATTCATATATCTCGTTTGACATACTTACATGTTTTTGCAGGTTGGGCAAAAAAGGATTTTGAATCCATAAATTCATTTTAATTTTTGTGTCCTGTTCTTCCGGAAAATACGTCTCAAAAGATGCGCGCAATGCAGTGAGATATTGAACCAATTCTTCAAACATATCATCTTGAAACATTTCTGAATCATCAGCGATAACAAACTCACTGAGTAATGTAAAGCTTTCGATTTCTCTCTTACTAAGACGAGTAATCCAAAAAAGTAATTTTTTTAATGCGGTCATTTTGTTACCAGCCTGGAACACTGTTATCTGTTTACCTTGTAATGATAAACTTAATTCGTTCAGTTTTTGAAAGATATCTGCCATAAAAGACAGTCGGAATAATCAAATTTTATCATGCAAACGGTCTTTCAAATTAAAGGAAATATCTGAAAAAAAATGTTGTAACTCCGCTCTAAGTTCAAACAGCCTTGTCAAAACTTTACCTCGAGATAACCATCTGACTTCTGTATGGAGCAGTAATGTTTTATGTTCCCTGCCATAATCTTCACGCAATAGTGAGAACAAACGGGATTGTAGTGGACGTGATTTGACAAAATTAATTATTTTCACAGCTTCATCCAGAACCAATTTTAGAATCGGCGGCATTTTTTTCATCGCAAGTGCCTGTCTATGTAAGATACAATGGCTAGAACTACAATCAGGTGCTTTACTTTTTATTCGTGATACTACTCCTGCTGTTTTACCTGTCATCGCCTTGGCCCCAACAGTACAAATATCAATGCAATCATTCCAATTGAGATGGTTTTCCTCAAAAAATATATTTAATTTATTAAAAATTTCCTCTCCAGTAGTGTTTGTGGGCAGCGATGAGCACATAAGCATGTCTTCTTCAAAAGAATGTTCATAACGATATCTCACAATAACCAGTAAGATGGCCAGACCGGCGACGTCGGTCGACTCATCCATTTGCAAGACGAATTGTGTATTTTGTAGACGTGTCACTAGTTCCTGTTTGATGTCGTTTGCCAAATCATGAGTTCGGTGCAAACAGTATCGTTTGATAGCGGCACTGTAGAAAGATATTTTGCAGATTTTTCGTCCAGCATACACTTTGTTATATCCAACACACACGGTTTCAACAAATTCTCCGCGATACTGTGCGCTTCACCTGCTTGTGCAATGCGATAGCTAACTAAATACGATGCCTCCGTAGCCTTTTCATTGACAATTTGAGTCGTATGCATCATAGTTTTTTGACTTTTTAAAAATTGTTCTCTTTTACGTATAAAAAACTCCTTATTTTTGTCCTTGAACTCGGGGTGTACAGTTTATAAGTGTTGGCGCATCTTGGCAGGTCCTATGGAACCATTAGGAAGTAGTTTACTACATAACATGCAGAGAGGTGAGCCATCGGAATCGACAAATGCGAAACTGACGTATGATTCATCATAGATTATTATTAGATTTCATTTCATCATTACATTTTCAATTGACGAGGTAAAGATGAATAGAGTAATATTATCACGGCAGTGGCGCGACGCGCGACGGACGGCGCGGCGGGCGAAGCGAACAATGGACTAAACTCTGTTCGGCTGTCTCCGTTGCGCTTCGTGTTCCGTCGTCAAACGAAGTTGCGAGCGCGCGTGTAGCGTCCATCAGTAGGTACTCAGTATGAATTTACATTTACGTAGGTAGGTATTTAAGCGTAATTGAAAGCTTAAAAAACTCTGAATCGGAACACTGATGTATAGAAGAGGTGTATTTTTTCTTATTATTACTAGTATTCTCGCGGAGCCCCCACAAAGGCTTTGCGGAGCCCCAGGGCTCCGCGGAGCACACTTTGAGAAACGCTGATTTATAGATGACAATTAAAATTTTATCATTTTGATACAACGTTTATGTTAACAACGGAAGAAGAGATAATATTTCAAAAATATCTAATATAAATTTACTAAGTTATGTCATGTGTGGGTAAAATTCAATATAAAAGTAGTTTTATTTGAAATTAAGTTTAACAGAAAATACACAATACTTTTTATGTTAAGATGTATGAAGTAAACTTATATTTACAACTTTTCTCTCAATGCTTCATGTATAAATGACACCAAAAAAATTGTCTGTTATATTTTTATTTATTTTCCAAGTATATGATATACCTCAATTAAATATCAGTAAATTAATATTACTTATAACAAGACAGTTTTCTAATCAACGTCGATCGTGTTAGGTTATCCTAATTACGCATGGTGAGGTTTCTGGCGAGTCCCGATTTATGGAGTTCTTATGTCTTTGGCATGTTTATCCATTGGGTTTTATGACAACTCTATGAAGCTATTATTACTTATTCCATCCGTTATCCAATTCAGAGAATTAGTAGGTCTTACAAACATTCATGAAAATTTTATATGTAAAAATATTAAACTTGTTCGTTTTAAATTAAAATTATTTATAGTTCACGTAATAAAGTTAAATCAAATTTGAAATCCAGTATATAATTAATCGATTTTAAAATTTATTTTCTTTTCTCTTTTTACTTCTATATAGAGACAATCAATATTATTCTAAGAGGAAAGTAAAATACTACATGTCATGGCAAACTTCAATTGCTAGATTTTGGAATTTATTTAAGTTACTGAATTATTTTTAGTGCTCGTTACCTCAAAATGAAAATGAAGCCCTCATAGGACATCTCCCCCTTATTTCCGAAAAAATAGTTAATGAGAAAATAGAAATTTCACAAGCCTATAATTGTAGAAAAACTGAGCGATGATATTTGATGTCATAATTTATTATATTATGTCAACCGTGCTTTTAGGTCTGAGAAAGATTAGCAAGCAATATTATTTACGTTGTGGAAAATTAATATTTGTAAGCAGTTTAATGGCAACACTATGTACACTTAAATGTTTATAAGAACCTAAATGTGTACGGACTGCGAATCCTATTGTTACTTGACCGGTTTATTATTTTTTTATTCACTCTTTTTGTACGATTTTCTTTTCAACAATTTAAATATAATGGCATTCTTGAATTAAAAAAATGAAACAATATAAAATGATTTCTGGTCGATATCTTGCCTTTAGGTAATTTTGCTTTTCTCAATGAAATTTTCCCCATTTACTATTTAATTAGCTGTTCCTTGAAATATGACATTTGAAACATCATTTCCTTTGTAGTGTATACGTACCCAAAAAAAATAATTTATAGACCAGAATATATGAGGCACCAAATATTTTTCTGACCCTTAAAATGAAAAAAAAACTAAACACTTACATGGTCACTTAGTTATTCGTCTGTCTGTCAAACTCCTTTTTCTCAAAAGCGGTTCAAGATATCAAGTTGATATATTTATAACGTACACTGAGTCCCGTAGCTTTACATGGTTGTAAAAATTGCAAATATGTTGGTTTACATCGCAAAAAGACATGGCCCTTTAAAGTGCATTGTTTATTGACACAATAGAATTATTCACTGTTTCTCTATTTAAACTCTCCTTTATATCAAATTATTAATTAAGACAATCAGGGACAATCATTAAAATCGGGCGAGGTCGATTTGAGGAAGAACCGTCTCTCACAAGCAATTTAGTATGGTCTGCTCCAACATAAATTCACTGAACGGTCTCAGGTTATATACTTAGGTCTCCGGTCCATTGGAGCTATAAAAATTAAGCTTCTAGTCAACGCAATAGAATAATATAGCCATTTATGCCACATATTTTGACACTTGCAAATAAATAACAATTTATATCGTACTTCCCGTTGCCCTGGAATCATGAAATTCGGCAAGAAGAAAAGTCTTAGAGCAAGAGGGAAAATTCCGAAAATCGTTGATTTTCGTTATATTACTTAAAAAAATATTTTATACGCGCCTGTGAAAGATATGCTAGACAATATATTTTCGTTATAAAAAATTAAAATTGTTACAAACCATTAAATTTTTATAAATGTCTAAATGTGCATAGAACCCTAGTTTTGCGAGTTCCACTTGTGCTTGACAGGTTTTTTTAGTATGAGCTTTTGTTATTTTCGATGTCTTTTTCTGTTATTATTATACGTTATTCAATATTTGAAAATGTGCATAACATTTCATATTTGCGCAACCACTAGCTGAAATTATATGTTTGTTTATTTTATTAGGGTACTAGCTTTCCGCTCGCGGCTTCTCCCGCTTGGACTACGCTATTTTAGCTGTTCCGTTTTCTTCCATTACAATAAAGCCTATGTCACTCAGTGATAACGTAGAATTCTACTGGTTAAAGTATTTTTAAAATCGGATGAGTAGTTTCGAAGATTACCTCCTACATATAATCTCACTCATAAACATTACCTCTTTATAACATCAGTATAGATAGCTGCACCCCGCGGTTTCACCCGCGTAAGTTCCAAATATCAGCATAAAATGAAGTCTATGTGGTACTTCAAACTACGTACATACATATACAATCTATCAAAGCGTAATCTATCTCTGCCAAATTTCTTACGAATTTGTAATATTAGCAGGTATAATATTATACACATAATATTATATGCTGACATGATTCGCTTCGGCATAGCACAAATAGAAAAAAAACAGAATTAAGAATTTACAAATAGAACAACGTAATAATTTCTTATAATAAAACCTATAGTAATTACAATTTTTAACAGTCACATCATTCACGGTTCTGGTGCTATTTTAAGATAAGGTTAATTGCTAAAAATGTATTTTTTTTTAATTTATTTCCAAAATTTATTGTCTTATAAACTATATTTGATGTAGTTTTATTTTGTGGTAGCAAAATAAATTCATATTCAGGAGCTTCGACTCGTGATAGGCCAACATACAGTTGCCCGTGAGTAAAGCATTCTTTTCGTAGGTCAATCCCTACCAAATTGAAAGTTTGACCCAGGGACTTGTTAATAGTTAATTTTCACCGGAAATTGAAGTTGTTTAAACGGAATTGGCAAATCAGTAGGGATTGTCGGTATCCTAGGAATATGGCTAATTCACCAGCTACAGGGCCAGTGATTATGGTCGCTACAATTAAGTTTTTTTTCAATTCCTTTATAAATAGCCTCGTCCCATTTCACATGTTAGGAGGGCATAAATATCTCAGAAGCATGATTGGCGTTCCGATTTTTAATGATAATTCGTGAGGTGGTAGACCAGCGGGGTTAAGTGAATTTAAATATTCCTGTAATGTACTACGTCTTCGATATTAGTAACGGTGCCTATCGATTTGTAATGTTTGACCTGGTCGGGGACTTTTTGCGTGATCAAATTGTTTATTTCATCGACCATGGCATTCTTAGGTGACACTATTGCTCTAGAACACAGCCAATGAAAGTCTTTTGCGTGTAAATGTTTGTAATCAGAACCGATTTGATAATTTTAAAAAGGAATTTACGTGAACATAGTCAACCTGGATAATGAAACTATCTAGTTGCAAAAGGATTAATAAAATGATACGAATGTCATTATATACCTTGGGTTACCTTATCGCAATATTCATGAATATTAAGTTAATACACTTTTTAATCACTATTAAATGAAACTACGTGATGTAGTATTAATTCTACTTTCTTTAAGTTCTTTACCACGACCTAGGTTTCGTTGTATTACATCTTCAGGTGGGATATTAGCAAAGATCTTTGCTAATTGCCCACCTGAAGATGTTGTAATACAACGAAACCTAGATAGTGGTAAGGAACTTAAATAAAGTAGAAATAATACTACATCACGTAGTTTCATTTAATAGTGAATAATGAATTTCTACAAAATTAACGCCAAATATATTCAACACTTTTTAATAATAGTTTAGATAGTAACATTTCTGTTAAGCTACCTAACATACGGCGGCTTCCAATATTCGCGGCAACTTTTTTTTTGTTGTACTCAACATAACCTGAAAACCAATGCACCGATTTGAATAATTTAAAAAGCAATTTACTCCCACGTAAACAGCCTAAATGATTTAATAATTGATTTGTATAAGGATTCATATCATGATAAGGATATAATTACTTTTTTGTTCTTATCTGTGTTTTAGTTGACTAATTTGACCGAAAAACGTTTATTGTAACATAGCTATAACAATTATCACAGGTGTAATCTCCAAAGAGGATGAACTGCCATTCAGAATTGCCATTCAGAGTAGGGTCCGGACGACCCCAAAAGCGACCATAACGTAGCTGCCCTTTCGTTAACTAACGTAAAGGAGCATGTATATATATATATATATATATATATATATATATATATATATATATATATATATATATATATATATTACATGCATATAGGAGCGTGTAATATATAATAGGAGCATGTGTATAATAGTTAATAAACATGGAGCGGACCTCTGAATGCAAGTTGCAAACTCACAAAAATATGTTGAGAAGCGGTAAGTCCAATTTGTTAGGTAGGATAGGACGCTTAATACGTTACATATTAATTATATTAAATAAATCAATTAAACGGTGGCTAGACCATGCAAAGAAGTTATTAACAGGTATATGAATGGATAAGGAAACAGAAATAATTTTACGATATTCAGCATCACCGCTGCTATCTGCTCTTTATAAGGTGTAGTGTAAAAGTGTCCAAAATGAAGTAATGAGTCTTCATGTTTCTGAATATGTCTCCAGGAAATGGTGCTAGAGTATCAAAGAACAATTGTTGAATAATAATAGGAAATTTTTCTGTAATTCTTTTCGTATAGATCGTGATTTGTTAGGATAATTTAAAATAAACTGTTATGTTAAAATAACACACAAATACCTTGTATATAGAAACATCTAAACCAATCATCGGCTTAGATGAAAATAAAAGCCTTGATTAACTGTTATTAAATATTCTAATAAATTTTCAAACATAGCCCTATTATATAGTTTATAAGCTACTTATTACAAATTAGGATTAAAAAAACCGACATATATCGTTTTATCCTCATCAATGTGCCTCATTTTGGTGCTTTTATACATTCCGTAATATTATAAAATTGCTCTTACGCGCAACGCAGACGGACGACTTTTGTGTAATAGTAGCTTATAATAAATATTCGTGTAACAGTTAGCGTAGTAGTGAGAGTCCGACGACTGCCGACTTTTGTCGGATAATGTGAACTCAACTTTCCGTCAACTTAACGTATACGATAGGAACGGCACACTGCCGACTCCCATTTCCATCAACGCGTGTTCATTCACATGTTCTATTATTTTCTTATTTAGCGAGTTTTAACACGTGACGTTCAGATCAGCAAGAGTCGTTCTATCACGCCGATTTTTTATGTGGGACCGATTTTTGTAGGATGTGTGCGTTAAAGTAAATTATGTTCAATTTACCCCGATTATTGGCGGTCATTTGCATTATTGTGTTATTGCGTTTTTGTGTGCCGCGTTATTGGGCACACAAAAACACAATTTATTTTTTTACTGTTTCCAACAAAGCTAAAATGATAACTGATTAAAAATAAATACATCATTTCATTATACGTATTCGTTTTTTAATATGTAGAATTAATAAATATATACACGTATTTAAATATTTCCTCTTGGTGGCGTACCCCTGTGCAGAAGGTATTATTTTGTGCGCTATTTATGCGCATAAAATAACATGTACTGCACTAATGTTTTAAAAGATCGAATGA
Source organism: Druceiella hillmani (assembly GCA_039881145.1). Classification (NCBI taxonomy): domain Eukaryota; kingdom Metazoa; phylum Arthropoda; class Insecta; order Lepidoptera; family Hepialidae; genus Druceiella; species Druceiella hillmani. The sequence goes on from JAYKKI010000012.1 coordinate 24,978,299, forward strand.
AAAAGTCTTACCTCTCCTGAAACCCTTTCTTTTGTGCCCTTGTCCTTTCCTTTCTTTTCCACCCCAAATCATATCAATACTTTGTATTACTAATACTTTTGTCTTTTTTGTGTTTTTTGCCTCTCTAATGTACTATAAATAATTTATATTGTAAAATAGCTTACAGTCTACCAACTAAATTTCAATACCGATGGTCATGGTTGACTAGAAGAAATTGCTCATGTATCAATAAATCCGCCATATGTATTATGCATAAAAGCTGATAAAATAAATAAATATTAAATCGTATAATTATTTTTTGCTTTTTTCAACTGTTATACAATTTTAAAAATACTAATATTCCTAAAATTGTAATAATTAAAATACAGCGCATATCAGGATTTAGCAACTATTTCAAAACACTACTCGCTAATACCGTGGAAGTTAAAACCGTGGAATTTAAACGTGTACACTGCAACATAAAAATCAGAACGACAAAATATTTTTGAAATTTTGTGATTTACATTTTTTTTCCAAATTCCTTGTAAATGTAAAAGGCAATATATTGGTTACTCAGGGATATAACTTTTTACTTCTAAAGAGAATATCTAGTTTCTATTTTATGTTATTCGAAATTTCTATTCAAATCGACTTTATAGTAAGCGTAGTATGAACTGCTTTTATGTGTATTGATCATATTGTCCTGGTAGCAATTTATTGATAATTATCATGTTTGCTGGTACAATCAATATCGTGAATATCTGCAAGAAACATTGCCAAACAAGTGCAACAAGCAACGTATAGACGTTTCTGAAATTGTTGTTACATTAGTTAGTACTGAGTATAATCAGAAAGAGATAGCAAGAAATGTGACACTCCAAAGTTGTTCGTGTCCATTGCTAAAATGAATGTTAATTTTTCTTTATTCCCATTATTCTATTTTTAGGAATTTTTGTGAAACTTTAAACAATTTGTTCACTAAAAACCGAAGTAATTTGGTATTGTAATAACAGCTTTTCAATAGCTTTACACATATCATATTCCCGAAGCGACTACTCGCCGTATTGAAGTATTATAAAATAATTTGGGGTCATAAATTACAGAAAAGAAATCGACCTTATCTGATATTTTTGTTTGTTTAATCATTAAATTTAAATTGTGTATTATATAAAAACTACTGACTAAATTAAGCGAAATGTTTACTATATGAAACATTAAACTGCTTCATTTTAAAGTTTAGAAAACATCACTGAAGGATTTAGGAAGTAAGCAAGTATAAAAGTATCGGCGAAGATTAAACTGGTCGACATCATGAAAAATTCTGTTCTATATCATTTTAAATCCTGATGTGTATAATATTAAGCCCTGTTGTTAATAATATTACAATAGTTTACAATGAAGTCGAAACCGTGAACATACACAACACAGGTCGTGTGCACTTCTCCGTATGTATGTCACAGTATTATAGCCCTTCACCTAGATTTATTCGGTTAGTAGGAATGTAATGAGCGTTTTTTTTTATGAGTTTCTATTTCTTCTAGATAATTATAGAACTATCAAGAGAGCCACCATGTAATTTGGTAGCAGTAAACTATGTAAATATCTGTCAACTGCCACAGACCCCTCCAATATTTACGAGAGCATATACTTTATTATTTTTGGTATTTTTGTGTTCTGTTCGTTTAGATCACTCGGATCATTAATTTAAAATAAGACATTCTGGTAACGAAAATAAAAGGAAACAACTCAATTGGCCAAGAATTGCAACAAGTGGGTTTATTCAATAACTACATACTACATATACATGCTTGTCTACGTACGGCTGCACAGATAATATGTACGATAGTGTTTGATGAGTTTCGACATAGATTTTTAACTAACATTAATTATTAAAAATACGAGAGAAATTTCAAATAGAAACAGTATTACGATGCATATTTTGTTTTCATAATTTTGCCCAAATGAATTATGTTTTGAACATTAACTACTTTTTAGTCAACACCTCAACTTCGGTTCGCTACAACGTAAAGAGCAGTTGTTGCTTTTTGTAGCATAAACTCGATTAATGTATAGCACTATAAAAGATTTAAGATCTTTAAGTTGATGCGTATTTTACTTTTAATAACATTGAATGAAGCCATGATTTGTATACGTAAATACTAGCAATTTTAATTTTAATGTAATTGAATCACCGGTTTTCCACATTTGTATATTACGTTAAAATTATTGTCATAAAATCTCTCTTATTGACCATTGTAGTCCCAAATGCGTCCGTCGTTATTTTCATTTAATTCTTGCAGGTATATTTGCGTATAGATTAAATTTTCATTGACCGCACCGCATCCTTTGTAAGCATAAATTACACGGAATGGGCGATACATTTGCAGGCGTTTAATACAAAATCAGAGCGGTTGTACTCCCATTGTTATATAATTACACAATGGATGAAGGAGTCTTTGTTTAGCGATTACGATCGAGTCCGTTATATTTTCATTCAAAGGTCAATATATTCGATATGTTCTCTATATATAGATGTATATATGAAGCAGGTCTGCTCACTTTTTAAGTTATATAACACATAAATAACCTAAAATTATACACGTTCTTCTAGTATTCTAAGAAAATCCTAGATCTGGTACAAAATCATTAAGCATCGTAGAAAAAATTAGAAAAGTGGTCTTCCTGTACATTCAGTTGTTACTAAACTGGCTGTTTTTAAATGAGTACAACAAACAGTATGGTCCCAGGGTACAGAAACAATTATTTCAATTAATGTTTCTTTTCATATTTCATCCCCGTTTTCGAGATGCATCATTTAGTTTAGCGCGGAGCATCCTGCAGTGCGCGCGCACAGAGCGCGCCATTCGGCCTGATCCAAACTAGGCGACGCCTTATTCGACTATGAATATTGAGGTTTGCACAGATGTTAATTAATTGGTATAGTAACATTTTTTCGGATTTCTATCGTAAACGTGAGATAAAAATTTGTGACAGTTTTTTTCATTTCGTCCATATTTTATTATTGAAAAATTCATTATTGAAGAAAAACTCCATTTTTAAATAGAAAAAATATTGTTTATTTTTAATATTAAACAATAATATTTATAAATTATAATATTAATATTTGGCATTGAAATGATCAATACATAGAAATAAAAGTATATATGCTCGATCTGAATGGTTTTATACTGTGTCGTAAAATAGTACACAATTTTCTAACACTTCAGTTCTGATTTATATACAGGTTCCTTGCAGGTAACAAACAACGTCCCTATTATTCTAGCAATCGTGTGATCAAATTGTGTCAAAAATACATCAAATTAAGTCAACAATATTAAAGAACTTTGTGAAAATTATGTTTCGAATAGATCATTGTCGATACAGATTTAATACTTTTACCTATTATCCATGTGACCTTCAGGCTAAATAGGAAAATGTAAAAAATTATTTTCAACATTTTCGAAAAAACAATTATTTTCGAAATTGCGGTTCCGACGGAAATAAAATTATATTTGTTTACAGAAACACGCTTCAAATATATTTAGTTTAAATAGCAGTATGAGTAAAATATAATTTTTTCGTTACGTCATTATATAGGCTGTAACACAATATGTTAACGAACGGAAACATTCAATAGGATAAGGCTATTCTAATCCAAACGTCAATTAACATTATAAACGTCAAAGTGAGTTTATTTAATTATTTAAATTTTCTAATCAAATTATGTAAACAACTTCAGTAAAATTTTGCTTATTTGTAGTCGTGTTTTTTTAGTAAAAACATCGATGAATTTTATCAAAGAATTTATTGTGATAAATGCAAAAGTGAGTTGCTTTATTTGTTTCTTTGCTCTTCTCTAACTTTTACTCCACTAATTAATTGCGTAACCTGACTCAGTAATGTTGGTGCACATTCCATAATGGCAGTATGATTTTTCGTGAATATCATGCATACAAGTTGTATTATGCAGACAAATACAGAATACTTTTTTCCTAAAGCATTTGTTCATGTGAGCGAAGTTTTAGGTCAAACATTTAAATTGCTCGTTCCGTAAACATGGCCTGATGTCTGAACTAATACGCTTATACGCCTTTTAAAATTTTGATGTCCCCTTATTTCAGATACCAGGCCGTGTTCAAAGGAACAAAATCTGAAATTGTAAATATTTTATTGAAAAAATAGCATGTCAACCCTTTGCATGAGGAAACGGTATATTCTATTTGTTTTTGGAGAATATCCCCGTTTTATTCTTAATCCTGGCAATATTAAAGATCGCAATCAAAATTTAAATAAAAAATAATCCTGAGGAATCTGAAAAAAATTTCAAAGTTAAAATTATGAATATATTATGAAAATATAGCTAATTGTGTAATTTTTTAATTACTTAGTTATCATCCATTCGGCATGAATTTAGTCATTATTTTATAAATATCAGGGAACACTGAATTTATTTTACAGAATTTCTTAAAAATTAATCAAAATCCTCAGCCAAGCTTCACTTTTTTATTTTCTCATAACTTTTATATTTTTGTAAAGTATGATATACTGATTTTATAATTCAGAAGATAACATATTTTTGTCAAATATTATCAAGAAATTCGTTCTATTTTGTTTAATGAAAAATAATAAGCACATTTTCTTGCGGCAGTAGTTTTACTCATGCACAATTTTCAGTCACTACTTGTTAGATAAGAAATAATTAATATAAATAGCCGTATAGAAATAACTCAGCTTCCAAGAAAGTAACGGTGGAATGCAAAATATAGACCTTCTAATCCTTATTGTGTACGAAATTAAAAAAAATCATTAGCTGGAAAATGTATTTTAAATATTCATTTTTACTAAAAAATTAAAAAAAAATAATGACCATAAAATACGTACCTATTTATTCAAAACAAATAAATAAGTTAAATATGTTTGGAGTCTGTGCCTGCAAATTAATTATTGTTGAGGTGTGCCCTGCCGACCAACTTAAAACAAATATGTATGTTTACTTAATTTACAAATTAAATCTTTTGAATTAAATTAAGGCGGATTTGAAAAAAAATATTTCAGAATGTTTATTAATTAAAAATAGTAACACTTCATATAACATTGAAATGTTTTCTTTCTTACAATTGGTACAATTATTAAAATTCGCAGGCAAATGCTGGTATAATATAGATAACTTCCTCTTTGTCTAAAGTTGGTTATCAACAAGAAACTGAAGCGAAGCGATAGCTGTAGCCGTGAGTGGTTATCTGCTAGTCATTGAGTAGTTCTGTTCTCTATATCCAAAGTGCAATATCGGATTTTGCAAAGTAACAAACAGAAATAGTAAATATTTTGAATCATTGTTGATTTACTACCGCCCGTTGCATTGTTCATCTCTAGAGCTCATCATCAAACCTTAACCTCGTAGAGAATGTAGTTATTTTGCGAAGTACCAGTAGCAATTATCATGAATCACAATTGATATACTACTATCGTTTAAGGAGTTGCGTGTTCACATTCGTAACTCCTCATCAGACCCTGACCTGGTGGATGAGGTAACAAAATGGAAAATATCTACTACCGGTAGCAAATATCTTGAATCACAATTTATTTATAACCACTAGTTTAGGAGTCCCATTATTCATTTCCGGACCTCATTCACAGATCATCACCATATTTATATGGGACCACCTCGTAATATGCTATTTCAGATAAAAGAAAAATCGGCCCAGAAATCAGAGAGGTGATTATCGGTGCACATACATCCAAAAAAATACGCTTCGAGCATATAATCGCCTTCTTTTTGAGTTGGTTTACGAGAATATTTATCTCTCGTTTTTATGCTTCGTTCATTTATTTAAATATCTGTTTATTAACACGTGAAAAAATAACCGTTTTTAAGCATATTGCGCGCACAGGGGATTGTGAGAATCTGCATAATTTAAGTTCGTCTGAAGAAGGCGTGCAAAAAGGTTAAAAATTATATATAATATGTTTGTATATTAACACGTGAAGAGAAAAAAATGTATCCTTTTTAAGTATAATACACACACGGAGGAGTGCGAGATTTAGCAAAATTAAAGTTTATGTGGAGAACTATAGAACTAAAATTTACTTATTACGTCTATATATTACTACGTGAAAAGGAAACTTAACATTTAAAAAGGTACACTTTTAAAACTACACTTTTTAAACGTACACTTTTTAAAAATATTGCGCGCACGCAGGAGTGAGATTTGGCATGGCCAAACGGTGGTGGTTCAATGTTTTACAACTATGAGAATTTTTACTCCATAGTTCTTCAGGCTATGTGCGATGCAGATTATGGTTTTACGTATGTAAGCATTGGATCATATGGAAAAAACTCGGACTCGTCTATATTCCAAGACAGTACACTATACAGGTGCCTAGAAAATAACACTTTAAATATACCAGGACCGAAGCCACTGCCTGGAACAAATAGTCCAGTTGAACATATAATTGTGGGTGATGGAGCGTTTGGATTATCTAAAAAGATTATGGAGCATAATTTTATAAGAATTCGAGATGGTTATTCTATTGAAGATACACTTACAATTGAGGGTATGATAGAGATACCAACTGCAACTACGAGTACAAACAGGTCTGGCAACGCTCTGCGAGAACATTTTGCCGAGTATTTTTTGAGCCCTCTTGGTAGTGTTCCTTGGCAAGACTCGTATATATTTTAACTGTAAAATGCTTTGTACTTCTAGTAATAAATAAATACTTCTAGTAAATAATATAATAAAGATATTCTTATATAATAAAATAAACACTTGCCAAGTTGTTGTTTTTCTTTTTCTGAAACATTTTCGAAAAGGGTGACAACAATATCCTCCCAGGATTTGTTTCTTGCATCTTTATTTTTGTAGAGTGGATCGGATGCATTCCACAATATCGGTCTCAGGCGTACTTCGTCAATCACTCTACTCGTGTCTACATCGCGATTCGACATGTCTGTACACCCTGACGGCGTCCGCTCTGCTCGACACTAAAACGCTCTCTGAAGACAGAGGCGCGCGGGCGATGGTGAGCGCTGAGGGCTGCGCGGCGCCGACGCGCGACGCGCACGGCCGCTGACGTGTCAGCGCTGACCACCGTCCGCGGTCACAGCTACGCGTTATTCAAAAACGCTCCATAGAATTTCATACATTTCGGCTGTCAGCGCCGATGGTCAGCGCGACAGTAAAACCAGCCTAAAGCTTATACGGAACAGGAGTGCAAAAAGCTAAACTTTATATATGATATATATTAAAAACAAATAGATAAAATACAAAAAAAAATATATGTATAATAAAAAATATATAATAATAAAAAAATATATATGCAATGGCGTTTTTATTATATATATATATATATATATATATATATATATATATATATATATATATATATATATATATATATATATATATATATATATATATATATATATATATATATATATATACATATACAATGGTTAGAGGTATTATCTTTGACAAAAGAACCTTAATCATGTTCAAACTTTAATGAATTACGGTTCCAACCTTTGGGTAACCCCTCCTAAGGAATTATACATGGAGGAAAATATTTGAATTAAAATTTTTTTCACAGATTTTGTTGCACTTAAAATAACTTTTTCCAAATAATTTTTTGTACTTTATGCAATGGCGTTTTTATTAATATTTTTATGTGCGGAATGAATGAATTGCTAGTGAGGAGATATGCGATGAGTCGTTAATGTCGAACGCATACCAACTTACACATAATGTGTAAGTTGGTACTGATGGTACTAGAACCTGTCGTCCCTGTAATGACTGTGACGACCCTCTTAACTTGAATCATATGTTCAGCTGTGCTGCCATTTTGAGGTCTCTGTTTGATCTTGGAGAATTTCCATTAAGCGGACAGCTCTACTATGAAAATATCATTAATATCGCCAAATGCGTCATTTATACGTATGGACATTTGTAGCCACATCTTGGTCTCATGTGGACACGTCAACAACTAAGCTATCATCTTTGCCAACCGGTCTATATCCTAAAATCCATTATAAAATGCATCTGTTATTCGACTGTAATATTTCTCTCGTCCTATATTTAATATTAAGGAATTTAAATACTAAGGAAGTCTGAACACAAAGTTACGCGTAAAACCGAGATATTTTTTATAAATCGACGACAATTATACGCCTACGAAAGATACACAAGAAGTTGACATTAAAAGTATGAGTTGAAGTAAAATCGGTCAATAAGAATTACCGGTAACAACATCAACACAAACTAAATACTGTAAAAGGTGAGTTTTACAAAACTATAATTTAAATGCTATTCTTTGCATCACTATCAGAGCTTTTTGACAGAATGTATAATAAAAGAATGACATGAAATTATTTAATGATTTAAAATATATCTTTAAAAAGACCCAAAATTTAAACATTAATTTTTCTTGTGGATTTGTCTATCACGATTTATTCTAATGAACTGCGGAGACCAATGTCTTTATCCAGTTCAAATATAACCTCTTTAAAGACAATATTGAAAGAGCAAATACGACATTGTACAATGTCTATAAATAAAAGTACTAAATAGAAAAATCACTTTTATTATTTATACACAAAGAAACATTCTCGCAAATAAAAGAATGCCACCCTTGTCAAGCCAGCATAAACCTTCCTAGTAATTACCCCAGAGAATATTTATTGTCAAAATTGAGTACGGTTGGTGTACCAACTTATTTGGGTGGCGTTTTTCCCTGAAATTGTATATCAAATGAAATAATTTTCTGTTACATACACAGGTATTGTTCTTTCCTTACAAATTTTGGAATTTATTTTATTATTAGTAATTCCAGGGAGAATACTGAGGGAAATTTATGTATATTGAGGGAAAATACAGTATGCCGCAAACTAGCTATCGTTCGTTTCTTGTCATATTAAACTTAACTCTTCAAGTTTGTACAAATATCTATAATATAATTTACTTTTTCGATTCCATAAACTTGACGCAATATAATCGCTGAAGTAGTTTAGGCACATTTGCACTCGCGTATGTATTAAAATACGAAATAATATTACTAAATGTCAAAACTATTACTTTAAACTAAATTTTATTGTGAAAAAAAGGAAAGAAATTTGAGTTAGTTTGGATGTGACAAAATCATAGCTGATAAATAATACACATATACAAGTATGTGCGGAATAATGATTGGGTAAAAAAATTCAGCTGTAATAATTAAAGTGTAGAAATAATCCTGTTCTGTACGAGTAAAACTCGAACTGTAAATGTTCATTACAGCCATGTATATACGTATTACATATACATATATATATATATATATATATATATATATATATAATATATATATATATATATATATATATATATTAATATATATATATATATATATATATATATATATATATATATATATATATATTATAACGTTAAATGATGTAACACACAAATATTGCCCAGTGCATTTTACTTGGGCGTACAGTAACTGTAAACCCCGTACTTTTTTTAAATTTTGATAAGAATACATTTTTCGAACCCATATAGCCTACTCTTTCCAGACTACACGATAAATGATTCAAATTTTTTTCAATATTTGTAAGTTACTATCCTTCATAGCTATACAACAATTTTCCTATATTTAATTTTATAGCTCTTGTCCCGTAAATGAGAGCGTAATTTTATGGAGCCTATCAACTAGTCTTTATATTGAAAAATCCAATTAACGAATGTTTTAATATGATTATGTAAGGTTGCTGCGAGTCAACAGCGATTCCTTTGGATATTGCCACGTAATTGACCTCTCAGTGTTGTGTAATCCCTACTGATTTGCCAATTCCGTTTAAACAACTTCATTTTCCGTCAAAATTTCTTTTACTTTAACTATTAACAAGTCCCAGGGTTAAACTTTCAATTTGATAGGGATTGACCTACGAAAAGAATGCTTTACTCATGGGCAACTGTATGGTGGCCTATCACGAGTCGGAGCTCCAGAATATCAATTTATTTTGCTGCCACAAAATAAAACTACATCAAATATTGTTTATAGGGAAGTTCAGACACTAAATTTTAGAAATAAATTTCATTAAAAAAATACATTTTTAGCAATTAACCTTATCTTAAAAACTTATTCTTAGAACCGCCAATGATGTGACTGCTAAAAATTGTAATTACTATAGGTATTATTATAAGAAATTATTACGTTGTTCTATTTGTACAAGCTTAATTCTGTTTTTTTTATTATAAAAAGCGGTGACATTGGCACCTGGAAAAGAATTTATAAATTTCAGAAAATATTTGTAATGTCCATTGGTTCTTATGAAATCGATTTGGTTTTTTATGATGTTACTAAATAAGATGTCAAAATCGCCGCTTTGCTTGTTTAAAAACGTTTTAAATATACACAGATTATTATCTTTACTCGTCTGATACAAAATTAAGAACAATATTATTTTGTCCGTAGTATCTGAGCCTTAAGCTTTCACATAAATATGGTAACATCTCTAGTGATAGGATGGTTGGTTACAGTTTTTATGTTTGCCTATAATTTTCAATACTTGTATCGAGTTGATGTTTCACGATTTTGAGTTTAAAACGTTAATGATAATCCTAGGTAAAAGTGTATTTTACTTAACCTATATTTTAGTAATATTAATTTATTATATTACTATTACAGTTTATTATCACTTAAAACAGAAATAATTTTTAACTAACCTTTATTTCAAATTTATAAAAATAACTTCTATTGACATACTATAGCAAAATTATAATATCTATTCTTAAAATTATTTTAAATCTATCGCGTTACTTTTCACGTACAAGTATATATGTTTCCAGTTTTGTTCGCCATATTTATTAGAACTAAAGTAACTGGCCCAAATAGTATTGGGCCCAGGTGTATAAAAATTACACAATCATAAAGTCGAAATAAGGTTATTTTTTACAATAATTTGTAAATAAATATATATATATATATATATATATATATATATATATATATATATATATACATATACATATATATATATATATATATATATATATATATATATATATATATATATATATATATGTTTCAGTTTGTTTTTCTCACTCAGTTGATTTCAAATTCATAAACCTTTCAAGTAGTATCTTTCAAGGCTGATACAATTAATCTTGACTATTTAGTAATAGAAGTAAACTTACAGTAAAGTTCAAACCTTGAAATTCCAGTTATGTAACTTAATTTTGCGGTACTGGCAAAATACAGAAAAATTAATATGTAAATAGTTTATAAATTTAATGTGGTGAACTATTGAAAATATAATGAATACTGGTGTGTAATATTGAAAATTAAAACTCACTCGCGATTGGGGAACTAGAAATTTTATACAATCCATAAACCTTTAACATTATTTTTTGATAACTTTCTACTCAACGGTAAATAAAACTTAAATATTTAATAAATTTGGAGCTAATTTTGTAGAAATTAAGTTTAATTTAATTCTTCACAACTACATGAAACTACGTAATGTAGTAACATTTCTACTTCATTTAAATCCTTTGCCACCACCTAGGTTTCTTTGTATAATAACATCTTGTTGGTGGGCAATTTGAAATAATCTACAAATTGCCTACCTGAAGATGTTATCATATGACAAAACTTAGGTCGCTGTAAAGAATTTAAATAAAGTAAAGAAATAATACTGTATCGCGTAGTTTCATTTAGTTGTGAGAAGATAAATAATAAAGTTTAATTAACGCAAGCATATTAACTGTGATAATAGGTTCAAAATATTTAATAATATTGAATTTGTAACAATGCTTAAAAAATATATATAGTATAGTGTTATGTATTTTAAGATGGTAATAATTATTTCACATGGATGATTATAATATTAAATAAAAAATCAAATAATACAAGTATGCATTTAAAGTCCAAAGACCACATAAATACGATCATACTTCACGCCTTTCAAAAGAATTTAAAATGTCAGTCTTCACTGTTTTGTTTGATACGGCCATACATTATTAGTAGTGACAACAACAGTTTTACTTATTTAATTAATATCGTCGGGTTTACAATTTCATTGTAGTTATATACTTTTTAATTTTTTCATGTCGTATTTACAATAAAGTTTAAAAAAAATTAATAACAAATGCCGTTTTTTGGTAATGATGTTAAACGGCAAGGGGATATTAATCAATACTATTTAAACTTATTATTTATTTATACTAGAATTTATTAAAAGGGAAACAATTCTTGACATTCCCTTTAGAACATTATTTTTATTCTACTGGACTTCAGTGGAAGGCATATTGCACACTTCGTTCGTAAACACTATTTGGTTTATTGGATAATTTTGCAGAGAATTAAATTATCATAGTTACGAAATATCGGAAACGATATTTGATTTGTTTTTGGATAATCTTTAAGAGGTTTAATTCCACTGTTCTGTTTAATTCAATCAGCATATTTCTGAGAAGGATTTATAAAGTTTATAACTTATCTGTAAAAGTAAATGCTGTGCAAAATAGGACCATATATTTAGGAGTTATAACTTTTCAGTACAAGTCGGTTTTTCATTATCATCCTGGAAGGCAAAAATATACTTAAAATAAATGTACAAAATGAAATAAATTTTTAATAAATAGTAAAAATGACAATAAATTTATCTTTAATTTGTATTAAGGAAAATTAAAATAAAAAGGAGTAGCATGATAGTGTAAGCCAAGCTTAGGACCCCTCGATTACGATTCGAAATCCTTAGAAAAAATTCTGTTTTCATTTGGGTTTGCACAAAATGTTTCGATTTGTATAAAAATGTGGACAATATTACTTAGTAACTTCTAAGGAATATGATTAAAACTATTTATAGATATTTTGTAAATTAAAGAAATTCATAAATAACTACAAGAAGTTATATTAATACAAGGTCTTTTATTTATCTTTTTGCATTAATTTGCGATAATAAAAGTAAATCTTCTACGCATTACTAAGGAACTATGCGTGTCAAAAATCGTTGTTATGAACTTGCAGCAATACGTGTATCCACTGTACACAGTATTACTGTTCGCTCGTACAATAAATATTAGTTTTGCTATTCGCTTTCAGGTCTCTCACAACTGCCGGTGCAGTTAATATCACAAATGTCTGAAATGAAATATTGCTGGGCGCTGGTACAAATAAAGACAATAGCTAGTAAGCACATTTAGTAACATCCAATATTCAATTTGTACTTCGTGATAGCGTAACGGCTAGGACAAATGATAATCAAAATACATGAATGTATTCTATTACTAGCTTTTTCCCGCAGCTTCGCTTGCGCAGACAATTCGTTTTTTTAACTTCAATCTAATTTTCCGAACCGACAGTTTCAAGTTAAGAAAGCATATGAAACAAAGGCGATCTCGCTCGAAATATTACAAATTACCATAAACATATTTTTTCCATACACATTCAGCCAGCCCTTTTCACCCTCTCAGGAGTTGAATCAGAGAAGTGTTTAAATATGTGTTTTATTATTTGTGTTGAAGAACATCAATACCAAGTTTCACGTAAAAATTTACAATAGAAATATTTTCCCCTTCAAAATTTGCCACCACTTTTCACCCCTTAGGAGGTGAATCTCGGAAAATACTTAAATACGTGTTTCATTATTTGTGTTAAAGAGCATTAATATTAAGTTTCACGTAAAAATGTAATATAGAAATATTTTTCCCATACAAATTTAGCAACCATTTTTCTTTCCCTTAGAGGTTAAATCTTGTTAAAACATTTAAATCCGTGTTTTATTATTTGTTTTGAAGAGCATTAATATAAAATTTTAAGTAAAAACTACCTTTAAATAATTTTTCCCTTAAACATTGTTACCCCTTTATTTAAACCAATTTCGGCGTTAAATCTCTAAAAATGATTAAATACATGTTTCATTATTTGTATAAAAGCTCATTAATACCAAGTGTTATATAAAACTTACAATAGGAATATTATTCTTTTACAAACTTTACCACATCTTTTCATTCCCTTAGTGGGTGAATTTCAAGAAATCCCTTCTGAAATAATGCCTCCAGTATAAAACCAACACCCTCTCCAAATTTATATAATTAACAGTATGGAGTTGTGCGTTGATATGTCAGTCAATCGGAACATTGCCTTTTATATATTTAGATTTACAATAATATTCATACATTCCTGCACATTCTGTGCAAAAATATGAACAGAAGAATTCTGCAGGCGCCTGTGCACGCACGCTCACGCGACTACGTGCACGCGCACGCGAGTACGTGCACGCGCACACATGTAAACGCACACACGCGCGTACACGCAAAAAGCCAACACGCGCCCACGCGCACATGCGCCCACGTGCATACGCGTACATGCGTCCACGTGAACACGCGCGCAAGCGCTGACGCCCTCACTCGCGCAGGCACACACGCAAGCGTACACGTGCACACATACACACACACACACACGTGCAAACAAATGCGCGCGCGCGTGTGGACACACACACTGGTGCATACGCACACACACTTACACACACACATATACATTTAAATAAAAAATAATTTTTCACATATTTCTTCGTAAAAAAATCACTTTATAATTGTAATTAAAACAAAAATAGAAATATTGTCAATAAAGTACATCTATATTTTAAATAATATTCAATTTTTATAATAAATAATACAGATCTTCAGTTAATTATGGCTAGTTGAGGTTTCTTCCCCAAATAATTTTTTGTGAAACCGAGAAACTACTTGAAATTAAGGTAAATGATGTTTAAAATAAGTAAGGATGCATATGTATTAACATAAAACAGTAAGTTATAGAAATTTAAAAATATTATTTGATATAATTAAAGACATCACGTACTAGTTATATTTAATATAAGTTTTGCATTAAACAATTATATTTAGTGAAAATACCCATTAATGTTCTCCTCCAATTGATAGTTTACTATATTAACATATATTAACATATTGTTATTGCAAATCAAAAGTATTTTTTCACACGTATTTAATTTATATACCGTTTAGTTTTTGTAGCAAAAGCTCATAAATTTCAATAAAGCACTGGCATTTAATAACGCTAAATTATCCATTACGGACAAACATCATTATAGTTAGTTCTTAAACAAAAATGAAATTGAACTTCATTATCGCTTAACAAATTAATGTAAATGAATCTCAAATGAAGACTAATGAAACAAGTCCATTGAACCCTTCTTGTCCAAACACGGTAACTGTATAATTTAATTGCGACATTAAATTGTGGTTTATTGTATTTCATAATTACACGTTAGCCGTGATTCTTCTGACGGAAAGGAAAATCGTACGTAACGGATGAGACATTCTAAGGCCGTATTATTATTATCAAAATGCGATGAATACAATAAGAGTGGCATATAAGTTTCCTTACTAGGTTTTGAAATCTTTGTAACTTTGGCTCACAGCTGATACCCCACACGATATATATGATGTCAAACAATTATATTTTCTTTTACTTCATTCACCCCTCTAAAACTACTGCATAAATATGTTTTCAGTTCAAACTTCTGAAATATAAGAGATTGTTTGGCACAGTGATTAAGTTACACTTAATCACTTTGCCAGACTTTAAATTCTATACTTAACCGTTTTTAGGAAAAAAATGGTTTGGAGATGGAGGGGAATAGTATATCTAGAATTACCTTGCATAGAATAGGAATAGGGATCCTTCTACATGTCGAGTCAATCCGTATCCCGCACATTAAAGAAATAATAATAATAAAATATCGAATACTTTATATGTATATATATATATATATATATATATATATATATATATATATATAAATATATATATATATATATATATACATATATATATATATCTATATATATATATATATATATATATATATATGTATATATATATATGTATATATATATACTCTCTCTGGAAATTTTGAATAAATATTTCAAGGGTCAACCATTAAAGTATATTTACGAGGATTAATATGCTTTGTCACCATACAATGTTTCAACTTTTTCCTTCGGAGGATTTGAGGAAAACACTACTATAACAGACGGATAGACAGAGGAACAGATGGTGATACAGAGTGACTGATTACATAAGACTTTCGTTTTTTGTCCTTTTCTAGTATGAAACCCAAAGTTTAATCACAAGAGCCTCGTTCTCATACTGAGAATTCCTCGCTAATATAACTACTTTGGTACCAATATATTTGGAGGTATAATATAGGTATAGTAGGGCAAATCGATCTTAAAAGCGGTATTGCCGTACCATCTTTGTCTAGAAGTGATTCAATTTCTTTTTCAATTCTCATACCTTTGCACTGCATTTTTTAAAAAAAGAAGCATCAATATGTTTTTTTAATATTTACATAATGAAAGAGGTTTTTTTTTAAATAGGATAGTATAGATTTAATATAACTAAATAATTACGAGACTTAGCCCTATTTTACAGGAAGTATGTTGTTGGATTCAATAACTCTTTTTAAAAAATTACAGCGTTAAATATTTCCTTCAAAGAAGCCATATGGCACTAACCTGTTCGACTACTTTCTCACTTATTTATAACTATAGTAAATATAAAGTTTAATAATATTTATAGAAAATAATTACGACACATATACAGAAAATATGACTCTTTTACAAATAGTTTCGATAACATCTT
Source organism: Druceiella hillmani (assembly GCA_039881145.1). Classification (NCBI taxonomy): domain Eukaryota; kingdom Metazoa; phylum Arthropoda; class Insecta; order Lepidoptera; family Hepialidae; genus Druceiella; species Druceiella hillmani. The sequence continues at coordinate 24,994,928 of JAYKKI010000012.1, forward strand.
CAATCATAATTGATTTTCCGCATGACGTTACTAGTGTTATGTATAAATTATTTATATGTTCATGTTTATCAATAATTGCTCTTTTTATATAAAACCTCCCCAAAACTCACAAAATGGAACCTTCCATCTAGCACAATAACTTGGGAAAGATGCTAGATAAAGCCACGTCTTCATAATGGTTTGTTCAAGTCAAGAGGGCGTTGGCATAATGTAGCATGTGATTCCAGAAGAAAAAAACTCCTCGTTATTCTTACGGGCTTTTGTTCGATGTGATTTTTCAACCGTCTTGGTATATGTTTTTCTTTTTTTTTGACTGGAGACTGGAGAAGCATATTTATTTTCGCTTTCTTATACACGCGAATGCTGTGAAACTATAATGCAAAGGTCTACCGTGAAATATAACAAAATGAGTAGGTATATACGAGCACAGATTACCGTATCAAATAATAATATTTATTAGCAACCCCGACATATTAAGGAAGTGAACCTGGATTAGTAAGAGAGCAAATATAGGCTGCATAAAATAGGTGAATATGATTGACAACAATTCAAATGAAATTACAATATCAAATTTATTGTACTTTTTATAATTTTTTTATTTATTTCAGGTAATCACATAATTAAAGTTGTGACAATAATGCGAAATAATATGAGTCATAAATAATATGAGTCATTAATAAATTTATAAAAAAGTAAATGCTTTCGTAATTTTAACAAAAACTGAGAATTAAATTTTGTCATTAAATTTTGGTGTATAGTATTTGGTGTATAGTATAGTACTGCTTACATATGAATATAGAAATATGTATAAATACATCTTACGTGAACACACTTACCTGTCTTTATTAATAATAATATTTGACTTGTCTTTGTTAAATTTACAAATGTTTTATTTGAAACTATGAGAGCAAATTTTTAATTGTTTTTTATTAGAAGCTGTAGATCCCTCTTAATAACGGTTAGTTTCAAGAAAAAAGAATTCAATCAGACTCCCTATATCGGTCACTGCCGCTAGTTTGAAGACTTGACGAATAAGAATTGTATCGGACATTTGTTCAGTTTATCGGCGGGACGCCTCAAGTTTGAAAAGTTTCCTCCGAGTCAGTTGAAACTCAGCATCGAAAAACCGTATTTTTTTAATATCCCATGTCTCGATCTTTCTTTATATTAAAATTTCTTAAAGGTTTTCTTGTGTTTATAAATAATGTATATTTTGGACATTTCATTTGGGTGTTTTTGTGTATAATGTATATTTTGGACATTCGGAATTTTTCCCGAAATTTCCACATTTCTTAGATTTGTTACTAAGTCTTAAATATTAACATTTTGTTATTTATTATCACAAAAATATAAAATAAATGAAATCAAAATCATATCCGGATAAGGCCAACCTGAACTCTACTTCATTGCGCGTTATTGTCACATTCATAACTCAAGTTTTCACTACGATTGCGTAGCTAATGTTGTCAGGTACAAGGTCCGTAAAATGCTCTATCTCTATTAAATTAAATGTTTATGATTTCACATTTATGAAGCATGACAGACCGTTTTCAAGTCATAAATCGTGAATAGCATTCTACCTTAAAACGTTTTTGAAAAATCATTTTGAGTTAAAAATTACTTCAAATTGCAAGTTTATATTGAACTTAAAAGTTTAATCAAACTTATAGAATCCATTAAGTTCATTGTTATAAAGCAGTGCATTTATTAAAAAGGATATAATTAACTAAAGAATAATGGACCATTATAGTACAAGGTATTGTTTACTTTTAACAAAAATGATTGACCATGCACACAAATCGCCCGAAGTCTCTCAAATAGTGAACTGCGGAGTAGTTCAGTCATATGTATACCTTGAAGTATTGATTCCTAACAAAGGCGGGTGCGTGGATGAGGCGAGGAGACGTATGGCAGTGACAAGATGCGCTATGAACAAAGTGAAAAAAATATGGAGGCACCGAAATTTTAGCAAGGCCACTATGACCCGGCTCGTTTGAACTCTGGTGTTCCCCATGTTTCTTTACGTCGCAGAGACGTGGACGCTACGAATATTCGAAAAGAACAAAATAGACGCTTTCGAAATGTGGTGCTAGAGAAAAATGCTTTTGGGGTAACGTGCGCGGCCTATACTTCAAGAAATCAGCATCAAGTAACGTCTATTAACACTTGTTCAGAATCAGATTCTAATTTTTTTTGGTTACGTCATGCGTGGAGACTGTATCTCCATAGAGCGCATTGTTGTGCAGGGAAAAGTACAAGGCACTGAACTATGTGGGAGGTCGTCGATGCGGTGGACAGCTCAAGTCTGTTGCAGGTGGTTTCTTGTATGAGTGCAAAAGAGTGAAGACAAGTAGGGAGAGATGGAAAGGCACCGTGAGGCGAGTAACAACGGCCAACCATAACAATACTACATGCTGACCACGACCGCTCTGTCAAGAGCGAAACGACAGAGAAGAATTGTCTACTAATTCTTTTTAATTATAGTTTTATTCTGTAAATATTGTAAATATAAAAAAAACAAGTATGCAAATAGTAAGTATATTGTTATAAATACATTTTTTCACAATCAATCACTACTTCAGAATCATTTAAAAACAGAATAGTTTTGATATTTTGTGATTATTTTGACTAAATTACTTATCGATACAGTTATAGTCAATCATTTTCGTTAAAATATAAAAAATTTACGTATGTATGCAAAAATGCGTCGAAAATGAAGTCTACAACACAATCATACAATAAAGAAAAAAAAACAAATGACAAGTCACGAGTAAACCATTAATAAAAATTAAAAAATATATATTTCAGAAATAGTAAAAGAATATCCGAGATAATATGGTTTTAGACGACATTTAAATTTGTTGGTGCACTTGAGGGAAGTTGAATTATTTTTAAGGTTTTTTAAGAATTTTGTTTTATGTAAGAGCGACATGAAAGTTAACTTTCAAATCAATTTGGATACACTGCTAAAGCCAAGGTTTCATTAACTTCTCAGCGAATTTACTTACAAATTTACGATAAAATTTGATTTTGTGCTTTGTCAGATATAAAAATAATTCAAAATACAAATTTATAGCAACCAAGCAGACCATTCCGTGAAACATGCACAGACTCCATTTGTTCGTCTTGCAGTAAAGGTGCTTAAACATACATGATCAACTGTGCGGACGGCTTACTTGCTTTCGTTCTAAAATTATATTATTTCTGCCTTATTGATAAAATCAAAATAGTTCCTTTATCATAAATAGATAATAAAATATTCATACAATCTGGATGGAAGACTTCTTCGTGTCTTTTAGCTGCGATGGAATCCGTTGCATGATCTTCTTTACGTAGTATTACGTCAGAAGCACCAAGTAAATTTAATAAATAATTCATTAAAAAGTATCAAAGCCAGCGGATAAAGGATTATGTCTTATTATCGCTGCTACGTACAATACGATAATAGAACCTCGTACTTCTGTGAAAGTTATTGTACATACGGTATGATTAATTTCACAAATACAACATTCATATCAACAAATTGTTTATTTAGGAAAGATTAAATATCTTTAATAATTTAATTTGCAAGACATCGCTTTTACAAAAATCTTCTGAAATGTAATGCGAAATTTGCCAAACTTACAGTATACTAAATCTTATATACGTTTATTTCAAATTTACATAAATTTGAAATAAACGTATGTAATATTTATAAACAAAAGTAAATATTTAATTGTTGATAAAATAATAATGATAAACACTTTATTGAAAATAATGTAACAGTCCAAGGATATACTTTATACTTTGCTATCATTTCTATTCTGTTTTTTTTTATTTAATCTTAGATCACGGATGTCTAGTCAAAATGACAATCGTATCAATTTATGCCTTTCCTAAGTATAATAAGCAACACGTGCTTAACAGCATTTGGGCGTTTCATCCTCTCTTGAGTTTTTTTAGTAATTATAGCGATATAATAGAACTTAAGAGTATAATTAATATATTCTGACCTTATTGTTCTCACGTTTATTTCAGTTATTGAGATTTTTACCTAAGGTTGATGAATTAATGAGTGTTTAATGGAAACGCAGTCAACGCATGGAAACGCATAGTGAAGCGGTACGTTATGTTGTGATATAATTTTTATACCTTTGTATTTATTTATATATATAGTATTTATTTTGTATATTTATTATTATTAAAATATAAACAAACTGATATTAATTAAATTATATTCTGTTCGCTGATGAAAATTGATTTTCGTGTTGCATAGTTCCAATTTTATACATTATGATTTTTTGAACTCTAAAAAGAAAGACCTTCTTCAAATGGTAGATAATTTGAATATTTTAAACGAGACCCTATATATCGGCTGGAAGTAATACTAAGAGCAACCTTGAGACTAAAACGCCGACGATTAACAAAGATGCAAATGATTATATCGAGAGACTCGATTTTATCCAAAACAAACGCAGTGAAATCTGATAGAATTTAATAAACTTAAAATAGAATTGATTCTGATCTTTCGTCTGATGCTCGGTAATATAAAAGAAAAAAGTAAGCGCAAATTCAAAAGTATCCTTTATTCAATCAACCCGATATAATAAAACTAAAGAAAAAAACCTTATTTGGAAGAGCAAGGTAGTGGAAACAATTTTTGAATCATTCGGGATAAACAACAATAAGAAATGCAGTTTGTACAATATCAAAACCTCAACGAAGTAAGTAATGAACTAATCATAAGAATATCATTACTCATAGCAGTCGAAATAGTAAATTTTTTTTCATTATGCATTTCTAAACTGTTTGCTGGTCATTAATAATTAAAAATTACCACTTAAATATTTTTCGAAGCTTTTGGCTTACTGTGATGGGCGTTTCACATATTGTTTCGACCAAACCAAATCTTTCCATCGTGTGTAAACAATGAAACAGTGGACACTTTAAAATTCACGCATCACGATCGGACTATTTTTATGATCGATAAGTTTTCCAAGTAAATTAATTTACGAATTCCGCAAGTTACAGTTTGTTTTTCAAATCCTCATACTAATATTTAGTTTTTCAAATCCTTATACTAATGGTTAGATATATTTATTAAGTAAAATATATAGGTACTTCACTAACGTAACGAGAAAAATATTGATAGGGAAACTTCTTCGATTTCAATTTTCACTATAATATATTTGACAGAATTTTTAGAAAAAATTAAAAACTTTTTTTATTTTTAAAAGGGAATTTTTTTGTCAAGTCGCTTCCTTTATCAGACCGTACCAGTTTTATTGTTTCTTCTTCTTTAATTAAATGAATATACGGAGATACCCAGTTTCACGTATTTGTGTAGCCACTCAAATGAACAGAATGTCCGAGGCAGAATTCGTCAAGGTTTTAGATATTGGCGGATGCTGCACGAAACGTAGACAACTTGCGTCTACAACTTGGAGTTCAGTGCCTTTTTTGTTTGGGCCTAATTTGTTGATGGTAAGAGGCCCATTGAATCCGAACTCTAAGCTTTAGACTTCTAGCTTTTTACTTGCTGATCATCACAAATACCACTATGTCGTAAAATCGGTCAATAAGTAAAAATATATTTTTACGTAAAAAATTACCAATTTTCGTTTAATCTGTCAATTTTATAATCAATTTTTACATAGCCTTTAAAAACTTGCAACAAAAAATCCCTTCTATCAATTCAGTTTCTTTAAAATTAGTTTCTTATAATTTAATTTTATTATCCAGGATTTAAAAAATGTTATTGCTATTAAGCACATAATTATCAACGTGTATACAACATAGTTACTGAGGAAATTGGTCAAACATTTACCTACCATAAATCATCAATATTCTATAAATACAGTAACAAATGTAAAATGAAAGATATTCGAACCCTTGGAAATAATTTTTTTAAATTTTACTCCGCATAATCACCTACGTAATTACAATACCAGGTCAATAATTTTTTTAATTTAAAAATAGACTTAAGATTAAAAGGATTAATAGAATTTGCAAAACAGGTATTTCATCCTAGCACAGAAATGGTTGCAAAAAAAAATAAGAAAAGATATTTAAACATTCGTGGTGTTAAATATTGGTGCGGAATCGGAACGTTTTTTTAAATTTTTATTTTTTGTTTAAACCATGAACTGAACTTTGGTATACTTCTGAACTTCTAAAATGTTTCGAAAGCTAATGAATTTTAATTTTGAAACTTTTGCTAACGAGCAGACAGGTGTACTTATTTCAGGTTATGTATTTGCTTCAGGTCATACGAATAAGTATTGCATTTAAGTCTTTCATTTTATAAAGATCTAACAAAATATATATCAAAAGATATATAGACGCGTTATAAATAAATAAAGTCAAGAGCGCAAGCCGATAATTTACGATTGTTTTATTAACAAATTAAGTCTTTTATATAGCTAAAACTATTTGTTACCAGTTTCGACCAATATGTTAAAAATATATATTTTCGATAAAGACTCCATGAGACGTGTAGTAGTGGGTGCTTTAAAGAGATACAGTACCTACTCTCTGCTTAATAAGTTGGTCTGTTTCGGGCAGCAGGTATTAGATTAGACACATACAGGTGTATTTTTTGGTAAAACATGTCAGAGCATGTCCTATGATTTGAAGACCTGATGCACTTCTTTATTGTCATAAAAAAGTAGTTTGATATCTTTCGTGTTTATAACCAGCCAATTGCGTCCCGAGATTCCATTTTTGTGTATATTTCTTTATAAATATTATAATGTAAATATACAAATATTTACTTTCATTTACGTATTATACCTCATGATACAAATGTTGTTCCTTTATAATAGCTATTTCAGATAATTAGCATTTCGTTTCGCCGTCATAGTGCAGTGAAATTTTATCACGTTTCTGACATTAAGTTAGACAAAGGTGTAAATTGATATATGCTGATTCTCACATAGTATTTAATACTATTACGTCTACATATAAATGCATTTAAAACCTCTTAAGGTGGCGAAAACATTCAATCAATGTAATTTTGGTCTAATATTGATTTCCTTGTTTATTTTACAAAGACACACCTTTTTTGAAAATAAAAAATATCAGAAAAAAAATATTTCAATACAAATTTGTTTAACCCTTCTAAGAGGAATGTTAATCATAGGTTCAGTCTAAGTAGCAACTGCATTCAGTTGAACCGCGCGTCTATGGCAAGCACGTGATACGCAGGCTGTGTTTATAGGGAGGCTAACAAGTATATTCCTGTCATTTATCGTTAACAGAAGAACACTGACGGCTCGCGGTCTAATCACGCAGATAATATTTTATATTAAGGATATTTCCATCTTTACATTTGTTATTCCCAATTTTACAACATATTTAAATTTCAAATGTCATCAAAATGTATAAACCATTATCAAAGTCAGAGGAGCATAATCGATATATTGCTTTTCAGGGGCTAAAACGACCCTTATTTGTGTAAAATTGGTGGAATGTTAGTTCATATATCGATAGAAACTAGAGACATAAATAAAAAGAAACAAATAATTATTATCGTAGTTTTCTGTTTACATGGGTTGGAATAATGTTGATCTAAAACTATTAATTTTTGTTAAAAAATTCTTTTAATCAAGAATGTGACAGTTGCATATGATAGTAATAATAATAATTGAAAAGTACGTAGACAAATAATTTTTACGCCTTAATGCAGCGGTGCGCTGAGTTCGTGTCTTGATAAACAATTACCAATATAATAAAATAATTCACGGCACGACAGCAATTTTTTAATACCTCAATTACTCAAAATTTCGTGATTCGACAAAATGTTCAAATTAATTGGATCGAAATGCTATTTGTTTTGCGGTTCGAGCATACACATGCCAAATGATGAGAGCTTATGGCAAAGGTCGAATTGCGGTATCAAATTAAAAAAAAAACAATCGTATGTAAATTTTACCATTTGATTTGATATAACAAATATTTTTTGTATGAATATTATAAAATTAAAATAAATTCCAGCCGTGTCAAAGCGATCAGTATTATGAATATAATAGATCAAGTGGGAACAGCCATACAAAAATATTTTTTATTATTTATTACGGAATTTATGAATATATTCGGTCAACATAAATGAATATGTTCGGTCAACATAAATGAATATATTCGGTCTCGAATCTGAACGCAGTTTCAAAAAATGTCCAAACAAACAATAAGAATTGAAGCAAAAAATTAAATGAAAAATTTCCTTTATAAAAAAGTTATTGTTAACTTAAAAAGTTGGGTACACGGATACTAACTAATGAGAAAAATAATGTAGTAGTAGATTATAAGATACCACTAATGGACAGTTCCAATTTATATTCAGGCAAAAAATATATTATGTACTTTTACTAGATCCAACTAAAACGCTTTATTAATATTAAACTGATTTTATGTCGCTATTTTTCATTTGGAATCGAAGCATGTATTTTTATGCTCTAAATTCCTCAAATTTTTGTTTAGAACTTTACAAGTGCCATGAAACGCTACCATTCAGAAAAACTGTCGCCCATTTCTTTTTAAATTTCAACCGACCAACATAAAATTGAAATATTTGAGCAGTAATATTTTATTCCGCTAAACTTTATTTTTCACGGAAGTCAAATATAAATATAAGGCACAATCGCAAATATAGACGAATGGATATTTTAGCGATGGACAGAGGAAAGTGCACCGGAATTTCTTACTTATCAAATAAACAGTTTCCATATTATTATAAAGGGATGCGACACGAATGTAGATAAGTGGTTATATCATATGAATAGTTTCCAAATATTTTGCGACTTCCTGTATGAGTTAGACGTATAAAACTAAGATTTTGAGTTGAGATTTGAAAATAGTCGAAACATTCACACACTCTTACTGTTTTGTAATTATGAGAACAGGTAACTCATTTTCTAATTGAGGGATATATTTCACTTCTTGTTTTTATTACATTCAAGCCACTACGATAGAAATAAAAACTCGGCTTCTACGTTATCTCAACGTGAGCCAAGCTATGCATAACATATCGTCCATGTACCGGCCAAAGGAAATGCGCTTACTATATTCTTACACATTTGCACATTCATAGGTATAGTTTTCCATATAAGTAAAGTTTTCTTGTAAATTTTGAAGCACATCCTCTACGACCGTTTCAGGTACATCACCTGCAAATGTGCTCTTTGTGAGAAATAATTCAATACATCAAATTAATCCGCATCACCTGTAAGTCGCAATTATTTTAATGTTATTGTTGTACTGTTTTATATTTGTTGTCTATATTTTCATTACATAATTATCAATATAATATCATTGATACTTAAACTAATTAATTTATATTGGCAATTATTTCTTTAATTATAATTTGTGCCTTTAGCGTTTTACTTAAATAAAAAATGTCAGAAAATATACTGAAATTGTAGCCAGAAACACTAAAGAATTGTTTTAATTGTCCACATTTTATAAATCATCTGCAAAGAAGTCGTTTGTTAATTATTTATATTTTCAGAAAGGTTATGTTGGAACGCTCAATTTACAAATGTATCAGTTAACGGTGAAATGAATCAATAAGTAAATTTGTGTATAGTCTTTCATTGTCCCTAGAAAATCCCTAGAAAATGTTTTATACACACAAGATAATCGAGCACAAATTAATTATTTTCATAAAGATATACTAGTAAACGATAAAATTTATTTTGAAATGACTGTCAAATTGGATAGTGAAAGTTATATTCAGCAGTGGTCTAAATTAAACCCAACTATTATTTAAACTAAAGCTTGAATGGAAAAGTGTTGTGACAGGGAGAAAGAAATGACAACAGTTCAATAAATGTATTTAGATGATCGAGGTGACGTGATATAACCTAACCCAGTTTTCTACTTTTATACAGATGTGAAGTCATTGATAGTATTCTCGACATTTTTACAGATTCTCGTAAATGTTAACCGTAAGTGTAGAGTATGAATATCGTAACTTTAATTTAACACACTCCTTAGACATAAGGGGGTTCTTTACAACACGTTTCTTAGATTAACAGGAATCTGGATAAAATATACCTAGAAATATCACGTTTGTGGATCACTTTAGATGAAAAACAGAAAATCAAAGTCACTAATTAAGTCAATCATGGTCACTAATTAAGTTTTAAAATATATTTTGAAATAACATAACATTTTCTATAACATCAGTAAACAGCATGTGAAGGTTATATATTTTATAAAAACCTTTACATGCGGCTATTGACCTCACATAATCTCATTGTGACGTCAATAATCGCATATAAAGATTCTCACTCCGCTTCATTCGCCAAATCATCTTTTAAACTACTGTTATATAATTATGTTTCACAAAACAGGTTCAAAACATGTACGGTATACTATCTGTGTGCTCCATAATAATGCTGGTGGTGAGTACCGGTGGCGGATCCGAGCCGGTGCTGAGGCGGTTGTGCGGTTCCTCATTGACGAACGCCCTCATCTCCATCTGCGAAGGAAGGTTCAACACTTGGTCTAAGAAATCACTTGCAGGTGTATAAGTATATCGTTTTTCTTATGTAAAATTGTTAAGGGACGAAACCATGATCCTATTTAAAAGCAATTAAGATATAATTTGATAAGTTATGTTGTTAAAGATCCACCAAAAAGGGAACTAACATTAGTTTAAAAAAATATTCTTCCGCTTCCTCTATTTCCATCATAACTTCAAAATTACTGAATCAATTATCCTATATTTTCATAAATTTTTTTCTGAAATCACTTTTAAATTGTTGTTAATCTGTATTTTTTGTAGAATTATTTTAAATACTAGGTTTTTCTTTAATTGAAGTATTAAAAAGTAGAAAATTATTCTCTTTGAGATAATGAACCAGTATATTAAGAAAAATTAATTTAGAGGCATAAATGATAGGAAGTGTATCTCGGAAAAAATATTTTATTTAAATCGGTTAGCAGATTTCGACAAATATACATTTTCATTACAAATCAGTTTTTTAAATTATGTTCGCACCAATATCACAGTTGTTTATTTAAAATACATTAGAGTAATAATTATAATTATTGGTACCTAATCTTATTCATATTACACTTTCCTTTTAACCTTCAAATATCGATTAAAAATATTTTTCTCTGGAAATGGTATAATTGAAACGAAAATTGAATCGTGTAAATGAATTTTGACAAGTAAATATAATTTGATTCCAAGTTTCATTTTTTTTGACATGTCATAATTTTAACGAGTGTAGAAATTGTTTTCACATAATTAACCGAAAAAAATATATTATATAAATCGCCTGTTAACTATTTTGCTGCTAATTTTTTGTTAATGAAACATTACACTTTCTGATATTATGAATGATATCTTCTTTAATGTGCACTATTTACTTTTACATGCTGTTGATATGATTTAGCTAGATATGATCTAGCTAATGCACTTTGTGTATATGTTACAAATATAATAATTCAAAGAAATAAACAAACTGCAGTTGCAATATTTTGGGAACTCCAGTAACCAGACTGGATGAATTAGTGACGTCGCGTTATATTTGTGTGGCGCAATGAAAACGATCAAATAGGAATTATAATGAAGGTAATTAAACATGTAATGGATTATGGTTCGAACAGACAGAAAAAAACGGTGCGCCATTCTTACAACGGGAGTGTACTAAAAAGCCATTACAAGCTCATTCTATGAGTTGTAGGTAAATTCAATTTTACTAATCTTTAAATTGATAAATTTTTATTTATGGGTCAGACAGCACTTTTTGTTAACGTGGGTTTTTTTATTATGTGATAATATTACATAAAAAAACTCTATTCTAGGAATACTTTTCATGAAAAATTACTCGCCAATACTGAAATTCGCCAAGTAATTTCATAGATTTTTACGTTTCACCTTTGCTATATCGAAATTAATGTTTAGATGTTTTAAAATCAACTCATGCTGTACGAGATATTCTCCTTATATACCATCGTTTTGTTTCCAATAGCATCAATTCTTCGCAACCAAGCTTATATAACAAACTTTCTTCCCCAGGTGATCCCTTCCCTCCTAACCTCAACGACGACTACTGGCAGTCTTTGGAGGAGAGCCAAAGTGAAACTCTGCCCTGGCCTTGGCGCCATCAACCCACTACACTTCTACATAGCAGTCGGCGCCACAAGCGCAACAATGGTGTTTACAATGAATGCTGCGAAAACCGCTGTTCGCTCAGTGAACTCCAAAGCTATTGCGCCCAATAAAGGAAGACCACGTCTAAATTGTTCGCTGCTCTTGGCACCTTACCATATCCATTAGTCAGTTTTAGTAACAAATGTCTATAATGGGAAATTAGATATATTTTCTGATACACTAATTTAATATGACTTTTTTTATGTATCTGTAATACTACAGATATATGTTCTGAAAATATATTCCGTAATAGTCCTATTATATAAAATATTTACAAAAACCATAATTGCCATTGGGGCAACGTAATTGTTGAATTATTCGTGCGCTGGTGGAACTGTGTGGATGATTGAAGAGATATTTCTGGATGAGGAATCCAGACAAATAGTTACAGCTACTGGTAATGTCACTGAACAGAGAAAAGAGAAAGTGCAATGACGGATTTGTACTCTACCATAGACTATATGGATTATACAGGGGGCAACATTATCATAAACTAAAATTAAATTACCAACACTAATATCTAAATGCGTATATATTTCGGAAGTTTTTGGAAAGGATATTATATTTGAAATAATAAATGAAATTACTTAGAAAACCATTAGAAATAAAAATTATATGATCCAATGAAATTACAAGTAAGTTTCTTTACTGACAAAACTATCTTTATCATGAGACTCAGATCCTGAGAATCCTACCGTAAATAGGCTTATTGAGAGTTTCATTTAATTTTAAGGGGAATATATATATATATATATATATATATATATATATATATATATATAAGAAAAGAAAGAGAAGGCACGAGTTTACATGCATACGTCACGCATCGAGCATGTAAAGGATACATATTGAATGACAGAAAATAATACAAAATACTCAGTCGAATAGTAGAGCGGCGCTCGCATTACGGAGTTAAGCAGTATACGAAATATCACCAAATCCTATTCAGATTTGTGTTGGTCAAAGTAATGTTTTCAATAAATACAGGGCATAGGGCAATTCTCTCCTTTCTTGCAGAAAGCAGTGTTTACAATCGCCAAAATAAAGTACGGAAAAAAATACACATAGAAATAGCCATAAATTTTGAATAAAATAAATCGAATGAAACTTTCCTAGAAAAAATATTGTAATTCTTAATGCAATAGTCAAATGTATGTAACTGCACCGAAGTCATGAATATTTAATTACTAGGCTGGAATAGGATCTCGACATGGTAGTAGTATCTCGAAAATTATTTAATTTTAGAATTTGCAATTTATTAATTTATTCCAACATAATTTTAAAAAAAATGTAATGAAAATGTTGCTATGACCTTTTACTCATAATTATTAATATATTGTTTATAAAGTCTGTAAATTGTCATAGTCTGCTTACATAATATATGAAACAATATAAATAACGATATTGAGGGAAAATCTAATCTACCCATGCATAGCAAGTAGTTATTGAATTCTCTATTTTTCGCATTTGACATGCATTTGTAAAATTGACGCCAAATGAAAGTAATTGGCAACAAACTGGATGGTTATTGATTTCTAGAATATGTTTGTTGACGATTTGTTTGCCTGATAAAAAGGTATAGATATAAGTCAAAAGGTTTCGAAGCGGCGCTTATCAACTATGCCCTTGAGTAACATGTGGATAAGGCATTTACTCATTAAACGGTTGCATTTAATTACATTATCGAATAGTTAAATACCAGTATGTCTTAAACGCCGATATTTCTCAAGAGTTAAGATAATTTTAAATCAAAACTTCTGGTGACTTTTTACACAGCTTACTAAAAAATGTGAAAACCTTTGCCCTCTTCAATGAATATGGAAATTAAATAAATTACAATTCTTATTTGCAAAGCAATAAACTTGCACCACTTTCTGAAACTATTCTTCGTCATTAATGATCCACAAACTCTGTCTTAATTCCAGGTAATATAGCAAGAGCATTCCATTGCTATTTGGAATTTGCAGTGTATGTAGAAGGTATGTATAACATCATAATATCTTTTGGGAATTGAATGAAATACTAATGAAATTTACCGCTTAATTCCTAAATGGGCCGTTATATATATATATATATATATATATATATATATATATATATATATATATATATATATGTATATATATATATATATATATATATATATAAATATATATATACATATATATAAATATATATATATATATATATATATATGTGTGTGTGTGTGTGTGCGTGTGTGCGCGTACGTGTATGTATAATAGTCCAATTCTCGTTAATATGAAAGAATTATTCATCATTACATCTAATTAAAGTGTCCTATTTCCACTTTTACGTTTACACAATATATGTTTATATAGCCGTTTTGTATTATTCTATGCTGAAGACAAAAACATCAGTGAAAATTAATTATGATACAAAACTTTCAGAACAAAGTGCGCCAAAAATTATACATATCTCACATGGGAAGATTTTGTCCAAGCAATAGGTAATCGTATTGCTGAATGATTGTATTTAATTTAATATATGCTATTGGTTGTTGGTCGCTGAAATTAAGACTGTTTAAAATTGTCTTATTTTAATTGGTTGCAGGCAGCTTAGTATTAATTCTCAAGACCGACGTATTTATGGTCACAGCAGATATTCCGATATGATTATGATGCATGTATGTATAAAGAAAAATATTTAAAAAATGAAACATATCACCAGAGCCTTTATCAGAATATATTTTTATTTCATTTTTAAAATTTATTTCATTGAGAAAATGATATGACAGATGCCGTAAAGTGATAATTTTTTTAAACTCGTTTGCTTAAGGTAAAACACCTTATAAGTTGTATTATTCGAAACTGAAGGAAAAATTAAATTTAAACCCAAATTTAAAAGTTTTAGAAGTGTGAACTTTTTTAATCACACATTCAACCTGTTTTTTTGTTTGGTAAGTAAAATACAAAACTCTAGAAAAAATTGAAATTCTGCCCACACTTAAAGTCCACTCGTTAAAATATATAAATTGTGCTTGCTAAATTCAATCATTTCAGAATGTTTTCCCAATTCATATATTTTCCTAATAACGGACGGGTATTTAATATAATTCTTCGTAAAAATTATAGAGAATTCTCACTAAACTTCTTGGCAGCAGGATTAATTATTGCCTGAGACAGATAAAATATCAGGTGAATTACCTAACCGGTACCTAACCTAGCAATTTTTCACGAAGAGTAATCCTGGGAAACAAAATAGAGATTTTTTTTATGTAATATTATCACATAATGTAAAACCAGACTTAACGGGAAGTGCTATTTGATACAAAGATAAAGTTTCTTGATTTAAAGGTTGGTGATATCTAACAGAACGAGCTTGCAACTACCATAGTACACTCCTTTGGTAATGGCGGCACACGATTCTATCTCAAAAAATTTGGAACATAATCTCCTAAACTCTTGTTGATGCTGATTTGAGAGATTTATAACTATATTTTTACAGATTTATTAATACTTACAATATAAACTACGAGCGGAATTTCATATTTCAGTTGTCCAAATTATATTGTCTATAGTTTTTTTTTCAATTTGAGCATAATATTGTTGGGATGAAAGTAGTGACTTTAAATTATAAGTAATCGGTTTGCTATTTTGCATGGTGGCTACATTTAAAACTGGCTTCGAAGGGCTAATGAAGGTAATTTGCAGATGACCCCTTGATAACATTAAAATATTTTTCACAATTACTATCATTTCCTTTTAGATTTTCATTTTATAAAAATCTTTATTACATGTTTAAAAACTATAGTTTATTCAGACAGTTCCTCTGTAAAAGAGTATGTTACCTATTCTCAAAATCTTTGACTTCTTGAGTCTTGACTTCGAAAACACTTTTTCATCGTAGTTGGAATTGTTGTATCCTTGAAATTAATCCTGGCTCTTGACTATTATCGTATTCTCCCATCGTGTTTCTTGAAATAAAAGAAATAGCTGTGGGATGTCTTATATTATAATACATAGTTCTTACGCTAATGCAAAATAATCCTTAATCTTTATTTAAACTTTCCTTTCCGAGTTGAATATTATTCCTTTGCTACCAAGTTTTCTCAATCAATAAGGGCTGAGTAAAATAATGTACGTCTTGTTTTTCAGACCATGATGTTATTGTCTCCAGTGCTGTAAGTGACTCTTCATAACTTTTTTCCATTTTCGTCGATTTTTGGATTATGTGACTGATCGGCCATAAGGTAACCTCCTATTCGAAAACCGCGCATATTTATAATTCTTTCAAATAGTTATGTGTATATACACAGGCACACGCACGCACACACGCACGCACACACGCACGTACAGACGCACACACCTATAGACGCCTGCATGCGGGCACGAATGAATGCACTTATGCACGCACGCACGCACACACTCAAACACACACCCACACACATAATATCCGTCTGATATATCTCACTGTCGATAACTTAATATATATATATATATATATATATATATATATCATATGCATGAGTACACATATGTACATTTCAAGAAATCCTTTGCTTCACATTTTCCTTGTTGTTTAAATAAATTTCGTCTAAGCATGATATATCTCGAGGCGAAAAACTATTAAAGCTCTGACTTGATCTGTGTTTTCATTTGTAGAAAATTATCGAATTTTTCTCTTATAATTAATAAATACTAAGGTACTTTACATTCTACTTTGGAAATAATAATATGTTCAATAATATTTAAATTAGTAGCGTGTAGAGTATTAACTATATTTAAACTCATTTTTGTTGAGCAAAATATCCTGATCAATTAATATTTTTTTTAAATCTTTCCTTTCGTTACGTCCTCAAATTTCCATTTCATTGCTGCAAATAAACTTTGAGATTTAGTTGACGAATATTGTGTTTTTAATTCATCAATATAGCATTTTGTTTTATTCATTTGCTGACATGCGTTTTATTAAAATATGAAATGGTGCTTATATTGCTTGTCT
Organism: Druceiella hillmani; assembly: GCA_039881145.1. Classification (NCBI taxonomy): domain Eukaryota; kingdom Metazoa; phylum Arthropoda; class Insecta; order Lepidoptera; family Hepialidae; genus Druceiella; species Druceiella hillmani. The sequence continues at coordinate 25,012,032 of JAYKKI010000012.1, forward strand.
TCTATATATTTAAAATAATGTTATTGAAAATACAAAAATTAGAATTGAATAAATGTTTTTAAGCTATTGCATAGCTTTTATCTTTGAGTGCGGCGACCGAATCAAGAAATTCCTTAACGAAAATAAACCTAACACACCCCACTCCGACCGGCACAGCGGTGCGGCGTTGAAAGCCGTGCATCGTCTAACGTCGTTTCAGTTCGGCAGACTTCGGCACGGAGTTTGTGTGCGTGCGACTAGACGTATGCGTGTAGACTGTACGAAGCTCGCACGGATCGACACGAGCTGCTCTGAAATCGGACGAATACGTAAGCAGCTGTTTGTGAGAAAGTATATAGGTGTATAGGTATCTATCATCAGATACCTATATATCAGAAAGTGTTTTAAATGTGAATGAAAAATTGCATTTATTAATGAAGAAAGTGATGAAAAATATTATAATTGCATAAGTTGATAAAAATGCTATGCAATAGCTTTACCGCGGCGGACCCCGAGTGCCACACGTATTTTTTTTTAATAAAATAAAATTCATGAAGAATTATAGTTTTAAGTTATGCTTACCGTAAATGTAAAATTCAGTTTCCTTTCATAAATATTGTAATGAAAAATAATTTATATTAAAAATATTTGGTTCGTACTGCGACTCTTGTTACTCACCTTATTAATAAAGACATAATTTATTCGCGAATGCAAAAATTTATCGTCGTTTAAGGAGTTTAACATAATTTAACATTTTGTAAAATATGTTTATGAAATAAAAATGAGAAACAAGACGATTTTGTTGGAAATCAAAATAGTAAATTTTGTTTACCACATAGACTCTTAGAATTTAACCGGTCAAAGTAGACCAATATATATAGGATAATACGGAGTTACTTAATCTTACTTATAAAATCACACGTGACGTAAAGAAACTGTTTTGCAAATTTTATTTTTTACTCCAAAGTTCTTCCACGATTTTAGATTTGTAATTGTTAGTTAAAAATACTCAAATATTCAGTCAGATTGCTACGATTTTTACGGAAGCTAGTTCCCGTAAAAATTGTTATTACTATTCTGATTTTCCAAATTGCTCCACTAAATCCTTATAAGGCACTACGAAATCACGGTGTGTTTATTTGTGTAGTATTTTTTTATTACTTTCTGCTGAATTTACACCAAAAATACTACTGAAAGAATTTCTTAAGTCGTTTTACATTATATGCTAGTGTAGTTGCAGCTAGTATGTCGATACAAAAACTTTTAATGATTTAAGTCATTTATTGGAATAGTTCATAAATAAAAGATGACTTCGTCGACTGTATGTCTGCACATGACCTGTAGAATATTTCAAACAGCTCATAAATTTTCAATGATGAATAGATCGATGTCAGAAGGTATGACCTGCCTTTGAATCGAATTACATTCTTTCGCAGAATGGATGATGCTTACGTCATTCAAAAATGACATAATTTTTTTACCTATATTTTCATAATATATCCATAATTAACTTCGTTTTTTTTTCTTAAATTTATTAGGATCTTTTTTTAATTTAAATTTCGATACCATCGGGATAAAGAATAAAAAAGGATATGGACCAAAAACAAATTTTTTCTACACATAAAATATAGTGTTTCCTCATGCAAAGAATTGAGATGCATTTTGTTCAATAAAATAAGTACAATTTCAGATTATTTCCTCTGATTTTTTTTGAAGTTCGAAAAGATTTGAAACTTTTTTTTTACCTCTATACGAGTAAGATAAACATTTTTGAATTTTTCAAACTAAAAAAATTGTTTAAATTTTTTGTGCATGTTGAATAACGAACTAAGTATGATATTTTTTACCAAAATAACACAGTGCAATTATGGATATGTTTTCTATCGAAATTCAATAACTACAACGATAAGACTAATGTTGACTTAAACTATTAATATGCACGTCAGTAGTAGTGGCGAGTCTGACTGGAGGAAGGTATTCATTACTGCATTTTATAAATATGGCACTAGCATACAGGCTAATGATACATAACATTTTATTGAAGTGGCTTGCGTAATTTGATTGGGAAAGCAAGACAAGTAACAAAATTTGCTTTGGCGTTTATAATATTAATTGAGTGTTGGATTTGTATGGCAGTATCCTACTGAATGTTTGCGTTTTATGGGACATTCTGTTACAGTTTATGTACAGGTGTGACGAAAAAGGTATATTTTATTCATAATAGTGTTCAACTTGAATGTATTTGAAGTGTGTTTCTGGAAACAAATATTTCTTTTCCGTTGGAATTTCGAAAACAATTTTTTTTTATAAAAGTTGAAAATAGTTCTTTCAAATGATCTATTAAGGCTGACGGTCAGAATAACTGATATGAATAATAGGCAAATATTATCAGAAAGCGTATGTGAAGCGTATTTTCATAAAAAATGTATATTTTTGTCTTTTCATCGCAATATCGAGTGTGATTTTTCGGAAACAGAATTTAAACAAAGTCCTTAAATAGTTTCTACTCAATTTGGTGCGCGGAATCACAGGATTGCTGGAATAATATACAAGTTGTTTGTTATTTGTACGAAACCTGTATATAAGTCGGAAGTCTATTTTGTGACACAGTATAAAACCATTCAGATAGCGCATATATACCTTTATTTCCGTGTACGAGTGTCAATTTCTAAGTGATAAACGCCTAATTAAACTAATATTAATTTCAATATTTACACACAGATCCAGTCTATCATAAAGAGGCTATCGATTACTTGTCCATGTCTCTTATATTTTTGATACATTGTAATATAGACAATTTTAATTTAAAGTTCGAATCAAATGTTAGTACCTCGAATTATTCAATTGTTCTAAAATTAGAGATCGGATATGTTCATAGCTTTCAAACTTAATGTTTGGCAAGCGGGAGTTAAAAGTAGGAACTGATAAAGGGAATCTAAATGTTTTTTGGGAATCAAATTTATTTTTATCGTGTAATATTGCACTCGATGGTAAGGAATATTAATTGAGATCAAGATAAGTTAACAGTACAGACTAGTTGTAATGAATAATATAGATATCCGATTAAGGTTCGATGTTTAACATCGAAACTGTAATAATATATTCCATAATAATTTATCAATATTTGTGAAAAATAGCTTAAGGCTATAGGTAGGTGCATTGAAATGGTGAAATTATATTTGTTTTTTGCCAACCTAAATTTATAATAAATTAATATTTAGAGAATTTCCATTTCTTATTTACGCATGTTTCTTAGGTGCGTATTTATTTTGGAATCATTTAATATTTTTCTAACTATGCCCTTAAAAAAACATAAAAACTAAGTACCGGACCACACAAACATCTGCATGACAACTACAATTATTCTGTTTAGTTTTAAATTCAAGTGAATATAAATAGAAACAGAATTTTCGGTACGCAAATTCCACTCTCAGTAAGTGGTTTTCCATGAATTTAACAATAGAGCGCAAAGATAAATTCAATTAAATTTATCTATATGCCGGCAACAAATGACGTTTTTGTATTATTTGCTTACCCGAACAAGGTGATGTTGCTCTTTCCCTAACCGCGTTATAAGGAAAGCAACTAGTGGAATGACAATATGGTTTTGAGTTTCAGAAATAAGATTTATGGAATGTAGCAGGGAAATATAAATATATTCGTATTTATATATTTATGTCCGTCATCAATCGATCATCCACCTATTTATTCCAAAGTATAATATATAACATGTATGCAATGTAGTAAATTATATATTAAAAAAAATAATTTAAAAAATATTTGAATTTAGTTTCTCACAAAATATTAAAAAGGTAAGAAAGGATCGTCTTTGTAAAATAAATTCATTGATGGGTGTGATTTATTGATGAAATCATGATTATTTAATGGTATTCGTGATTGCCATCAAACATTTTTTCGTGTCCATTAGCGCTTATTCGAAGTTTCAACTAAGGCTAAGATAACCGCCGTAATATTTTTAGTAGATAGGCCACAATTATTTTATTTTAGTTACATATGTACCAAGTATAGAACCATTAGTAATGTGTTACACTAAATGGATCAAAAATGGCAATGATTTAATACAGAATACCATTTTCGGCATAAAAGAACTTAATTTATAAATAAGCTCTGATAGATTTAAAAGTAATCGTTTTCACATTATCAATAACATTTGAACCTTAATATATTTTATGCCAAAGAGTAAAAGTTAATTTATTTTACATCGCATTATTCAGATTCAGTTCTCAAATAGCGAAAGTTTCAAAAATGCTTCGTATTTTATTTTTATTATATTTATTTAACACAGTTCAGTCAAATTTCCACCAAACATTTTTAAATCATGTCAAAACAAAAGAAATTGATTTGTTATGGGATGTGGCATATAAAATAGCCAATTCAACATTTGACAAAATGGCAGATCTAATGGTTTGGAGAACCGACGAATTTTCATTTGGGTCCGAATTTTCTACCTACGATGGAAATATAATAGTACGAACAATTGAATCATCCTATAAGTTCCTCATTACCGCTGTTCGTCAATATATTGTATTCTTTGCTTTGATAAAAGGACTTGATAAATTTCTCTATTGGGGAAAAGTTTCACTATTTAATAATGCTGGTCAATTTGTAATGCTATGTTCATCAGAACGCACAGAGAATTGCAGTCCAAAAACTGTATTTGAGTTGTGCTGGAATATAAAGTTGACGAACGTTATATTAATAACTGCTAATGTTAATGCAATTATCGAAATCTTTACCTACTACCCCATTTAAAACTCTCAATGTGAAAATATGGCTCCAATAAAATTGATTTCGACGAATTACTCAGAATTTGATGAAACACAAATTTCCTTGTTTTTTGAGGACAAATTTTGCAATTTTAATGGGTGCGAGTTAATATTATCTACTTTTTGCAATGAGCCAAGTATGATAATATCACAAGACACTAATGGAAATACTGTCTTAGGGGGCAGTGATGGAAGACTTCTGAATGTCATAGCAAAATGTGACTATTCCGATTGATAAACTTTATGGTAGTTATAAGAATGGTATATGGTCCGGTGCGGTTGGAGATGTTATGTATGGAAAGGAAATTTTTCCATGTTTTTTCTTCTGATAGTTTGAGCGTTGATAGATATGTCAAGTTTGCAACATCCTATCCATACAAACACGTTGACTTAGTATGGATCATATCTTCCAGTTCGTTGATGCCATCGTGGACAAAATTATTTTTTCCATTCGATTATTATTTGCGAATTGCTTTATTTTTAATGTTAATCTTTTCCATTCTTTTGGTTTTATTTTTAAGCTTTTTGTCGTTTTAGTTACCGTACGTCTATATAAAAAGCAACCTGAAAACATGGAATGACTTCAATTTCATTTCATGTACGCTGTGCACAGGCCAACCTGCTCAATTTCCTTATTTTAATAACCAATTTATCTGTATCTCAATAGCTCTCTTATGGTTTACATTCTTCATTCTTAACACATATCAGGGTGCGCTAATAGCAAGTTTGAAACACGAGGTATATGTGGATTACTTTGAAACTTTTAACGAGGCTCGTCAAGTCATTAAACATTACGGTGGCCCTGAAAGAATAAAAACATTCTTTCAAGATGAAACCGATATTCTTTCGTCCTATAAATACATTGGAGGTGATACATTGTCTGCGATGCAACAGTTTGTAAATATTTCAGAAAGGATGGCATTTGCTACTAAATTGGACTCAGTTATGTTTTACAGGTTTAAGTACCTAGGGCTCAAAAAATATTTATATATTTTACCAGAGAAAATTGTCAATATTCCAATGGCTATATACATGCCGTTGTATACTCCATTTTCTAAATCAATAAATGATCTTCTTAGAAAACTCAGTGAAAACGGGATTAGTGACCAAATTACTGAAGACATTTTATTTGAGATACATTTGTCAAATTCCAGAAGAAATTAACAGATTGATAATATTGTCTTACGATTTGATCATATTAAGGGATGTTATATTATCTTATTTTGTTTCTATGTGAATTTCGAAGTTATTACATATAAACCAAACCAATTATAATCAGTGAATTGACGTAGTAAATAGTTTTAAGCAACGGTACTCTTAAATAAAAAAGTTAGTTCTGTTGTCGATTTGGGTGTTCCATTGTTTGAAATAACCATTGTTTATTGGTATTTCATAAAATGTAAATGATGTATGGGCGAAATTAAAATAGAAAAAACTATTTATTACCATAGTATTTTTTTTAAATATTTTTAGTGAAATATACCTGATATTGTACATTTTATTGGTATTTGACGACATGTTTTTTGAAGCTAAATTGAACAAAAAAAAATTCAACTTTACTAAGAGAAAATATATTTTGATTAGCTGAGATGTGAATACTTTATTCTGTACGCCCGATGTATTAGAAGTTACACATGTTTTTAAGAGTGGTAAAAGTTTTTTTTTATTTATGTTCCATAATATTAACATGATTATAATAGTTTTAATATTATTTTCCATTCGGATAATGCTTTATTAAAAAAAACCGCTATCTCCACAGACAAAGTTATTTCAGTAAATAAATACCTTCTGCTTTTTAAATAATTTTATACAATTTATCTATTCACGTGCAATCTGGGATCGACTAGAATTTTCACTAAATTTGTTAACATTAGCATTCCTTAATTTTGAAATTAATTAGCTTTTCAAGAGTTCTATTGAAAGAAACTGTTCATTATTTGACCTACATGGGAATGATTTTCCTTAATACTTTTAACGTTATTATTATTTAGGTGGACATATCTATGCCATGTATATAAAAGTACAAAAATACAAATATGAATTCGATATAAAGTGATAATGAAATTATTATTTGCAACCATAACAACCGTAAAATATTTAATTTTGGCTTGCAGTTACGTACAACACAAAAATGTTCTTAATTAAAAGTCTTTGTGACTATAGACATGCTAGCAACTGTAGACTTTATAATTTGGAAAAAATACTGTTTTTATTGTCAGTGTTAACATCAAGGCGAGAACTGTGTTTTTCTCTTTATTTAACAAGTGTCATGTAACAATATTGTGCATATTTAAAATTGGAAAAATATATGATTTTAAAATGATGATTACGTAATTAGGCGGCACGTATGTCTACCATTAATGTATTTTGATCTATCTTCTCTTTCTTTGCCCTTAATAATCATTTGAAAGTACGCATTATGTACAAATTTTCTTTACTCAATGTTACAAAAAGTATATATTTATTGAAAAATCATGAAACTTATCTCTCTGATTTTTTATTCACATTAAAAACACAAGTTAGTTGCTAAACGTGTGAAGACAGTTTACAAGGAGTTGCCATTAGTTGAAATAATGAAATTATCAGATTAACCAAACTTATTTTAATGAAGGTGCATTAAAATATTTAGACCGTACGATGAATTAATTTCTTGCAACTGCCTTCTCTATCGGAGCTATTGTGCATATAATTATAGGAAAATAATTTTAAAATTTTTTAATTTAATAATAAATGAGATGATTTTAGTGAATGTTCTGCACTGTATAACTTTTTGTAGTGGAATCCGTCATTTGGAAATTGCGGTATTGTCCCCGTCATTACTCCATAGTATGATGACTAGCCAATATGAACATACTCTTTTTGTTAGAGATAATTTATATATTTTACTCCAAGCTAACGTTTTCGAATATGAGGAAACGCGTTCACTTATAAAGTTGCGAGTAGTAATTTAGTAAATATATATTTGAAGACCCCCTTTCCGGAATACCACAGTTGTTACTCATAATTATAATCGTTACCGCTTGATGTCATCTCATCAAGGATAATTATTTATGAATGAATATTTATTGAAAAAATACGCATGCATTTTGCATACTAGAAGATTTATGAATTACTAAAAGTCTTATATTTTCTTATTTACTTCAAAAATTACTGTGAAGGGGTTCGTGCATATTTAAGCATTTATAAACCTTAAGCAGTTGTAAGGTCTCGGATAATAGCTATAATTGTTTGTAATCTTCCGGTTAGATTTTATGAACTTTTTATTCATTATTTTTCGTACAGTCATTTTGGAAATAAGAGAGGAGGAGTTTGCTGTATTTTCAAATATTTTTTAGAATATCTTTTTAAATGAATAATTTCCTAAATTAAAGAGAATATTTTTTCTATTGCTCACATAATATGAGATAAACAAACTATTATTGATATGAGATAAACAAGCTATATTGCTATGACACGTAAAATTGAAAAAAAAATTAGTTTAATACCTATTACCCACCCTTTTATTGTTTTGTGAAAATTTTAAGATAATTTAACTAGTGCAAAAAATGCGGGTTAGTAATATGTATTACTGTGCCAAATTTTAAATTCAGGTCACATAGTTCTGAAAAAACTGACTATGACAGAGGAACAGACAGATGCGGGTATGATGACTAAAAATGAACGATAATTCTGGAGAACACCTCGCCTAGTGCGCCAAAAAGTATTTTTAGAGAAAGCCAATACACAGTTTCAACGGACACGAATTTTGCTATCATGTCGCCGGAAAAACTTTCAACTAACAAAAGTTCCTATCAACAAAAATTGAGCCAATCTATTTATTATTTTATTATTTCTTTTTTTTCCAGTAAACAAAATCGACCTGCCTTCAAATGAAATCATATAAATTTGTTTCTTAGACAAAAAAGGCTAGAATAACATATTGAAGACATCATTGGCTTACTGCACGCCTCGGTATCTGTGGTCGTTCAATAATAGTATCTGTGGTAGTTCAACATATTTACAATTTTTTTTATTTAATCGACTCACTTTGCTCCTTTTTTATACTCGCGTCATATAAATTGATAAATTCATTCTAATATTTCATATTAAAAAAGTATCCTTCTTTAAAATAAAATATGTTTAATATTCCTTTATAATATTTCAATTACAATGAAAAATTCTATCGCCATCTTGGCGTCGACGATTTGAATTTTTAAATTATAACAAAAAACCCTGATAAGTAATATCTGCAGGCAACAATTTGTAGTATAGTCAAACGTTGAAGGATAAAAGCCTCCGCCATCGTCATTTTTTGTTGTTAAATTCTATTGTCATACGTAAGATACGAACATATATCAAATTTCAAATCGATTGGTTCCATAAACGTGAGAAACCATATATTACAAAATGTATATATGGTATAAATACGTAAGACGAAAGTCTCTCTAAATGAAGTGGAAAAAATAAAACGCAATATCTAAAATATAAGGAAAAGACTAAATGACAACACGTCGGCTTAGTAAGCTAATATGACAATCACTTTGAATGTGGCCAAAGGAGTACTGGTTTAAAGCAACTTTATGGAAACTGAAATAAATCTCTTTTAAAATAGTATGTTTATTTCATATTATTTCAAAAAATTCAGCGTGCCCCATAAATTCTATCGCAAACAGGAATCGGTGTAAATTTTTAGTACATAGTTTTTGTATTTATGATTGTTACCCGTCTCTAAAGTGCCTGCCGCTCAGGTTGATACCACTGATCAAAGTGTACAAGAAAGTAAATGGCAGGTCAATTTCCGTCCAGCTGCACTTACGGACGAATTTGGTTTGTATTATGAATAGACTTGCATGTTGGTTTCTTACATATAAATAATATGAATAAGTACTGACGTTATGATTGTTTTGTTTCCGTATCTATTAATGATAGGATCTCATATTTCCAGTTATAACCTTAGCTCATATGCCATTTATAAAAATATTCTAGAAACGTGTTTTATGTGGCACTGTAAATTTTGAACAAGTAATTTTACATTCCCCTATTCAATATGTGGCGCGAGCCACACTAGTAGCCACCATAATAAATTTACCTGCTATGATGTTATTCTTAGGCTGTCTGAGAGCCTTTGATAATTATTATTTAATTTTTAAGCTTTGTGTTCTTTATTCTATGCGATCAACAATACGAATTAAGGTAGGGAAGTTTACCAATATTTGATTCGAATCTATAATTGACATTGTGTTGCTTATATCTTTGAGAGTTTAAAATATGGCTTTTAATAATATTTTGAGTAGGAGATTTTTTGGAGAGTCAAGATAGATTTATCTAATAGCTGGTATATTAGATATGTGCCAAAAATGTAAAAAAAAACATTTGGCAAAGATAATTACATTATGGGTATATGGTACATATATATATATATATATATATATATATATATATATATATATATATATATATATATATATATATATATTATAAAAAATACGAACGGGGAGAATAAAGAGATTAATTAATATTGCAGATCGAGTGGTCATCATTTTCTCTTTGAATGTTTGAAAGTTTATCCTTGCGTTTTATTAATTGTAAAACTATAAGCTAATTTGATTGAAATTTGCAGTCTTTTAAATTGGAAGGGCAGTTTAGTAGATATCAGTGGTATTCTGGGGATAAATACTATGTGTTCTTTGTCCTGTCCAGTCATAAGTTCGGCTTCGATGACGTTATTTGATATCTGTTTGACGATCATCCTTGTTTCATTATATAGGTATATTTTGGTGAGTTGATATTTCTGAGTAGTATGATTGGAGATCCAATTTGCAGTCGAAGATAGTTAAATGGCATTCCTGGTACTTGCAAAAAGTTTAAAATTCCTGTAGAGGAGTTGAAACTTTCTTCATCGTCAACCGTTATGTCGATCGATGTGTATATTCTCTCTCCACCGGCAATATTTTTTGAATATTAAAGTTGATATCAAATATATGATATATGATAGACAATATTATTTAAATGTCACAAAAGATTTTATCTTCTGATTTTTAATTACATACCATGTATTTTACTTTTCAAAAGTAAACAATTTCTTCATGTTATGCCACTGATTGGTCCAAATCATTTTTCTACGCGAAAAATAATATTACTTCCCGCAAAACTCTCAATCACCATAAAGCTTTCAAGACATTGTTTTCTAATTACAATTTACAAGGTTAATTATGACGTAAAAAGTATTGCAAACAAAATTATTAGCTGAAAAGTTAATTTTTAGTACTTTTAACGTTAAAAACGTTAGACGTATAGACATTTAAATTAAAGACATTATTTTACGTTTACTATTTTTTTATTTTACTTTTTTAGCAAATCTTTACTAATAGCGGATAACTGTTAACAAGAATATTTGAAGATTGATCATAATACAATGTCTAAGCTGTAAAAATAACCAAACGTGATTTTAAAGTTACTATGCTGATAAATTCGAATCTATTTGTCTCCGTATCGTCAATATTATTTTAACATTGACAATTTTTACAAGAAAGAAATAGAATAGGCGCTTAGTGCACTGCACAATTTAGTTTTAGTTCTTATAAAGCAGACGTTTCAAAAATGCTTGTTACAATATTTTTGTTGGCCTTGTTTATTATGGCGCAGTCAAGTAATGATATATTTTTAAGTTACGTGGAAACAGACCAAGTCGATATGCTTTTGAATATATCCTAAAGAATAGCAAATTTATCTTTTGACAAAATGGAAGAAGTCATTTTCTGGGGATTTGACGAACTTCCTTCATTGGGGAAATTTGTAATACTGTGTTCGTCTAAAAGCAAAGAAAGCTGCAATCCAAAAAAATCATTCGAATTATGCTAGAATTTTAAACTGACATGAAATTTTTACTTACTATCGCATTTCTGACGGTCAGCCTTCTTCGCAGATAAATTTCCGCAATTTGAATAGATGTGAGTTAATATTATCCACTTTCCACAATGAACCAATTACGATGATATTGCAAGACTTCAATGGAAATGTTGTTTTAGATGGTAATGACGAGAGACTTTTAAATGTCATAGCGGAATACTTGGATTTTAAAGTAAAAGTGATTACTCCAGTTTAAGGGCTTTATGGTCTTTACAAAAACGGTAAATGGTCTGGTTCGGTTGGCGATGTCATGTATGGAAAAGAAAATTATTAAATGTGTTCCGATAGTATAACTGTGGATAGATTCATAGAATTTGTGACATAATATGCCGCAAATAAAAAAAAAAGTCCGTATAAAAATATTGATCTTTTATGGATTATATCGTCCAGCCCTATGATGCCATCGCGGGAAAAACTCTTTTTACCATTAGAATATTTTCTGCGAATATCATTATAATTTTTATCATTTCTTTATTTTTTGTATTGTTTTTAAAATTTATAACCCGTGTTCTTTTTAGAAGACGATCTAAAAGGTGGAATGGCTTTAGCTTTATTTCGTGTGCCCTATATACTGGGCAACCTGCCAAATTCCCTCTTCTGAACAAGCCATTCACGTGTTTCTTAGTTGCTATCTCATGGTTTGCATTTTTTATCCATTGTCTAAGCCTATAAATTATTTTCTCTATTGTCTAAGCCTATAAATTATCTTTTTCGACAACTCAGCAAAAACGGTATTATAAACAAAATTCAAAAACACAACTTATTTGAAACAAACTTCTCGAATTTCATTATAGTACTTTTGTACACAGCTTGCATATTAATATTTTCTTTTGAACTTTTTAAGTACAAATGTGAACAAAAATGTACAAGTAGGCGAAAAGGAAATGCTGTATATTAAGAAAGTAAAAATTAATTTGAAATATATGCTCATAACTATTTGGCCAAATAGTTTATGAGCATATATTTTAGATTAATTTTCGCTGTTTTTATTGACTCTAGATTTATTTCAATGCAAAATTGTATTTTCTGTGAAAATTTTTTATTATTTCAAAATATAAGCATGAAAAGAAGGTTTTTTCATTTCGTGAAGGATTTTTCTCAGAACATGGAATTTCTGTAAAAAGTGGATTCTTTTTCATTTCGTGCATTTGGCATTTTGTTACTTTTTATTTTTTTAATAATGATTCTGTTCACAATTAAATGAAACTACGTGATGTAGTATTATTTCTAATTTCTTTACCACTACCTAGGTTTCGTTGTATTACAACATCTTCAGGTGGGAACGAAACCTAGGTCGTTGCAAAGAAATTAAAGAAAGTAGAAATAATACTACATCACGTAGTTTCATTTAATTGTGAATAATGAATTTCTACAAAATTAACGCCAAATATATTCAATAATGCTTCTGTTGTTAATAATTTTCATTCATTCGTTATTTATATACAATTAGTTCTCACGTATTCTATTAGGAGTATACGATTCTACTTTATTTAAAATTAATAAATAATTTTTTTTATTTTACTCGTTTAATGTAATACTATTAAGTTTTTTGTGATGCCCAGGGTCATTTTAAACAATTGAAGTAGTAAAATAAAAATTATTTATTTAAATTTTTCAGGCAAAATAAAATGTCAAAATTTAATGATACGACGTATATTAAGTAACATAGATATGGAGTATGATTTTGGATAAATGAGTTATGAGCATATATTTTAGATTAATTTTCGCTGCTTTTAATAATTTTAGATTTATTTTATTGCAACACGTTTTACGAGACGAAATTCTGTGTAATACATAAACAGTTAAGTTTGATCACCACGCAGTGGTGCATTTATTTTGTTATATCAATGAAGATAATTTTCGAAAACATAGTCTTTGAAATGAAAAGGTTGAGCACCTATTCATCAAAAGATGAATTATAAAGGGGCACATGGCGTACCGACAAAAAAAAACTTTTGAGAAAAAAATATAACGATATTTTCTGAAATGAGTACGAAACCCTAATTTATGCGCAATGTGACATGCAAATGATATATTATTTTTTAATAGGCTGGATTTATGGGACAAATATTAAAATGGATATTAGTTTGGTCAGCCTATTATAATTCGGAGGTGGAGAATAGTAGATCCATTTTGAAGGTGTTCTATTATTCCTTGTAAATACCTTGTTGATAACTTAGTTACGAGACAGTGATATATTTAGGTTTTTGTACCGCGTCGTGAAATAAAATTTTAAAATTTTAAGGTTGCGACAAAGAACGTATTTATTATTCATACAGGTGATTCAATGTATGAAATTGTGTAGAACATAATAAGGAACTATGTTCTCAACAGTTCTGAAAAAAATTGAATAATTAAATCTGAAAATTATTAAGCTGTTTGCAAATGAAAAAAAAATTATACTATTGTACTTAAACATACTAAACATACTTCAAGTAAACAATTTCATGTAAAGAATCAGCTATAACTAATTAATATCATCAATAAGGTAGTGAATTTGGTTGTTTATCTTGTTTGTACCCAAACTTTTCAAACGATATTCTTTAAAATCTTTAAAAAATTATGCTTATAGCCTGTATTTTGAAAGTGAACACGAGGTATCTTTTATCTCAGGAACCAATATCCTAAATCCAAAGGTCAGTTCATTTTACTGTCTTTTTTTGCCTCTCTTTCAATTTTAAATTACTTAATGTATATCCATGACGTTTATGATACATTTATTAAGTAATATGTAGATCAATACAGATTACTTGTATTTTGTAACAATTATTCGGGTGAGCAAAATTACGATTTAAACAATAAAGCTCCACTTTTCTAAGCTCCACTATTCAGAAAAGTTTATTTTTTACTTTTACTATGAGAGCTTGTAAAATGAACATTTTAGGGAATTTTATTATAGGCCACATACAAAATTCTGGCAGCGCCCATATTGAGAATAAACTAATAGTTTTATTGCACAATTGTATCAAATATATGCATTCAGTAAAAGACCTTTTGATAATGACTAGATGATTACGTTCGTTGAAAGATTACGAGCATTAGAACCGACTCATTTTATTGGGTGACTTATTTCTTTAATATTTTTAAAGAAATAGGTCACAAACTTCAATTATCTATAGGGAAAAAATTCACCCAAGACTTGAATTCACCCAAGCATTTTATGATACTCGACAATAACTATACATTACAGCTTTATTATTTCTTTATAAAAGTTAGCATATTAAGTCAAATATATATATGCAAATTGAAAATATAATAAAGTAACTTTGGCAAAGTCCACTTGCATGAAATTACTATTTGACAGGCGGAGTTTATTAAAATGTTAAATGTTACATTTGGAGCAAAATTTTGCATCATAAATTCATTACAGCTCAAATAACTTTTAATTGTGTAGTACAATAGATAAAATATTAGTTACTTCCAGACATTTCATTTTTTTTGTATTTTTCCATTTTTATTTTGAATGAATTAAATTTAATTGATATTTATTGCCATAACTGATTAATTATTGAAATTTGAAAACAACAGGCATATCTCTAAAAAATATTTTTAGAGATATGCTTGTTGTTTTCAAATTTTGCTATTACTTTGCTATAAACATTTCTGACAAATTAATATCCTATTTAATAAATAATTTCTGCAATTATGAATTAGTATTTCTGCATTTATTTTGTTCATGTTAGGAATTCAAACAAGTATATATTAATAGGTACTGTTTGTATTCAGAAATATGGCGTTAGTTTTATATATTACCAACATTTTTTAAAATTTCTTTATGAAATAACATTGAAACTGTTGTCGAGTTCACAACAGAACCACAAATTGATGTCAATATGCGAGTTTAATATATGCAATTATCACAGAGACAAATATTTCTATCTTGAATGTAAATATTTTATTCGCCAAGGTACTCTTACAAAAAAACAGAATTTTAAATTTAACTGCTCCGAAAAGGTATTTTTTGTTCCTTTTTAATTAGAACTTCACCCAATTTTTTGTTCCTTTTTAAATAGAACTTAGAATTTTTTTAATAATTTGCGGTTTTGCCATTGCCAATATTGAATATATAAGTCGATGTGCATTTTTTTTCTGCTGACGCCACAAATAGGTAATATCTGGAAAATGTATCTCTTTTATCAAGCTTCGGTTACTCGACGTAATTTTATATCCAAGGTAACTGCATGATTCCCGCTAATAATTTGTAGTAACATGCCTTAAGAGTGTTGGTCACGATTTTGATTTTGATTATTTTACCTTCAAGCGTATATTTTCAAATCCATAACCAAACCATAACCAAATGTCATTATTATATAAACACTCATTAATTATATTTTTAAAGAGTATTAAAAGTAGTAGATTGCGAATCTTGATATTGTTTCATTAATGTTTGAAATACGAAATTTACGATAGAATCGGTTTTATAGCGGAGAAAATGTAAACACAAGAATACAGTCATTGACATGAATGCAATGCATTTACATTACATTAATTTCCATCAAGCCATTTTAAACATTCTGTGCAATATTTTATAAGAAAAATAATTTTAAATCACTGGAACCTCATAATTTTTAATGGAATATAATAAAATGTTTACAGCATTTTAGAAGCCTTTCTTTCAGTTCATTAAAAAAAGGTGATTTTCCTTTTTTAAATATATTCGTTTGGATACGGGTGCGGTTCAGCACTAAAGATATTTTGACAATTTTCATGATAATATATGAAAAAGCACTAATTAAAAGTGATTATTTATTATAAAACATCGATACAAGAAATTTCATACTTGGATGATTTTGTTTCCAGTTGAATATGTTTTCACCTGCTTTTGAAAAGAAAAGATTGGATAAAAAAACAAATCCTGAAGACATAAATTTAATAAGAAAAATTGTTTCGTAAAAAAAATTAAAAATTCAAACACAAATTCATACATAAACATGTGTAAAATGGACAAAATGAAGGTAAAAATAAAAAGAATCAAACGAAAATTAAAAATTATTCAATATTTACTTAACATAATACAAACGCAGACACACAGTCAAAAATACATGTTATACTTTAGTATTGTTCGAAATGCATACCATAGACAAAAACACTTTACTGTTTACTAAATGATGGTACCGTACATGTAAAGTATAATTGTTAAAAATGAAAATAAAAAAATTGTTGAAAATTATTAATTGATTCTGTACTTATGTGCTTATGAGTGGTGTAACAAGTAGTCAGTGATGAAAAATAAATAAAATAAGTAAAAGAAAAGAGGTGAAAATATATTCAACTGGAAACAAAATCATCCAGGTATGAAATTTCTTGTATCGATTTTTTATAATAAATAATCACTTTTAATTACTGGTTTTTCATATATTATCATGAAAATTGTCAAAATATCTTTAGTGCTAACTACATTCATATCCAAACGAATATATTTAAAAAAGGAAAATCACCTTTTTTTAATGAACTGAAAGAAAGGCTTCTAAAATGCTGTAAACATTTTATTATATTCCATTAAAAATTATGATGTTGCAGTGATTTAAAATTATTTTTTTTATAAAATATTACACAGAATGTTTAAAATGGCTTAACGGAAATTAATGTAATGTCAATGCATTGCATTCATGTCAATGATTGTATTCTCGTGTTTACGTTTTCACCGCTGTAAAACCGATTCTATCGTAAATTCCGTATTTCAAACATTAATGAAATAATATCAAGATTCGCAATCTACTACTTTTAATACTCTTTAAAAATATTATTAATGAGCATTTATATAATAATGACATTTGGTTATGGCTTTGAAAATATACGCTTGAAGGTAAAAGAATCAAAATCAAAATCGTGACCAACACTCTTAAGGCATGTTACTACAAATTATTAGCGGGAATCATGCAGTTACCTTGGATATAAAATTACGTCGAGTAACCGAAGCTTGATAAAAGAGATACATTTTCCAGATATTACCTATTTGTGGCGTCAGCAGAAAAAAGCACATCGACTTATATATTCAATATTGGCAATGGCAAAACCGCAAATTATTAAAAAAATTCTAAGTTCTATTTAAAAAGGAACAAAAAATACCTTTTCATAGCAGATAAGTTTAAAATCTTTTTTTTTGTAAGAGTACCTTGGCGAATAAAATATTTCCATTCAAAATATAAATATTTGCCTCTGTAACAATTTCATATATTAAACTCGCATATTGACATCAATTTATAGTTCTGTTGTGAACTCGACAACAGTTTCGATGTTATTTCATAACGAAATTTTTAAAAATGATGGTAATATATAAAATAACGCCATATTTCTGAATACAAACAGTACCTATTAACATATACTTGTTTGAATTCCTAACATGAACAAAATAAATACAGAAATACTAATTCATAATTGCAAAAATTATTTATTAAATGGGATATTAATTTGCCAGAAATGTTTATAGCAAAGTAATAGCAAAATTTGAAAACAACAAGCATATCTCTAAAAATATTTTTTGGAGACATGCTTGTTGTTTTAAAAATTCAAGAATTAATCAGTTATGGCAATAAATTTAAAAATATCAATTAAATTTAATTCATTCAAAGTAAAAATGGAAAACCACAAAAAAACATGAAATATCTGGAAGTAGTTAATATTTTATCTATTGTACTACACAATTAAAAGTTATTTGAGCTGTAATGAATTTATGATGCGAAATTTTGCTCCAAATGTAACATTTAACATTTTAATAAACTCCGCCTGTCAAATAGTAATTTCATGCAAGTGGACTTTGCCAAAGTTGCTTTATTATATTTTCAATTTATATGTATATATTTGACTTAATATGTTAACTTTTATAAAGAAATAATAAAGCTGTAATGTATAGTTATTGTAGAATATCATAACATGCTCCTTGAGAACAACATTATACATTTAATTTTCAAGTCTTAGGTGTAATTTTTCCCGAGAGATAATTGAAGTTTGTGACCTATTTCTTTGAAACATTAAAGAAATAAGTCACCCAATAAAATTAATCGGTTCTAATGCTCGTAAGTTTTCAACGAACGTAATCATCTAGTCATTATCAAAAGGTCTTTTATTAAATGCATATATTTTATACAATTGTGCAATAAAACCATTAGTTTATTCTCAATATGGGCGCCGCCAGAATTTTAAGGTAGGTGCATCTATATCTACTCACTTTACTATTAATTAATAATATATATATAATAGATAATTATACATGTATGTCATGTTAATTAAGTGAATTTCAAAATTAAATCTCGCGGGTATTGAAATATTCTTCGCATATCGAAAACGTAATCTGTGTTGTCGACGGTTCGCTATATTGCTCGGGGAATCCCTGTTGCCGCGCCATGCAGGGGGTTTTTCCCTTGCTAACGCACCAGTTCACGCTGTTTTAAATGAGCCTTCTAATATGAATGGCTCATAACCTCTCCGTGTTTAGCCTACACAGCAAAGGTACCTCTATGTAGAATGTGTTTTATTTCGGCCGCCAGTGCAGCGCGATCTATAAGGACCGTTTATAGTTTTTCCTTGCCTTAAATATCAAAAGTTTCATGAAGCTGCACAGCCTCATGCGGCAAGTAAGGAGCATTATGACGCACTGGCTTTTTCAAAAACATTTGTAAAGATCGTGGGTAAAAGGGGACTAAGTGTTCATGAATCTTTAAATACGGCATATCACGAGGAAGTTGAAGAAAATCGTACGAAACTTCGATCTATTGTGTCAACGATTTTATTTTGCGAAAAACATGATCTTCCACTTCGTGGCAAAACCGATGAGGGTTCTGTTTTTACATACCTGCTACATTTTTGTGTTGACTCAGGAGACGAGATTTTGAAAAATAATTTTGAGTCAGGAGCAAAAAAGTTTTTGTACATATTGCATCAAATTCAAAACGATTTAAGTGCAATTTTTTCAGATATTTTAAAAAGCAAAGTAATTGAAGAGATGAAATATGTTTCGGCTTTTTTGGTGTTGACTGATGAGACTGATAATATTAGTGGCATAAAGCAATTATCTGTTGGAGTTCGCTATCTACGTTGTGATAAATATAATATAAAAAAAAAAATTCGTGAGGAATTCCTCGGATATATCCCGCTACAAGAGTTGAAGGCGAATAAAGAAAATAGGAATAATACTACATCACGTAGTTTCATTTAATGATGAATAGCTGTACGATTAGAAATAGTTTATGTCTCAATTCACTTTTCCCGTGTGATTTTAAAATTTATAATCTTCTCAGAAATGATGCACAACGTGATGGGTCATTTTATTTTTAAATTTTGCTATTCTTACGTTGTATCAATTCTTAAAAAAAATTGGCAATTATACATAAATTATATAGAGCAAATATTTTTACTCTTGCATCTTTTATATAAAAGAAATATCAACGAAAGTAATTGAATTATACGTAAAATTTACATAAAATACTGCACAACCCATTAAAAGCACGCCGTTGTTAGAACTCATGGGTTTTTTCGCCATCTAATAATACGAATTACATATAATGACATGATTACATCCAGGCATTTTTTAAAGTGTGAGCTACGTTTTGTCCCGGATTAAAGAAAAGATAAGGGAGTTATACTCGAGTACCCCGGCCGAACAATTTGTTAAAATTGCAGGGAGAGACAGATGGCTGTACGAGTCCTTACCCAATGCCGGAATTCTCGACAGGTATTATTGTTACACAGTGCTGCTTCACGACTAGACTACACACGGTTTTGGTGTCCTGTTAGCCACACGCAAGCTCTTCGTGATTGTGCGCCCTTCTAATATGAGATCGACGGCGATCAAATGTAGACCAAGATGTCTATTAGCCAACGTATTTTATATACCATATTTGAATAGTATATATTCTTTCATCGATGTCTGTGAACGTTTCAATTCTAATGTGTTTGTAATTGGTGATTTTAATATATATTTTTGTTTGCATAAATCATTATATTTATATGAATATATGTTATCTTATTATCCATTTAAGAATTATAATGATGTATGTAACGCAAATGGAAAATGCTAGATGTTGTACTATCCAATGATGGCGGCGACGGTGGAGCAATGCTGCCTGCCATTTGTCCTTGAGGACTTACATCATCATGCATTTTCTGTGAGTATCCATCCCGCATTGCCTATATTTAGTGTTCAACTATCTCCTAATATTGATTATTGCACCAATTATAACTTTTTAAGGGAGACCAAGTCTTACTCCACTGTCTTCTATCTGAGATAGATTGGTGCGATTTATACTCAATGGACAACCTCCTTGACTACGTTTATTACCATGTTCAATTTTAATTATATTAAAAAAGCTCTAGATCGTCGAAACAACGACACCTTACTAAATCGCTTTCGCGGTGCAGTGTTCTGCGGGTTCCAAATATCGATTTTTTTTCTTATTTTATGGAAAGAAAGCAATAGCTACGAGTAGGTAACTTTATATCCAAGACTTTCTTTACCCGATCAAGAATGAGTCCCCTGACTCATTCAAAACTCGGGCATCTACTTTCACTATTATGAAAAGCGATATTGGTTTAAGACTGTGTGTTGTTTGTTATTCGATGACTACATGAAGCTTTCTACAAAGGTCGCAGAATGATTTCAGCACCGCTATTAAGTGGAGGCTATCAAACAGCATACGGCTTAACTCAATTAAATGTTCGATAGTGAGTTCCAAACAAGCACACGCTTCTATTAACTACGACTATACGATCAGCGGCATCGCGCTGCACCGTCCGGATGAGTTGTATTATTTAGTAAATTTTTATTCTTCATACCTTTCTATATCACACTCTAGAACGGAAGTATTTCATACTTCTTCAATTTCGAAGCGGTATTCATCTTCTCAACCACCAAACCGTGGTCGCATCAGAGTATGGTTTGTTTATATAAGTGAAAGTAAAGTTGTCGAAATATGTTGTTGTTATCTTTTGAGGTTTTTTATAGTTTCGTATTCAGATTTAATTGATCTAGGTTTAAATTTTGTTAAATAATTCATTTCTTTTATCATTTTGAGTACCTGACCAGACTGTATCGACAAATATAATAGTGTTTTCAAATAAATAAATTTATTTCAAAATAAAGATATTTTTCGTCTATCACGTCTGTATATATATGTATTACTTGATCGGAGAAAGGTTTTTCCAAAATTTTCAATGTTAGTAGTACTTGATGCATTTAACATACTTCTAATATAATTTAGTGAACAATAAGCCATATGTTAGATTTTTATATTCTAAAACCTCTTAACTATGTTTCTACATAAGATACTTTTCCAATTTATTAATCTATCCACTTCCTTTTCATCATAGAAGAGACTTTCACAACCTTCCTTGACTTCTAGTTAGTAAAAGCACAAATTGGACCTATTTAAGAAATATTATAATAAGATGTGTTTTGTTGGCTAAGTGTTATATATAGTTTTAACTAGTCATTTTCTGTCAAATTGTTCTTTTTTTAAATTTCAAATTTTAAATTCAGGTTAATAAATATTATTTCTGGAAGGAGTTTTTTGTGGCAAATACTCTATATCCCTTTTATCTTTATCCAAATTAAAGATTCAAACATAATTATAAAGATATAATTCCCCGTCATTGACTAAAAATAAACAAATAGGTCAAAATCAACGTTTTCATTAAAAGATTATTAAAAAATGATATTAAGAATATTTTCATTAGTAATGCCATCTGTTGATAGTATTCCTAATAAAAATATATCATATATATCATTTCATTATTAGCAACGCTTTCTGTTAATGGCATACTTATTAAACATATATATTCAACTAACATGTAGTTATATCATTACTATTCAGTGTATTATTACGATACTCTGCGAAATAAAGTTTTGAAGCTATTGTTGTAAATGTAAAATTCAAGTAGAAATTTTAAAACCTTCGTCTATATCAATTTCAATACAAAATATAGAGGTTAAGCCAAACATTTTGAACTTGTTAAAAGGGTTACCCTTTTCCTTGAAATTTTTTATTGCGAATTTTTTGTACTGTTGGAAAAGCTTCTAACTAAAAAAATATATACTGTAATAATTGTAAAAAACAAACTTAAAACGAAAGTTTTACGAAATTACAAAAATTAATTTCACCAGGAAAAATATACCAAAGTATAGAGAGTAACAGAGACTAGCAAATAACATCCATAAATATATGTATTGTCTACATTTACGTATGTATTTTTTTTTGGTTTCAACTGTAGATGTTATCCACAAATCATTTATGATCCAGCGCTGCAAGTTTCCAAATTATACTTTACCTGAACATATTTGAAAGAAGACAAACCATGAAGCAGGCCGTTGAAGTCATTTGAGAATCTAGATACATGGTAAAAATTGCCATATTTAAGAATTCAATTGTGTAAAATCTCAGGTAAAGTTATTTTTAAAAAATAATCAATTTATTGAAGTAAAAGGTACCAATTTAATTAATATATTTTTAACTTAATATATTTTAATTTTCAATTTAACAAATACGAATTATGTTATCATCCATCAATGCATGATGATTATTCCTAGTCTGCACCACTGGTGGGTCGGCTGTATTTGCTCCATACAAAATTATAGCCATTTATTTGATATGGGACATAAGGAACGTGTCTAACCAACAAACCTATTCTGTGCTTAATCTATGATACACACAGCTTGACAGCTAGAGTGACGCATCGGATCGACTGACTTACGCAGACCGACGAGCTCTAACGACAGTTTCATGCGCGATGCGTATCAACTCATGCGTTTCCGACCGTCAGCTTCGAACTATTGTGTTTCATAAACGAGAAGGTATAGAAGCATACACGTCCGAAGTATGCAACCGATTTACGTGTAGTCCTTTTTAGGTCTTAGAGTGACTCAGTTTATGGTTCAATATATTTCGAATATACTACTAACATTTTTTGTTAATATTTTTAGATGATTTCAACTTGAAATGTGAAATTGAAATAGCCCAAGTATAGAACTTGGTTTTGTGAAAATTTAGTCAGTACCTAATCGTTGTTACGTTAAGCAAATATTTAATATAGAAATACAATTACAACTACAGTAGGACCTATGGGCATACCATTTATCATAAACTATCATGCGGATGCTTAATAATGTCGATGGTAGTGTAGAGGTGGACTGACTTCCATAATGCATTCCATGAACGTGATTAACGCACTAAGTATTTTCTTTGCTTGATCCATGCATTATTGCTAAACTCAATATTGCCCCCTCACAAAACCTTAGAAAAACTGCAGAATTATAATTCGTATGACTTTCTGTTGCAGAATGTTTCTAATGTTTTTGTTCGCTCATGGGTCATACTTTACATTGAGAGTTTCTGATTCCTAGTACAATCCATGAATTTGTATAATACACTAAATGTTCTCTGCACTTGACCCTTGAGCATATGCTGCCGAATTAAACGTCACTAAATTATAAAACCATAAAAATAAATGTAGAATTGTATAGCTGTGTATTATACAATGTATCTAAAATTCATTTTTTTCCTCGGATGATATTCTACATTAACAGTCAAGCTTTTATTTTACAATACAGTAAACGTATTACTAGATCCACCCCTGACATTACCTTCCCTTCGCAAAATTAAAATATGGTTTACGAATAATATAAATTTATTTCCCTTTACGAATCTCAATCTATTTACCACACATATGACAATAAAACTTCAATCAGTTTCAAGAGTAGGCCATAGATTTAATCTATCGTTACAAATTACGTTAGGAAAAAATACTTGGTATGAAGACGCATAATTATATCAGGATAATAATGATGCTAATGGATATTAACAGCAAATATATAAAGGTATTAATAGCTTAAATTAACGTGTCAAGGTAACGGATCATTATTCGAACATTTATACATATTCACCAATGTTAACAGACAGGCGACATATTTTTACTCTTGGCAACACGTGTATTACACCTAGAGTCATTAGTAACGCATTACTATAAATCGATAAACAGAGAATGATTTATTACGAATACTTTCGCCGTGAAAGGAAATAAATTTTAAAATTAATGTATCGAATCGTTTCTATTTATTAGTCTTCATATCATCATTTATAATATCATTACATGACAAGGGAGTAAAATTATTTTGGACTGCATAGTTCAGTTTCAGCCCTCGCAAAGCAAACTTTTGAAAATGTTTTTTGTATTATTTATATTATCCTTGTTTGGCACAAGTCAAACAATTTTCCATGATAAATTATTAAACCACATCAAAACAAAAGAAATTGATCTGCTGTGGGATATAGCGTACAAAATAGCCCATTCAACTTTTGACAAAATGGAAGAAGTAATGATTTGGGGAATCGACGAATTTTCATTTGGATACGAATTTTCCACGTACGATGGAAATATAATAGTACGAACTATTCAATCAACTCATAAGTTCTATGTTACCGCTGTTCGTCAGTATATTGTATTCTTTGCTACTCCAGAACATCTTTATGAATTCCTTTATTGGGGAAAAGTCTCACTATTCAACAATGCCGGTCAATTTATAATGCTTTGTTCATCAGAATATAGAGAGAACTGCAGTCCGAAAACGGTATTTGAATTATGCTGGAACTTCAAGCTGACAAATGTTATATTAATTACTACGAATATTAATGGGGTCATCGAAATCTTCACTTACTATCCTATTTCTGACGGTCATTGCGAAAATACAGCTCCAGTAAAACTGGTTGCTACAAATAACTCAATATTTGATGAAACACAAACTTCTTTATTCTTTGAAGACAAATTTCGCAATTTTAATGGATGTGAATTAATATTATCTACCTTCCACAATGTACCAGTGATGATTTTATCTCACGACTCTAATGGAAATATTATACTAGACGGCTACGATGGAAGACTTCTAAATTTTATAACAAAGTATTTGAATATTACACTGAAAGTTGTTACTCCAGTACAAGGATTTTATGGTGTTTACAAAGATGGTAAATGGTCCGGTTCAATCGGAGATGTTATATATGGGAAGGCAAATTTTTCCATGTGTTCCGATAGCTTGACGGTTGACAGATACGATGAATTTGCAACATCCTATCCTTACAAACACATTGACCTTGTATGGGTCATATCTTCCAGTCCGCTGATGCCATCGTGGACGAAATTATTTTTTCCATTCGGGTATAATTTACGAATTGCTTTACTTTCGATTTTTATAATTTCCTTATTTTTTAAGTTTGTTTTGTATTGGCTTGCATACATTCATGTTAAAAATAAAACAAAAATGTGGAATGACCTCAACATTACTTCGTGTGCGTTATTCATAGGGCAACCTGTTAAATTTCGTTTTCTGAAAAAACCTTTTACGTGTTTTTTCGTTGCTCTCTTATGGTTTGCTTTCTTCATTCGTAACGCTTATCAAGGTGCGTTGATAAGAAGTTTGAAACAGGATGTATATACGGATCACTTTGATACTTTTTATGACGCTCGACAAGTCATTAAACATTATGGCGGAGGTGAGCGGTTAAAAACTTTCTTTCAAAACGAAACTGATATTCTACTGTCATATAAATACTTTAATGGTGACGTGGGATCTATAATGCAGCAGTTTATAAATGAAACTGAAAGGAAGGCATATGCTGTTAATTTGGAATCAGCTATGTTTTACAGATCGTATCTAAGGCTTGAAAAATATTTATATATTTTACCTGAGAAAATTGTTAATATTCCAGCGGTTATATATATGCCTCTCTATACTCCATTTTCCAAGACATTAAATGATCTTCTTAGACAACTAAGCGAAAATGGGATTATTAACCAGATTCAAGAAGATATTTTATACGAGACAAACTTATGGAATTCCAAAAGAAATATTGAGACTGATAATATTACGTTACGATTTGTGCATCTAAAAGGTTGTTACATTATTTTATTATGTTCATACGTGGTTTGCATCATGATATTTACATTCGAAGTTATTATATACAAACCCCACTAAAGAAAATCAGAGACTAAGGGAATTTCGAACTACGATACTGTAAATAAGAAATACAATAATCAATAAACATAGTTGCATTGTTAATTTGCGCATTTCATTATTGAAATAAACAATCGTAGTGACTAATTTAGTAACATTTTGATGAATGTAAATGGTGCTCATTAAATATAAAGAATTATTTTTAAATATGCTTTTTTAATCTTTAAAATATTAAATATGTCCAATTGTTTTTGTTTCGTGTATAAATTCTTCAAAATTATGATAGTATATTTGATTTACCCAAAGTACGAACTTTATAATTATTTTACGCAATATTGGCTACCAGTTGCTTGACAACTGGTGTATGTATTATATTTACAGCACGATATTATCATGTCCTTTTTTATTTTCGTTGACTTTAACAGACAAACATATATTTTAAAGTAATTTATAAAAAGGGTAATGTTTAATGATAATAAAGCGATTGCTAATTGTATTTAATAAACAGCGTCAGATAAAAGTATTTATACACATGCACATGAATAATTTTGGCCCTTTTTTTCTCCTATAACATTATTCAATTACTCCAGGCAAGTAACATTTCACCAAATATTTTCTACCTATGTTAATTTAAATTATTTTTCGCCAGTCATATGCTCATATGCATTTTATACTAGTAAAGGTTTTTATTATATATTTTGATCTATGAATAAATTTTATGGATTAAATTAGTTCTGAAAAAATATTGATATATTTTATGAGTTTTTTTTGTATTTCTGTTACATTAATTGTAATGAAATTTCTTATAATTATGTTTCACTAATTACATTGTATTAATGAATTTTGTTGAAAAAATTAGGTATGATAAAGTAGAAATATTTTTTGAGTTTTATGAAAGTTTTTGAAATTTAATCTGGGTACTATTGAAAGAACAGTATAGAAAATATACATTTAATAAATATAAAATTATTTCTTTTGTATTTTAAATCAAAGTGTTTCTTTCCAGTAAAATGTCTCCATGATTGTCTTTAATATAAATACAAATAAAATTTATTTAATAATGTTACTTTAATAACATCTAGCTTAACGGTGATTTTATGTATTATTTCACAACGCAAATATTCTTTCCGCAACATATTCATGATATTTCTAGTTTATATCCATGCTTATTAACTATTTTACAAGTAATGCAACATTCCTAGTTAGGGTGTAATATTTTATGTATATACAAAGAAAAATTTATTTTCACATGTTCCAAAATATGAAATGGAATCTTTAATGATTTATAAAAAGCAATAACCAAACTGCTTCTCTGTAATTTCAACCTGCTTTTATATTAATTTTAATAATGATGTATTTGTATAGATTTTGGGCTAAAATATTTACGTTTGTTTTTATTATTGATTATACTATTAGTATTTACCATTATACTATTCCTACAGATATTTAGTTTTGTTTTCTGGCATATGAAATAATTTTTGTTATAAGAAATCCTCCATAATTACGTTTTAATGATGATGGAGTTTAGAGATGTAAAAAAGTTTCTTACCACTTTTTTATCAGGAAGATAATGTACAGTGAGACATTTTTGATATCCAAAAGCCTTTTAACTTTTGACATCCGTAAACAAACTATTCTTAATTTTACAACATTTTAAACATTAATACAATTTCTATTGTCGGTATAACAAAAATCTGTTCAAAGCTGCATAAAGCTGTTCAAGTAAAATAAAACATTGCTTACCACAAAACAATATGCACGGTAATACTTAGTAAACACCGAATCAAATCCAACTCTCTCTCGACATATATTTTACTGTCAAATAGTAATTTTTCTATAGCGTCGTTAGTAATAATTAACGGTAAGTATTATTTAAAATTTTACATTAGGGATATTTCCAAAATACTTGTGTGAGGAAAAACATACTATAAAATGTTTTTGTTTTTTTTTATAAAATGTTTTTGAAATATTCAAATAATGGAATGGATTAAATTCTCTGGATAGTCTTTCTATTCGGACAATTGTGGATGTAATTAGTCACATACATCTATTTAACTGACAGTCGACTGAGAAAATATTTTGTGTTCTAAAGTAAATTTTTGTTCGTAATTTAAATCTTTTAATTTACGTAGGACAAACAATATTATCTCTCCTATAAAATCAATTTAAAAAGATTAATTGTATGTGGGATATTTACCAGAAAAATCGTTTACATGTAACTATTTGGTTCATCATTATCACAGGTCTAAGCAAGTATCATTGAAGGTAATGCCCATAATCGCTATGAATGGCAGGATGCTGGTCGATCACCGTACGCAGCTCTTTACATCAGTGGCCATACTACCCGTCACTAGTCTGTGGCATTCTAGCAATGCTAATTGCGTGCAAACGTCACTCAGCCTCGCTCGACAAGCGTCGCAGAATCGAGTCCGGGACCTCGCAATACGCCGCGCTATCAAAGGCTTTTAATTAAAGAAATATAATTAGCCACATATTGTTTTTCATGTGAATGTTTAAAAAAAATAAGAGGTTGGTGACACAGTATCCGACAGTTTGGAAACTCAAATCTTGCGGAGAATCTTTAAGACATTTTTGATTGAACTTTTCCATGACACCCATTCCACCATGTAAATACCCGTATTATTGAAAAAATAAACTTTAGTTTTTTTAAATTTTCTTTAGTAATTGGTTTAATTAAGGATAATAAATAATTAGGGATAATATAGGATTTACCGCAAAATTGTATTAAAATTAATTTGAAAAATGTTGTGAACAAATAGACTGACAGATTTGCTGATAGTTCTTAAATAAAAATGGATAAATGTAGAAACTATGAATATAAATATTTTCAAGAAATGTTCTTAATTTCATATTTTAGAATGAAAAAGAGCAAGACTAGAATAAGACATAATATAAAGGGAAGCATGCACGGTTGCAGTCAGGGTAGGTATAATTTTTCAAGTTACCTCTGAAAACTTATGTGGAATGTGCATTTTTAATGATGGGGTCCTATTATAATATATATATATATATATATATATATATATATATATATATTTATATATATATATATATATATATATATATATATATGTATATATATATATATATATATATATATATATATATATATATATATATATATATATATATATATATATATATATATATATATATATATATATATGTATATATAAGCCCTAAATAAATAAGTAATATTTACGAAACAAATAATCATGAATAATGTTTAAGACCGAAAGAGTTGCCAGATTATTTGAAACTAAACCTAGGCAATGGGTAAGTATAGGGATCTCTCACAAACAACTTATGAAATTATGTGTCTGTTATAAAGCAAGTTGTTTTCTTTTACCTCTCGTAAAAATTTGATATCAGAGGATAATGTACAAGGACGTCAAAGAAGGGAAAATCTCTAGTGGTACATATTAATGTAGATTTTTATTCTACTTTACTATTTCCACTTACATTTTTCCAGTTGGCAAAATCGAAATAAAATTTTTGTTTTATTTTCTGTCTATAATTGTTTTATTTTTAGAGTCATTTCCAAAATTATTTTTAAAAACATTTTAAAGTAAATAGAAGATGACTCTGTTCTCATCTAAAATGTTTATGTACTACTTTTATTTTTGTATTAACTGAATTTTAGGAACATTCGAACCTGAAATTTCTACAAAATACTATAAAAAACAAACAATACCATAAAAAAACACACATAATTTCCTTCTACACCTATAGTTTTTCTCATTTTAATTATGTGTAGCAAATAAATAGTTAGTCCAGAAAAATTAAATGGAAACATTTTAGGATTTAAGTAATTTCAAAATTTATGAACCTTTTGCGCTGCAAGACCTATTAAATTATTTTGTATAAAATTATGTTAAATATATCTCTATTTTTTGCTACCTAATTAATACTTTCTTTTTTGTTTTGTTGACAGTAATTTTCATTATTAAAGCACAAAGTTTAAATTTAAAAAAAGCGTTCGAGTAAAAAATAAATAAAAAATGTGGTAAACAATATTTAACTAAATTTTGTGAAATATGGACCATTTATTAGGATAAAGTTGTAGTACTATTTATTACAATTTAAAAGAATACTTATCAAAAAACGACGCCCAAGTTTATTTTTTTAGTGAGTAGTAGATTTATTTGGAGCAGAATATCTACAAGCATTTAGAATATTCATATATATATATATGTATATATATATATATATATATATATATATATATATACATACATATATATATATATATATATATATATAATATATAAATATAAATATATATATGTATATATACGGATCGCATATATTTTAAGGGTACGTCTTTGAGGTCCCAACGAAAAATTAAACCCTTGTAAAATCACTGATATTTTCATATACCTGTTGATGCAGAAACTTGAATTTTGGCGTAGTAGATCATATTAAAGTGCATGTTTTGTAATAGCAAGAACTTTTCAAATATTTACGAGTTAATTTCAAAGGGGGAGATTTAAGTAGAGAACACTTTATAACATTGGGTGGGCTACTTAGAAGGACCCCGCCCCTCAAAAACTACTGAATCAAAAATTAGGAAAAGCTATGATAATGGAATCTGACTAAAAGTTTACTCACGTGTAACAATTATAGGGATGATTCTAAATTCCACACTTTTTGTGTCATTCAACATATTTACACGCCTTTTGCAGATGTACTAGACAGTATATTCACACGGTGAAATATTAAAGTTTTGTGAATGAAATATGAACCGGGGAACCTCTGTTGGTGATATCTTTATTACTTAAGTTACGAAATTGTAATTGGAGAACGATATTAAACAAAAATACTTTAATCAAAAATTAACTTATTTTTTCAGTACTCAATTTAAATAATTTTCTAAACGGATCTGTGAAAATAATCTGCTTTATAGCACAACTTTTAAGGTTAAATTAAAAAAAAATTTAACTTCAATAAACGTCGTGTCATATTTATAGAACATCTATAAATTGTTTCGGTCATGGCCGGTTCACATACGTTACTACGTCTCAGTTTACGTATTAAAAAATTATGTTGTGACACAATTTACAATGTTGGCACCGTTATATTACATTAGCTTCGCCTGAAACATTTGAACCAAGAACTAGGTAGGCACTACGGATATACGCCCATGTAGCTTAATATATGTGATATATACATTCAATTCTAACGACAATGCATCATGAGCGTTATTTTCGGGCCACCGCCGTTATTTCTGTAGCAATACGCTGACGTCATTAATAAAGTTATAGTTAAGTTGATGGTTAATGTAAAACTTGTTATCTTTTTAATCGTTACATAAATATTTAAAAGGCTTCACAAAACTTTTTGCCTGTACGTTATGGAGAGTGTTCAGGAAATGTTGTTTTGTGAACAGATTTTTCATAAATATTTTGTCAACAATAGGCGGTACAAATGTATTAAACAAATGAATGTTATAATTAGAAAAGAGATAGCTACATTTTAATAAAATAAAATTGTTTGTTAATTTTATATAGATCAGGCAAAGGATTATCGTGAAAACAATGATTGTAAAAGTACACCAGTCCGTGATAAACATTAATCAGTAGTTATTAATATTATACCGATAAAACACCAGCTTACATGAAAAATGGATTAGTCGTAATTTTTGCGTTCTCAAAATAAACAAATAAACTTATACCATGATATCTCAAATTTTCTTTTAAATGATATTCTGTCCGGTCTTCACCGTTAAAGTTTTGCATTGGACCGGTAATGCTATCCAAAATGGTGAATATTTAATGTATAAAATTATTCCTGGTGAGGCTGATAACTGTCATTTTGATTTTTTCTTCATAGCTTATCGCTTCATTATTCATACCGACAGCGTAAGAGACTAATATTAACAGATTCATCATATAAATATCCAGTAAGTGGAGGCCTAGTGAAATCTCAAAAGACAAAAACTTACTTGTAAATCCGTAAACACACTACATATGCTATAGAATTAAGAATACTTTTTCGATATTCCAACGCCTATAATTAATACAATTTTACTATTCGTGTAAGAGTGATACTGAAGTGTACTCTTGAAAACGAGTGTTTGTATGAAAATTTAAGTTGGAGTGTATAATATTATGAATTCTTTAACAGTAGTCACGTCATCAGAAACAATTACTGAAAGATATTAGGTTTTTTGGCTCTGATAAATAATGGTTAATAATGAATAAATAAAAATGTTACATTACGAAGTCAGTTGCGTATTTGTTAGTTACTAGCTTTTGTACTTTTTCTTATTTTCCCAGCAGAATTTTTCCCCAATAAAAATATTTACGTCTCAAAAGTCTAGAGGACTCTTTATAGGAATAAAAACAACATATTTTAACTTGAAAAACAATTACGTCTTCATAGCAAGGGGAATAAATCTATTTATTATCTTTGGCTGTCGACTTGATGTATCATGTCTGTTCATCAGTTTCAAGTTAATTAATTCGGCCTTTCTGCCTCAAAGATCTTTCAGACTTCAATCTTCTCCTTAAAAATTACCTCACTGAGAAATTTATATAAATTGGTTTAGTAGTTTTTGCGTGATGGTCAAATTGATAAATAAATAAGTTATAAAAATAAAGTTACAAATAAAAAACAGACACACCATGCAAACATATACTAGGGTATATGCAAACGAGGAAAGTGAAATTTGAATTTGAACCGTAAGGATTACCTCAGTTAAAGTTTCATTTAAATCAATTATTTTCGGAATACATTGGTGTATCCATACTTCATCCATAGCAATAAATCAATGCAAGAATTTTTTGAATTTTTCTGAAAAATTTCTCAAAATTTCTTTTCAAAACAAATAAAAAAATGAACCAAAAATTAAATTAAAAATAATCGCTTAAAGTAAGAAATAAATATTTTTATTTATAATATTAATATTTTGTCCATAGTTTGTTTGTATTTATATAATAAATAGGTCATTTTGGAATACAATTTAATACCTTGTAATTGGAAGAATCGGTTGACATTTGCAGGATCTGAGTTAATTGTCTAATGAAATATTCCAAACGTCACGACAATGCTTAGCTTCGCTTTAAGTCCGCCCTCGAGTTTTATTGCATCAAAATAAATGGTTACATTTTAAAATAGCTTGTGACGAAAATTTGTTTACTACGTGTGTGTTGAACAATTATCGATTCGAAATGACCACTGAAGATTATATTAAAACCGTCACTGTATTAAATGCACACACGTACGCCCGCGCGCGTAGATATATATATATATATATATATATATATATATATATATATATATATATATACATATATATATATATATATATATATATACATATATATATATATATATATATATATACATATATATATATATATATATATATATATATATATATATATATATATATATATATATATATACACAGATAGTTGTACGTACAGGTAATGTTATAATTCCTTTTTAATATTTGGGTATAAGACCGTAATAAATGAGATCAGGTTTTTCTCAACGAACATCCATTGTATTGATTTTTAATTACATTTTAATATTTTCTCCCGAAAAAGCTTTTTATTTTTTTCACAAATTACGATGAAACGAATTACGATGTTGATAGTTTTTTTCCGGTTTTTATTTTTATAATAATAGGTAGAACGAAATAGTCTTTAAGTGGAAATTCTGTATAAAATTTTAATAATTTATTTTGTGCACCGAATGTACAAATAAACAAAACCTATTTATTTGTACATTCGGAACACGAACTATTTATTTATCTTGACAATGGCAGTTTTATATTTCAATTAAATCGGTTTTCGTCGGTTTATTAATTTACTATATTTTTTATTTCAATTTTCCTCCCCCGTGAATAATCAAATCTCAATTGTCTCGTGAAAATCTCAATTGCCATTAAGTATCTTATTTAAGCTTTCATGTGTGCACGTATTTTTCATTATTTTCAAGAAAACAAGGAAAAAGCATAGATTTTCGTTTCACAAATTTTTGGATATATGTAAAAATCATGTCAAAATAAACAGTTTTTCATGTATATAAATCATAAAATGTCTAACAGAAACTATAGTTTGTGATAGCCATAGCGATATAGCTAAATGGTTTAACCAAATGAGAATAATTTACCCATACCAGGTAATGCTACAAGAAAACAAAATATATAAAAATTGAGATTATCCATTCAGTACAGCTGTTCCTATCGCACTAAATCACAAAGTACATTTAGTGCAAATTATATGCATACTAGCTGTAAATAAAAGGCTTGGCCACTTATCGCAATATACATCTTAAAAGCGTTGAAATAATGGTAATGCATTATCTAATTCTTTTTTTTATTGAGAATTATTTTAACTACTCTGGAACATGTCACGATGATATATGTAGAAACTTGTATGAAACATAAAATTGTATTTATTTAAAACAATGCAAGAACATATTTCTCTATAACCGTGTACTCAATTCGTTCATAATGTGTTAAAATTATGAGAAACTTTTATTATTAGTCTGTGAAATCTATTAAAAATTAACACAAGGTGGTTTAGTATTGCACAAATATCTGTAATTCAAAACAAACCGACAAGTTATCATCGAAGCGTTTACTAAAAATACAAGTCAAAAATGTTTTAAGGATAGAAGTTCTCTCCACAGAAATCGTATCTGGGACCTTCATGTGCTAACAGTTGATGGCCCATGGAATCGCTACAAATACATTAACTACGGAGGAACGTTTTATTTATGGCACAGGACATAACGTTTCACAAAAAAAATATTTAAATATTTCGTAGCTTTGCAAGTAAGTGCAGTAATCGTGTATATATTTTTATTGTCCAGTGTAAAAGTAAACGCAAGTTAGAGATGATAAAATTTTTTTAAATAAATTGTGAAATTCTTGTGACACTTTCTAATGGAAAGGAGTACCAGTTCAGGACAGATATTAAACATTCCATTTCTGCCCCAAAATATGTGGAACTAGTACGTTGTTATTATGTTAAATTTGAAATAACTGCAATAAATCAAAGCATGTAAAGACAACTAAATAAACACGAAATAAGGGTTTCAATATTCTGTTAGCATTTAAACGACTTATTTTGGTAGGTCAATTTGTAATTAGTTATCATATCAAAAATAAAATTTAATCTTGGACGATTACAAAAAAGATCCAATAATACAATAAATTAAAAATGCACATTTTTAGAAGAACGAATTCCTTGCTAGATAATTAGAACCAAGGCGTTGTTTGTTCAACATATAACATTTTCATCTGTATCTGGAACAGATAACGCGAGAAAAGGGTATGTTTGATAAAATTGTACATATGTTACATAATGACATGATATTATTACATAAAATGAGACTTTTTTTGCTACTTTTAATTGTTTTATTATTAGATATTTTAAGAAACATCATCATATATATTAATACGCTAAGATTAAGATGTTACTCTCCCTTTTTAGAAAAAACCTCACAACTAATCCACATAAATTATATATCATTTTATAGATAATTGCTTGCTCTATCCACGACTAAAAAATTTATTATTGCTATTGTTTTTGCAAATTAATTAATTATTAAAATTGTATACACAAAACAGCAATGCTGCCATCTAACGGCTCAACGTCAATATGATTGACGGTCGGAAAAATTTTTGTTTAATTTCAAATCTACTCACGTATAAATAAAGTGGCGCTTTAGCTCAATGCTTTTGATACTTGCGCCTCTATATGTCAATTTTAGTAAAATATTTATTTGATCTGTCATCTGAGCTTCATAATGGAATAAATAATGCGAAGACTTCGCACGGGTCACGCTAGTTTCCATTTATTTTCCAAACCATAGTTTCGTATGGGCATTCGTTTCCTTTCTTTATATAACACATATATATACCTATATACTCATCCAATGATTGTAGTCTAAATATTCCTTGTTGCACGATATTTCAAATATTTCTTGGACGTTCTTCGTAATAACCCACTCTCCAAAGTACATAGGATATTTAGGTAAACCAACGCATTTTTCATTCTATGGCAGTTTCCCTTCTCACCTGAGGGAAACAGTTATCGCTTAGAATATTTACAATACGATCTTGAAAATGATCGCCACTTACGGCAGTTCATGTAATGAGGAAAATGGCTCTGTAGCTACAACTCCTGAATATGTAATGGGCTATTTATACTAGAAGTGGAGTTAAACCGACTTGTTATGAAGAGGAAGATTCGTTTAGAAGATAGAATTGGAAATTAGGTATCTCAGGGTATATAATGTTAT
Organism: Druceiella hillmani; assembly: GCA_039881145.1. Classification (NCBI taxonomy): domain Eukaryota; kingdom Metazoa; phylum Arthropoda; class Insecta; order Lepidoptera; family Hepialidae; genus Druceiella; species Druceiella hillmani. The sequence continues at coordinate 25,048,905 of JAYKKI010000012.1, forward strand.
AAATTTTACAGTCTATATATGTGTTTGTGATTAAGTTTGTTCTACTCTAATAGACGTTTAGTATACTGAAGTGATTTCAACAAATACTTGTCCTTAGATTCGTTATGATTCAGAGTATCCTAGGTACATAACTTTATGAATTTCACAATCTATTTGTGTATGTATTTCGTGTCTCAGTGTTTTTTCTCTAGTAGGATTTCAGTTTTTCCCTTTTTTATTACATTATACAAACTTTAATAGAAATTAAGTGTTCATCTTAAAATGTCCTATTTCCTTATTATTTTCCTCATCTCTTTAAAATTGCTAATACCAAGATCAACGTTTGGTAAATGTAAACAAAAAAAAATCATGTGTTAATATGAATAAACAATTTAATATATTAACTTTATATTATTATCACTAAATATCAAATATTATTACTAAATAACTTCCTCATTAAGAGTAAAATTTTTAAACTTTTCATAATATTGTAAAAAGACATTCTTTCCTTTTATCTTATCAAATTAAATTCAGTTTTCAACTTTACAAAAAGTATTGATATCCCGCCAAAGCGCGCTTGTCAATTTCATGAAAATATCTAGTAAAATACCTTTTGTGTGACGACATATTTTAATTACAAGATCACAACTAGCAAAAGCTGATAACGAAATTTTATTCCTAAATACATCCTAATAGTATTTAATTGAAATTTTTCACCGCATTAGATATGGTGAAATTTTGATATTCTAGAAGGCACGAGTGAGATAACAATATTGAGGTAGCAATATTTACTTTTTCTTATCACATTTGCATTGTGTAACCAACTTTGTCAAGACCGAAAAAATTCTGCTGAATACACTAATTATTTTTGCCTTACGGCATTGCTATCCCATTTGCACCTATCTCTTATTCGTTCACTTATAAGATGAATATACTTTCATACCTATAAGATAAATATACTTTTATACTTTCATAATTTTAATTGCTGATTTTTAAGTTTTTCAAACTTGACGTCCTTCAACGATGATAATTTTTTTGGATGTGTTAATCCTTATTTTAATATATGTGTAAAATGTCATGATATATTTTTTCGGTTTACTAGATGGAAACGTACCTTCCGTTAAATTTTTAATCACCTCTTTATTTAATATAACGTTCATTTATTTATAATAACGTTTTGTATGTTATAATTACATAGTGACAAAACATAATTCAATCAACGGTAAATTTTAAAATCTTCGTTTATGAAACATATCTCGATATTTACAATAAATTATCTAGGCTCTTTATTACTATTGATTTACTAATTCGATCGTAATACTATATTTCCTTGTTTAATTGTAATATATTTCTGTTACAACAAATAACTTAAACACTGGGTACAGGCGCCGGCTTCATATGGAAATTTCGTAATGTATTGCCATTTAGTAGGAATTTTTGGAAAAATAAGGTATAATGTTCCCTGTTTCGTATTACGATATAAACCATATGAGTGGAATTTCTAGTTACAGGAATTCAGCTTTACCATATCGCGTAGAAAAATCATAATAGGAATTAACATATAGGTAATTCCGAAATATATTGACAGAGCCTATAATTTTAGATTCCACTTCAAAACCATTTCGACGAAATGTACAAACAATAGATGTGCTCGCTCTAAAGTACGTTTTTTTCGTATATCCTTCATTCAACAGGTCGATGCATATTATTAATCACAGCATGCTGCCAAGTGCTTCATTATGTTTGCACTTGAGAAAACACTCGCGCTTGCGGTGTCGTGCAACAATATGAGTCGCCATCGGTGGAGGTTACTATTATTTCTCAAGCGCATAAGTAAATAAATATAGTGATATATAAATCCTCTTGGTCTCTACCTACTCTACAACACTATGAAATTTTAATACAAAATATAGTAAATATAATTTTACTAAAAGAATTATTGCTTTAAAGCTAAAAAAATATAAACGAGCGTTTATTTAAAAAATAAAATCGCCCGAATGTACATCGAATTAGCAGGGTGCGTATAACGTTATATAGTGTAGACAAGCAGATATTGAAGCGTACGCGAGTCCTTGCCACATGTCCGCAACCCTTTACTCTGCAACGTTTTAATAATTTGATAAATTTGAAAATAAAAGAGAAACGGTCACAATATTCCAGTGTCTAGCATGAAAAATTAATCCATTATTATTTTTTGCAATCTTCAATAATTTGATCGCAAACGAGATTTAAATAATTAAATTAGCCCATAAAAAAACTGAAAATTTGGCAATTTGAAAATAATCTCGGCAAATATAAACCTCAATTCTTACGTTTTCAACGTTTTTCAGGTATTTTCGACTAATTTTTTTCGGAACTGCAGTGGAAGAAAACTATTTTTTTTTCAGATTTTTGGACACTTCGTTAGTTTAAAAAACGTTTACATAAAATAATATTTCAACTCTTACTTCTTTAAGTTTTTGTGTGTAATATAATAATAATAAATTCTGCACGCAATATAAAAATAAGATCCTTGAATAGAAAAATTATAAGAACCTTGATAATAGATGTAGTTTTCTTGTAACCGGCCTTAACCAAGCCTGTTTCTCTACAATTTTTCATAGCATAGCATAGTTTTCAGTATATCCGTGAAGATAAAATAAACATTTTTTTTATATCCTTATAACTAAATCTTTGAAACCATATCCCACACTATATTATTCTTAATATATATATATATATATATATATATATATATATATATATATATATATATATATATGTGCGTTATATGTGTTAGTTTCACCATTTATAACTCAAGAACTTCTGGACCAATTTTTTTGATTTATGTGTCTTTGGATTTATCTTCGTCGGGAAGAGGATAATAAGTATTAATACATCAGAAAAAGTTGCGAAAAAAAATTTATGAAGAAAATTCATTTTCCCATACAAATTGTATGGAACGATATATCGAGAACGGATTGACTTATATTTTTTTTCATTAATATTATAAGTTTAGCGATAATATGAGCATTTGGCTGGAATATAACTTTGAGTTTACCAATAACTTCTATCTTCGATATAAAATTTTCTTATTCGTATTATATTTGGAACTGAATTTTAGAAACTTTCGTGAATTATTAGGTTGAAAACCCTGCATTTTTAAATTACATATTTTATTTACACTCTCAACCTTAACGTTAAAACTTATTATTACCGGTAAAGTGTTAAATGGCCTGAGTGCTAGGTAAATCAGCTAAAAAGTGTTAAATAGCCTCGTTACCATTTATTTAAAACTGAGAAGCTGAGAGTTCTAGGGTCGTGAGGAATATATTCAAATCTTTTAATTTCATTTTATCTTTGTAGTCCAAATGTTCTCAATCATTGAAGTTTATTGAACACCAGTTCCTCCAGTTTTAAAATTACTGCAGCACATCTATTTATACATTTTGTACATCAATATAATGAAATGAAATTCACGAAATGGGGCACCAAAATGAAATAAAAAACCGTTAGCTGAACGGAACAAAAAATGATACCCTCAATTTTATAAGATGGGCCAAGTACTTTAGAATAGTATTAAGGTCATTAAAATTATGTTATTCAGAAAGTAAGTTTAATGGAATGTTCCGTGAAATTCCTCATTGGTTACACATTTTTGTACCTTTTTGTGAATTATTATAGTAAGGGAGCGGATGGTATTGTCGTACACCTAAGCGGGCACGCGAATATCAGATAAAATGTATTAGTATTGCTTTTAGATAGTTTACATATATCTAGGTATACTAACTGACTTAAAAAAAATTATAGTCATAAGTAAAGAGCAACATAACATTTTCTGAAAAAATGAAAGTACGAAATAATCCGTAGGGTTCTGTTAATACCATACATCACTTCGGTTATACCGTACATCACTCCGTACACTACTTATAAAAAGAAAATAGCCAATTTGGTTCATTTAATTTTGCAATTTTATTAGGCAAAATAATGGTTACATCTTTGCCTATTGTTAGGTAACAATAGGCAATAACTTATTTAATTATATACTTTGGCATATTTTTAGCACAATTATTAGAATATATCTAGTTAATGGAAAGTTAGAATACTTTTATACTTTAATGCAGACCTTAACAAAGTATCATAAAAGAGATCTCAACCGGGTTTCTAGATTTTGAAGTGGTGACAAACATAAAATCTTGGATTGTCTTCACCGCTGCAAAGTTTGTGCACCCAAGAGGCACAACTAATACATTTATACCATACCTCTCCATTACGTCCAAATTCTCCACATAAAATACACAATTCCTCTTGTTTTTTTTCTGTTATATCTCTCTCATCCTCTGCTTCCTCTATCACACTATCACCACTGTCGTCGTCACATAATGCAGAAAGTTCGTTTTCAGATAAATTTCATCAGAAGAATCAAATTTTTTCCTTTTATATGATTTTTTTTCTTTCAATAACTGTTTTCCTTATCTTTTTGTAGATTTCTTCATTTTTTAGTTTTTTTTTACCGCCTTATCCTCTAATACGGATTTCATCGGGGTCGATATCAGTATTTCTGAATGTTGTTTCTTACATCCCTTTCCTTCCACTTTACCTTTTGACGATTTTTTCTTTGGTTATAGAGTCAATTGACTGAAACTTATTTTTTTATCAGCCATTTGTAAAGTTGGTACGTTCAGATTAATATGAATCGAATTGCCAGTTGTTTGGTTTTGCACATCAATTTCAGTTGTTCCATAATATACTGTAAATTTAGAATTGCAACATCCTTCCTCAATGTAATTCACGTGGCAGCAAGGCATTTTCTTTATTGAAGCGAATCGCAATGATTCGCATACTATTGATACACTACTGCCTTATAAGTGTTTGTTTCAACATTTATAACTCAAGAACGACTGGACCAATTTTTTTGATTTTTGTGTTTTTGGATTTATCTTCGCCGGGAAGAGGATAATAAGTATTAATACATCAGAAAAAGTTGCGAAAAAAAATTTATGAAGAAAATTCATTTTCCCATACATATTGTATGGAACGATATATCGAGAACGGATTGACTTATATTTTTTTTCATTGAATATTTATATGATTATTATATATTTATTGAATTTTGGTATTACATTATATGGTTTCATATAAAAAACTGGTGTTCTATTTGCAAAATTATTATTTTTACAGATAGTGCCACCAACAAAAAAAAAGTGTTGCTATTCTCCTCGAAAAATGACAGCTGTAGTAGAAAAGGTACTTGGTGGTGATAAACTACGTCCTACTGCTGCCAAATTCGGAGTTCCTGTAATGTCGTTTTATAATCACGTAAAACGTCATGGTACTGGTTATCGCCCTCGGCTTGGTAAGGAACCTGTCTTTACTCAGGAGCAAGAGAATAACATAAGAGACCATTTATTAAAGCTGTATAGCTGTTTTTATGGTTTTACACCTATGGAACTAAAACGATTAGTATTTGAGTATGCTGAAATTAACAAAATTAAAAACTCATTTAATAAAGATAAAAAAAAAACAGCCGGAAAGGATTGGTTTTACGGATTTTTGAAGCGTAATCCAGAAGTTAGTCAATAGAAAAAGAAGCGTGTATCCGGGCAATTTGTTCCACCGATTTTTATTTATCCAAGGGTCCACATGGCTCCATCACTTGAAAGAGATGGTCCATGTGGTGCAATGTACTGATGTTTAAAATCCGACTGGATGAGCGAGAATCTATTTCAGCAATGGCTGTTACATTTTAAACATTTTGTCAAAACTTCCTTGGAAGATCCAGTACTATTAGTACTAGATAAACATAGCAGCCACATATTTTTAAGTATTTTATTGTTGAAATAATGGTATTAATATGGTGAATTGTCGAAATAATGGTATTAATATGGTGACGTTACCACCCCACATATCACACCAAATTCGTCTCCTAGATATGGTTTTCTTTAGTCCATTAAAACAGCCTATTACAATGAATGTGACATTTACTTTAAAACTAATGGTTTTGATAAACTATCAGTATACGATGTTGCTCGCCTCTTTACTAGAGCTCATAACAGAGTTGCCACTCTTGGCAAGGGTGTGTCAGGATTTGCAGCTACAGGTATTCTACCTCTAAATTCTGACAAATTTACAGAATTATGTGCATTGACATCAGAGAACAACAGCATTGAAACTGTGCAATCAGATCTTCCTGATCAAATAACGCCTAGTTATGATAATCCGACACTAAGTACTTCTCGATCAGCAGTGAATATTGAGGAAGGATGTGGCAATTCTGAATTTACAGTACATTATGGAACAACTGAAATTGATGTGCAAAACCAAACAACTGGCAATTCGATTCATATTAATCTGAACGTACCAACTTTACAAATGGCTGATAAAAAAATAAGTTTCAGTCAATTGACTCTATAACCAAAGAAAAAATCGTCAAAAGGTAAAGTGGAAGGAAAGGGATGTAAGAAACAACATTCAGAAATACTGATATCGACCCCGATGAAATCCGTATTAGAGGATAAGGCGGTAAAAAAAAACTAAAAAATGAAGAAATCTACAAAAAGATAAGGAAAACAGTTATTGAAAGAAAAAAAATCATATAAAAGGAAAAAATTTGATTCTTCTGATGAAATTTATCTGAAAACGAACTTTCTGCATTATGTGACGACGACAGTGGTGATAGTGTGATAGAGGAAGCAGAGGATGAGAGAGATATAACAGAAAAAAAACAAGAGGAATTGTGTATTTTATGTGGAGAATTTGGACGTAATGGAGAGGTATGGTATAAATGTATTAGTTGTGCCTCTTGGGTGCACAAACTTTGCGGCGGTGAAGACGATCCAAGATTTTATGTTTGTCACCACTTCAAAATCTAGAAACCCGGTTGAGATATCTTTTATGATACTTTGTTAAGGTCTGCATTAAAATATAAAAGTATTCTAACTTTCCATTAACTAGATATATTCTAATAATTGTGCTAAAAATATGCCAAAGTATATAATTAAATAAGTTATTGCCTATTGTTACCTAACAATAGGCAAAGATGTAACCATTATTTTGCCTAATAAACAAAGTTAAATGAACCAAATTGGCTATTTTCTTTTTATAAGTAGTGTACGGAGTGATGTACGGTATAACCGAAGTGATGTATGGTATTAACAGAACCCTACGGGTTATTTCGTACTTTCATTTTTTCAGAAAATGTTATGTTGCTCTTTACTTATGACTATAATTTTTTTTAAGTCAGTTAGTATACCTAGATATATGTAAACTATCTAAAAGCAATACTAATACATTTTATCTGATATTCGCGTCCCCGCTTAGGTGTACGACAATACCATCCGCTCCCTTACTATAATAATTCACAAAAAGGTACAAAAATGTATAACCAATGAGGAATTTCACAGAACATTCCATTAAACTTACTTTCTGAATAACATAATTTTAATGACCTTAATACTATTCTAAAGTACTTGGCCCATCTTATAAAATTGAGGGTATCATTTTTTGTTCCGTTCAGCTAACGGTTTTCTATTTTTATTTCATTTTGGTGTCCCATTCCGTGAATTACATTTCATTATATTGATGTACAAAATGTATAAATAGATGTGCTGCAGTAATTTTAAATCTGGAGGAACTGGTGTTCAATACACTTCAATGATTGAGAACATTTGGACTACAAAGATAAAATGAAATTAAAAGATTTGAATATATTCCTCACGACCCTAGAACTCTCAGCTTTTCAGTTTTAAATAAATGGTAACGAGGCTATTTAACACTTTTTAGCTGGTTTACCTAGCACTCAGGCCATTTAACACTTTTTACCGGTAATAATAAGTTTTAACGTTAAGGTTGAGAGTGTAAATAAAATATGTAATTTAAAAATGCAGGGTTTTCAACTTAATAATTCACGAAAGTTTCTAAAATTTAGTTCCAAATATAATACGAATAAGAAAACTTTATATCGAAGATAGAAGTTATTGGTAAACTCAAAGTTATATTCCAGCCAAAAGCTCATATTATCGCTAAACTTATTTGACAAACACATATATTGGTATCGAAGGAAGTGAAATAATTTGTAACTAGTAACGGAAATATATAATATAACAAAAGACGTCTCAACTGTACAACATTCAAATACCATTTCATGGCAACAGTTTTCCTTCAATAATATAATTACGCGCCATAAATCGAGGTCGAGTTTTAAATATGAAAAAAAAAACAACAGAATGAAATGTTTTGCTACTGCAACACATTTAATATTATAAATATCAGAGAAAAGTATGTTAAAATTTACACTATAGAAAGAAAAGGAAGTAGTGAAACTTTTTACTTTAAATAAATGCTATTATAGACCGTCTCCATGCGGAAAATGCTAATATATTAAGTTGTGGCTAATTTGGTGGTGTTTAGATGCAGCTATTAAAATTTATGAATGTATATGTATTTTATGTGCGATATTTATGACTCCACATTCAAAATTAGAGACTCATGTCATTGAAGTGGTTTTCAAGATACGGGTAACTATCATAATTCTTCTCTTTCATTGTTGGAAAGTAAATCGATTCCCATTTGACGAGATGATTAGGTTTCCCTTTCCAGGAGTTAAGTAATTTAATCATGTGGCTAGTTTTGATTCGGATCGCATTTGTTGCTTCTAAACAAATCATTTTAAAAAGTACCAAATGCGATTATGTAACCGATTATTTCTCGAAATTTAAGGATTTAATTTTTAAATTAGCCTAGTGAGGACTATTTAAATAAAGTGACGTCATTTTACCGTACTATTCTGCAAGCAAACATTGTCTTTAAATACCGTCGTGCTAGCAAAAGCTAATGAAGTTTCCAAAGTTTTCTATTTTTTACACGGCTAGAAAACAAGATTCTTGTGAAAAGCAGACCGCTTACGCATATATACCTTCGAAATATGGAGTTGTAAGAAAGGGCTTCTAATCCCTAATGCGTGAGAGAAATTACTCTACCATAAGATAATTAAAAGTCCCCAACAGATTATTTATCATATTTTAAATAGGAATAAAAGGGTCTAAAAGAATGCATCTCCGTGTATTGGTTTATATAGGTTTACTAGAAATTTGAGACTTGTTTGCAAATGTTGTGCGATATTATCCACACCACCGGACATAAAATTAGATGGCGGAATACAGTCGTTGTTGAATAATCAGGATATCCAGATACGCTTATGGTATATTCATTCAACAAAAGGAATTGATAGTTGATTTTTTAAGTTCAAATTCTTTTTCTCAGGATTTACAGTAGGAAAACCTCAGAAACACTAATTCTATAGAATTATAAAGGAGAAGGTAGAAGGCGAATAGTAACGTCTCAGTTGCACCTGTCGGTTTACGTCATTAATTATTGCCAGTTTCAAACAAGTCTTAGCTTGTCGTGGACGCTTCAATATATATGTAATATTAATATATTTGGTTGATTTCATTAATTATTGTCAGTTTAAAACAAGTCTTGGTTTGTAGTGGACGCTTCCATATCTATGTAATATTAAAACGTTTTTTTTTAATTTCCTTGTTAGAGTAAAAAATAGTCATAAATAAAGGAAACACTTATTGTCATAGAACCTGACTGGTCTAGGAACTACTAACTACTACCTGAGTGTATTACAAACAAAAATAATAATAAGATTACAGTGGCGATGCAAGCATCTAAAGGTCACGATAAATTTTCCATTTTATTTGGATTTCATAAAAAAGTGATAATATGCTCTTTTATTCCAAAAAAAGCTGTCATACTATTGTCTACAAGGCACTTAGATGCAACATTTTGCCAGGACAAAAAGCAAACATCAGAAATTGTTCGGTATTATAATAAAACGAAAATTGGAGTCGAAACACTGTACCAGATGGTAAGACTTTTCACAAGCCACAGGCGAACTAACCAATGGTCTCTCGCTTTTTTATAATATTTTGGATGTCGTCAAACTTGGAAGTTATAAAATTTATTATGACAATAATAAAATGTTAAAAGAAAGAAAAAGGAGCCACTAATATTTTTATTACAATTAAGTGATATATTGGGTAGCCAGCGATTAAAGATCGATCTCAAAATATTCAGATCATGAGACATATCATTACTTAGATTGTAATTGAAAGCATCTATAAACCAATGAACCGCGCATGCAGAGCGACAACATCAACTGAGTTTACTCAGCGGATAGAATCTACTAGACGAACAGTTGTTGTCGGATGGTATTACCTTTGTTAGAAGTGTGTCTAAAAAAATTGAGAAAACGCGAAAATCGTGTAAAGATTGTACTAAGCTGGTTTGTGATGAGAATTCCAGAGAAATAACAAAATGTGACGCATGTTTTCAAAAATGGTCCATATGACATAATTTTAAAAATAAATTACAATAAAAGTCAGTCACATTTATTTGTACATAGAATATTGTGTTCTGCGCCTGTAGATTAGTTTCATTATTTATTACTATGCAATTATGTAGGCAAATTAAGTTCTTACATATGCGTACCGGGTAGCCCGGGATTGATCAAGTGGATATTCGAGTTTAGATTCTAAGTTTATTTATTTTTTTAAACTATTTAAATGTCATAACGTATATTTATCGACTTTAATTTACTCAAGTAACAAGGATCTGAAAGTATTTGGTGATCTTACGTTATATACATAATATATGTAAGTAAGAACATACAAAATGGTATCCGGGCACCCAAGCACTGACATAAAGGTTAATAAAAGTATGTGACACAATTTTTACTGAAACCTTAATTTGATGTTAACTTAATTTATTTAAAAAAATGTATTTGATTGCCTCCTTATCGCAAGTTTATTTTTAAGTGAACAGTCTGAATTACATGATACACATATTTCCGATGAAAGGATTTTTTGAAATATACGCCTGTCAGCATTTATTTATTTTGATATTATAAAAATTTTGAAGTAACAGGGTATTTTTTCCCGAAAATTAAACGAATAAGTATTATGAAGACTGGCTTATTTTATGCATAGAAGGAATTCTTTGTACTATTTCTATGCATAAAAATGTAGTTTAAATAATGATATAATTTTGAATCGCCTCCAAATCACTATATAGAAAACTGAAAATATTGATAAAAAAGTCAGGGTGTCGGTATATAAACGAATAATGGTAGAATCTCTCTCTCTCTCTATCTCTTTCTGATTCATAGAGGGAAGCTTCTTAAAGAATTCATAAACCGATTCATTCAATTCATAAACCACAAGCTTCTTAAAGTAGTTTCACTTCCGTTTCATCGTCGCGTTTGAGGTTTTCCTTTTTCTGATTTAGCTCTCATCCCAAACGTTGATTAGAAGTTTCACTTCAAAAAGTTTGATAAGATCTGTGCAGTGTTAGCTTTATGTATTAAAAATTTAAAATTCAGTAGTTATGAAATAAACAATTTAGATAAATTTTCTGCGAAATAAATATGGAAGGCAAGTTTACTAGAGAGAGTAGTTAGATAAACGCCGATATGACGCCATTATTTCTAATTCATGTACTTTATTTTTGTTCAGAAATCGTTATACTGGATACTCCTTCACATAATTATAGTGTTAATATTTTATATTCATATTTTGTATTTTATATTATATTTTATATTACCTGCGTAACACACGTTTGAAATACTTAATTTATTATGCTTGTGTCTTTTTTAGCAAGAATAAAATTTGTCATGTATTTTAAAAAAGTTCTCTAGATATCAGCTAAGGTTTTCATAAATAAATTAACAAAAATATAAATTGTACACTAACAAATGAATGTTAAAATAAAAGCATTTTTCCGAAGTAGGCATGATTTGAGAAATACATGTGAATTATTAGTTCAATAGTTTCATTATATTGTTGTAAGCTTCACGACGGTAATTACTCTTGCATATTTAATTAAAATTATCTAACTTAAGTACAATTTTATAATTTTTAAATTCAAAATGATAAAAAATATTTCCTCTTTACCTTCTCGACAATTCTATTATTAGTCCCATTTTGTGTTTTGGTTTTAAATGTTTCTCGTAAATTTATTATTTACATAAATGTCTCAAAATATTTTAAATATAGAGTAACTTTGATTCATTAAAAGATTCCCATATTTGAGGAAGGAAATAAACAATTATGTTTCTGAAAACAAAAGATCAATTTGAAATACAACTCCCAACATTATACACGTTATTATACCTCGTTACTGGCCATTCGTTTCCCGCTACGTTGTCATGAAGTACAGATTCAATATTGGACCATTTCTACCAGTGTTTATTCACTGTTTGCTTTATTTGTGCCAGCATTTGATATTTCGTTTCAAACATTGGTGATATTGCCAGCGGTTACGTGACAAATGAAAGCGAAGCAAAGTTTTACTACAAGATCAACGATAATATTGTGGGCGACGGGAACGCACGTTGCTAATGATATCTCTTCTCTCTCAAATGAACTCTCCTTTCCTTCAATGAATTATTAACAATAAATATAATATTATTTAATATTAGGAATTTATTATCCTCGATTAATGTTATAATTTGAATTGTATAAATCTCAAATTAACTTTATCGTTTTAACTTCTTTAGTTAACACATATATTTCATCGTTCGTAAATTTATTTCATCACTCATACTTTACACCTTTTGTCACGTTAAGGTAATATTTTAAGGTAATCAAAATTGTTATACAAAGAAGTCCTAAAGGCAATTATAATTTCAATCCTCATAGCTCTTATTAATATTGATTAATGTAGCTTTCAAAATGGGTTTTGGCATATTGTTTTCAAGAGTATTATTAAAATAATCGTTCCAAAAAATATGTATAGAAAAGGGACTCGCGTTAGAGAAATAGAATGTAAATTAAAGAAGATGACATTTTTTTAGAGCATTAATAACCAAATAATTCAGTAATTTGCAATTAATAAAGGATCAAAGATTCAATACGTTTTGTGGTCATAAAGAGTTGATTTAATAAATGAATGTATAATTTGGAATTTATAATTTGGAATGTTAGAGAAACATTTTGTATGAATGTGCTAGAAAGAATATGAATGAACTAAAATATCCTCGAATATATTAGAATGAAGTAGACCGGTAGAACCCAGAATGTTCTCGAATACTCGAAAACTTTCTCAATTAATAATAGGTAAATTAAAATTTTATAATCCCACAGGTACTCTTGGAAAATTGTATGTAGGTATGCATATGTTGTCACATATATTCAGGAAACCCCAGGACGGTTAGAGATATTGCTGGAGTCATCCTCATTTTAATATAAAAACAGATCCATTAGTAATTATTTTTGGCTAGTTACACATACTTTTATGATATAACAAGTTACTAGTCTTGTCGTTACTCTCGCGTTGATACATATATTAGTAATAACGTTCTATTTGATATATTTTATTTTTTTGAGAAAAATAATATATTTTTTTCAAATAGAATATTTGTGCAAAAAAATAAATGTATTGTTTGATACTATTCCCACCATGATCTGTGACTATTTTTACTGCAAATTGTTACCTGTAATAGTCGAATTTGAGCCAAGTTTTCTCGATCCGCTCAGAAATATTGAGAGAAAAATTTTTTCTAGTAATTTCGCCGTTGAAGTTCAGCAAAGATCATTTAACTTACCAGTGGTCACAAACAATCTAAAAATGCGTGTTTTTTACTGCTAGTGGTTTTATCTACCTGAAACTCAAAGTGCAATAATCCTACGTTGTAGTTCCTTCCTCGTGCCAACTCAGACATTAGAGACCTGCCAAAACTGGTAATGTATCCGTTAAGCAAGTCCTGTATGATTTCTTTCGAGCTATAAGTGGTGCATGCGGCGGTCTTAATACTAACTTGTTGGACCCCAATCACCGCGAAGACTGCGGCAAGTCCCCAGATAGCTGCGATAAGTCGGGCTATTGGAAGGCCAGCCTGGCCCTCTTGGCAAAATACCACTCATATTGCATGAAACGGTGCTTAGCGTCAAGAACCATACACAAGTGCATTACCTGGTCTGGCACGCTGATCCTGGACCTTCGCATCACCACAGTCGGCTCTCTCGCCAGTCTACTCTTGAAGAGGACAGCCTGGGATCCTTGGAGGGCAAAACTGAGTATATTATTAGTGCTCCAGACTAATGGTCTGGCCTCTATATTTTCACAGCACGCTGCTCCGATCATCAATAAAGTGTCAACAATATAAGCCATGGTACTGCATCCTTAAAGAGCTTTCTTGAGAATGCCGTCAATCATGACATTCATAGGATGGAACCGATTACCGATCTTTTGCAGGCAGCTCCTAGTCAATGTTTTCTTTACATTAACATCTCCGTCCTGCCATATGAAAATATGATCACCAAAATAAATAACGTATTATCTAATGGAGGTCTTCTGATACTCCACATTTCTCCAATGTGGTCGAAATGGCAATTAGTCACTATCAATCGCACCGGGAATGTCCAAAAAATCCCGAGTACATATTTTTCTGGGCACGGGCCAAGCCAGGACAAGATCGCGTCTGTTCTGGACATTCCGAGTTAAAAACTGAATTGCACAGAGGACTATAACGAGCGGGATGGTTGCGCCATCATACGTGTCACCAACATTCGATCAAGCGACTTCAGAAAAACCGGAATGAGCATAATGGGTCTATAGAATTTTTGGGTCGCTAAGCAATCTCCTGATACTGAGAAGTGGCATACAAGGAGAGCAGTGTGATAGATAAAGCTCCATAAAGTAAATTTCAAACCTATTCTCATGAAAAGTACAGCTCTCAATATTTAACAGATGAAAATACAATATCACTAGTTGTTTTATTTCAATAAGACCCATTGTTTCCAGCCGCTGCGATATCACGACGCGTAAATTCAATATCTGATATTTCTTACCGTGTTTACTCGCCGTTGGCTTTATTTGTACCAGCGTCTAGCAATTTTTTATTTCAGATATTTGTGATATTAACTGCGCCTGTGGTTATGAGAACGCGGAAAGCGAATTGAAAAACTAGGCTTCATTGCGCAAGCAAACAGTAACAACACTGCAAATAGCAGATGCGTATATGGCTACGAATTCATAAAAGTAATATTTTATACATAAAATTTCTTAGTGATACGTAGAATATTTAATTTAACTACTTCGAATTAATATAAAAATATTTACACGATATTTTGAACACTTAATCCAAGGTCATTTACTTGTTAGTTATCGACTCTATAGGTATTCCTTATCAGAGAGTGACGCCAACATTATATTACTGACTTAATTTTCTCCAAGTTTCGATTACGAAAAGAATAAACGTAAATGGCTATAATACCCATATCTTGTTCATCAACGCTACAATTCAACCATCATCAACCATTATAGGTTTTTAAAAAGGTGTAGGCTATAAGATAACTTTCGTATTTGTTAATATTTATTGACGTGTAAATTAAGAAAATTTGAGCTATTTTAAGTCGTACAATAATGTATCAACATCAAAATGTTTACACACGTCATCTAATATTCACACGATATCTAGCTTTATTGGCTACGATAAGTGCTCCTTTATTTTATTATAACATATTTCAAGGTACAACCATTTATTTCCTCAAAAGCAATCTTTTTGAATCTACCTTGGGAATTTAAAAAAATCGCTCCCAAGGTGGACTGCAAAATATTGTAGCAGCTGCTTAATTGATGACGAAAAAAATATTAAAAAATTGTCTAAATTTGACATGCCGGGAGGAAAAAAGAAAAGAAAGATGTATGAAAGGAAGAGCATATAAATGGAAATATACAAGTTAATTTGAAAGAGCAGGTTAAGTGAACAGATAAATTATATCTTTAAAATGACAACACATATTTAGAAACTTGGGGCTTGTGTGGGTTTTTCTAAATAGTAGCACAAGGACATGACCAAGTTCGCGAATGGAGCACCGAGGTAAGGATTGCTGCCGGAAATCCACTACCACCACGTGGGCCTAAATACTACGGTAAAAAACGAAATAAAGCGAGCGTTACATGAAACTAGCAGAAAAAACGAAAACAGAATCTCAGCAAATATTTTTGCTTTTAAAAATGGCAGGAGATTCATACATGCGGTTTTCATACATTTATGTATTCCTTTATTTATGCAAGTTCATGCTGTGAAATATCAGCTTATTTTTGGTGTTAAAAAGAAGGTTTCATATTTTTTTATTATATCCATGCGTGCCTGTGCGTGTGCTTGCGTGCGTGCCTTCCTACTTGTATGCCCGCGTGCGTGCGTCCAAAAAATGATTCTAGTTTTTTTTATTTAAAACTTTTGAAAAACAATAATTTAAAAGTATTACTCCTTTTGTATGGAAAAAGGGAGATTAGTATTTTTTAAATTTTTTAATAAAATATGTGAATAAACCATACACAAAATGTAATATTGTGCAGTTCGGGGGCAAAATTTTTCTCAATATTCTCAGTATTAGATAACATTTTTTTTAAATATAATTTAAAATATTATCAGCTCATCGTACCTTCATTGTTGTTTTAGAAAACGTTTTTATGGAAGTTGAGTCGGTTAACTGCCACACAATTCAAAGTAAAATTTTTGTGCAATTAACGGAATAAATATAATTATAATGACGGTACTTTCATACTATTTATATATTTTATGGTATTATTAATACATTATTATAGTTAATATATAATTTTATATTCTTAGCCTGTTATTATTACCTGCATATCCCACTAGTATTAGAAATGTGCAAGTTTCAATATTTGCTACTCAGTCACTTTTAAACGGATGAATGGATTTAAACGAAGCTCAGTGTAAAAGTATTTTTTGTTGGAATTAATCACTAAAACATGTCAATAAATGGCGCAATGCGTATATTAATATATATATATATATATATATATATATATATGTGTATATATATATATATATATATATATATATATATATATATATATATATATATATATATATGATATTAATACAACGTTTAAGATGTTTTATAGAGAGATATTGCAATAATCTCACTGCCTAAGGAATTGTTTCCGCCGTTTTGATCGAATATTTACTAGGGCTAATGTTACTGGTATATTGTATAACTTTCGAAAATATAATCAAAGCTACACCGCACCTCTACAATAAACTCACTAACGTAAGCAGTGGGAAAACCCGCAAAACCCGGCTCCCGCAATCGTTTTTTGTAATGTATAAATGCTGTTGGAAGTTCCTAAGAGTTAATCTTTACTAATTGCCCACCCGAAGATTTTGTAATACAACGAAACCTAAATCGTCGTGAAGAATTTAAATAAAGTAGAAATAATACTACATCACGTGATTTCATTTAGTTATTATTGAAGGAATCGTTTGAGAAAGGGTTTCTTGAAATTCATGGAGGGAAAACGGGTGAAATATTTTTTACACCAAAATTATTTCTCTTGTAAATTTTTACGTCAAACTTGGTATTAATTCCCTTCAATACCAATAATGATACACGTATTTTAGCGCTTTCCGAATTCAATTCCTAAGAAGGTGCAAAAGTGTGGCTTAATTTGTATGAGACAAAATATTTTCATATTAATTATTTTGTAAAACTTGTATTTATGTTATTCGAGATTAAACCCTTAAAGTATGAAAAGTGGTGACTCAATTAGTATAGAAATATAGTTTTACCGTAAATTTGTATGCGAAACTATATATTAATACTCTACAACACAAATCATGAAATACATATTTCAGCGTTTTCCGAGATTCAACCCAATAGCAGGGTGAAAAGGGTTGGCTAAATTTGTATGGGAAAAATATTTTTACGTTAATTTTTAGTGTAAACTTGGTGTTAATACTATTCAACACAAATAATGAAATATGTGTTTAAGTGTCTTCCGAGATTCAATACCTAAGGCGTGAAAAAGAGTGGCTAAATTAAATTGGAAGAAATATTTATGAATCAAAGAATTAGCATTCTCACCTTATTGAATTGTTATTGTGTCAATTATACTGATGTTGCGAAGTGAAATGTCTCATTTCCTCGTTATACAGGACCAATGCAGAGAATTTTCATCCGATTGACGTAAATATTTAGTTATCGCCGCATTAGGAGCAAGCGGTTTATAGTTAACTAAAAATAACATCATTATTTTTCCAAAATTGTAAAATTAAAATTTTTTCTATATACACTTTTGGATACATTTTTTGGGTAGATATTTTCGCACCAGGCCTAAATACTTTATTTTGTTTTATTAATATTTTCGGACAAGACTTAAATACCCATCCCTAATTAATTTCTTGAACGAAATTGTTTCTGTTTTTAAGATATTTTTAAATAATTTATTTTCTGAAGTGGTACTTTTAAAATTAAAAAGACAAGAAAATAAAGATTGCATTGCTCGTTTTGAGTGGTTTTTATGAGTAAAAGTATGTACTTAAATTTTCATTTAATTTAATTATTTTGTAAATTTTTACAACTTAGTTTATGTATATTTACTTTAAAAGAATAACATGACAATTTTTCCCACTTTAGGGAAATTATTTAGATTTTGCAGACAGTTTAACGGTGCAAGTACTTATCTGTTTTAATTTTTCGATGCGCCCTTATTATTTTTGTTATACGGTTTTAATTCATTTTATATTTTAATTCTTTGAATTACATTAAAACCCAATAGGAAATAGCGTTATAACACTTAAGTTAATGACAATATTCCCTTTGCATAAATATTGATTTTCCAAACTAATTAGAAAGAGAAAATTTTTGAAAAGAAATAAAAAGTTTCATATGGTAAAAACTAGACACAAAAAGTATTAAGGACATATGCGACTTACACCATCTTATTAACAGTATCTACACAATATTGTTAGTTTAATACTCAGTTCACCACATTTATAGATCTTATCACCATATATTTTATAAACGTCATGTTAATAATTAACATGACGTTTATAAAATTCGATGAAAATAAACATAAGGAGGGTTATGCTTTACTTCTTAGAATTAAAACTTAACACTTTTCAATGCTCAATTTTATATGTTGCAGAATATTATAAGAAGTACAATTTTGCTTGCTCTAGTTCTTCGCACAGTATTTCTGTTGGGCTTTATATCGAATTCGGACCTCCATCTGGACTTTTGTTATTAAATAACCAATAGTTCTTTTCCTTCCATCTAACACGAATAAAGCTCTGGCAGAAATTGTTTGTTCTGTTACAAGTGTACGAGGACCGTACAAGGTCTTCTTTTTCGACGGATGTAGCTGTTGTCTTGAGGAAGAAAAGACTTAAGCCGCTGAGACAAGCGCTACTCAGTGCGCTATCCTGGTCGGTAACATGTATGTAAACTGGCTTCGCGTGTGTCCAAGTAACCGAACCTGGTAAAGATGATGATATCGAAACTTATCTGCGTCATTGTTCATTGTGGTATCAGTTTTCATTCTGTGTATAATAAATGTGTTTTCTCAACACTTCTATCCTTCTTCCTAAATATCTTTTATTAAGTCGACTAATGTTGTGAGAATGTAGTTCTATGATCTAATAAACACTAATGTCAACTGAGACACACAAAGTATTGATATGACTTTTTTTTCAATATTTTCATAAAAGTGTAATTCCTCACAATATTTTCCTAGGGAAAACTAAAAAACATTATCTTTGAATAAATTTGTTCACCCAAGCTTTTTAACTTTTTTCTTTATTTTTGTTATTGATAATAATAACTCGAAATATTCCAGTGAAAATATTTTGTACAGCTTGCACATAGAAAATGTTATTTCAGATAAAAATGCGCAGTAAGGTTAATTTAATTTAGATTGAAAATTTTAGATATGCTAAGTAGCCTTGCATTCTAATAAATTTGATCGGAACTCAGAAATGCGAATTTCATTAAACTGTTTAATATGGAACTTTTAGAATATTTAGAATCGCCTTCAGTTAGTATTTGCTGTACGTGCTCAGTGGTGTAATATGGAAAATAATCGCTCTATTTAAAACATAAATGCAAAAACGATACAATTTTATAACATTTAGGAAGAAGACTTGATAAGTATCACACGCAAAAAAGAGTTCTCAAAAGAATTGCTCCTCATAGAAAGCGTCCTTATAGGATAACATATTGCTGGTATAATAATTGTAACAACTTGTTTTTTGTGAACCATAATAATATTACATTATGAAAAAGTTCAAAATTCAATTATTTAGGTGCAATTGTGCAAGAGTTATATCGTCTAGGGGAAGATATTTTTTTTTGTGTTATGATTAAGTAATATGGTCACATTTTTAATATTACTTAGAATACAGTTCACAATGATTGCAAGCTACACACTAATATCAATATATGTTTTCCAGAGAATTTCTTAGAAGCCAATTCGTTAAAAAGGCTTTACGTTTTATATTGTTGCTGCACTATACCTATAATTACTTTATCTTCAATGTTTCACATATCGATTTACTTACTGATTATACAGAAACTGTTTCTAAGACGTAATTGTTATTATAAACGTAAGCTTATGCCCCAGTGTAACAAGGTCTTACTTTCGAAATTAATAATATTTGTTACTGATTGCTCATTTTTATATTTATGTATTTTAATATATAAAATTGATACAAGTGCAAATTTAATGCTACGAAAAAAAATTCTTACAGCTAACCCTCCCTCCCTGACCTTAGCCTTCCGGGAATCTAATCCACGTTTTGCACCGCACGGTCAAAGATCGTATGCCCTGTGATCATTCGAACACACTATGACTATTATACGTGTCGTAATTTCTTTATTATTATGTTTAGGAATATTTTTTATTTATTTCCCTCCTTATACAATTTATTTGCACATATAATTTTAAGTTTTATTGTGCAAGGAGAATTCAGGGTATTATGAAAACATGCGTTTATTTTATATTTTCGATAAATTGAATATTGTAAAATTAATAAACGATATTTAGGTTCCAAATAAATAATTTTTAAAATTGTTTGAAAATATTTCAAAAACATACGACAATTTGGACAAAAACGATAGTTACTGTTAAAAGTTATGTACAAAATTAACATATTGAGCATTACATTCTACAACTCGTATTGCAATCGTTTTACATTTTGTAAAGCTTCGAAATAACCTGCCTAGTTCCAAGTTAGCACGGATGAAAACAAAGAGAATATATATTTATCACAGTAACTGGTGAATATTTTCATTTATTTTTTGGGAAGGGCAATAAAGTGTAATAGAATAGAAATAATGGCGTAGAGATACTTTTTGTTATTTGATGTAATCTATAAATATATCTCAAAAATAATTTTGTTAAGAATAGTTTGACCCGATAAAATGGTAAAAGTACACATTACGTTTATTAAATATTCCAATAAAATTTGAAAAGCGTTCAAATATAAGGTTCCTCTTTATTATGAAGAAAAATCAAAACACAAATTATAGATAAAATAACGAATTGTAAGGCTCTCGGTACAGCAAGTGATATATTTAGGATGGAATAGCATGGCGACACATTCATTTTTTTTATCTGTAAGGTTAATTAGTATAATAAATATTATTTACATTTTAATATTTAAACATTTTTATTTAATACCTGAATTGTTTAAAATAACCGTAAGTGTTACACAAACTTAATAGTATTAAACCAGTAAAATAAAAAAAAATTAATTTCACATTTCAAATAAATATGAATGGAATGGCAGTTTATACTCCTAATAGAATACGCGAAAACTAATGATACGTAAATAATGAATGAATAAAAATTATAAATAATTGAATCATTATTGAAAGAGTAAAAAGTAACAAAATGCCAAATGTACGAAATGAAAAAGAATCTAGTTTTTGCAGCAAGTCTATCTTCTGAGAAAAATGTTTCGCAGAAAAAAAAATTGTTTTGTTTTATATTTTGAAATAACAAAAAATTTTCACATAAAAATGCAGTTATAGGAACATAATAAAAATTACATGCGTAGAATTTCTTCTCGTAAAAAGTACTGCAATAAAATAAATCTAGAATCATTAAAAGCAGCGAAAATTAATCTAAAACATACGTTCATAACTTATTTAGCCAAAATCATACTCTCAATATTTATGATTGTTAATATACAGCATAAAATTAAATTTTAGCATTTTATTTTCACTGAAAAAGTAAAATAAATAATTTGTATTTTAACACCTAAATTATTTAAAATGACCCTATATATACATATATATATATATATATATATATATATATGTATATATATATATATATATATATATATATATATATATATATACTATAGTGGTACGGTCGCGTTTGCAGATTTTTGAGACTTCCTCCTCCGTCGAGTCACTGATTTTTTTGTTCACATTTGTATTTGAAAAGTTCGAAACAAAATATTAATATGCAAGCTGTGTACAAAAACGATAAAACTAAAAAACAGCCTTTGAGATGTTCAAGTTGCAAGGCAATACTCTTCATTTCTTTATTTCTTTTAGAATTCGACAACTTTGTTTCAAATAAGATGTCTTTCTGAATTTTGCTTATAATACCGTTTTCGCTGAGTTGTCGAAGAAGATAATTAATAGGCTTAGACAATGGGGAAAATAGCGGCATATATATAGCTACTGGAACATTGACAATTTTCTCAGGTAAAACATATATGCGTTTTTCAAGCCTTAGATATGATCTGTAAAACATAGCGGATTCCGAGTTAACAGCAAGTGCCCTCACTTCTGTTTCTTTAATAAATTGCTGCATTGCAGACGCTACATCGCTTGGCGAGTTTTCATATGCTGTTAAAATATCAGTCTCGTTTTGGAAGAACGTTCTTAAACGTTCGCTGCCGCCGTAATGTTTAATTACCTGGCGAGCTTCGTTAAAAGTTTCAAAGTGTTTTTTATATACATCGTGCTTCAAACTTCCTATCAACGCACCCTGATATGCATTACGAATAAAAAATGCAAACCATAATATAGCAACCAAGAAACATGCGAATGGCTTATTAAGAAGAGGAAATTTGACAGGTTGCCCAGTGTATAGCGCACACGAAATTAGGTTAAAGTCATTCCACGTTCTGGACCGCTTTTTAAAAAGGAAATGAGTTATAAATTTTAAAAATAACACAAAAAAGAAAGAAATGATAATAACTGCAAGCAATGCTATTCGCAGAAAATATTCTAATGGGAAAAAGAGTTTTTCCCACGATGGTATCATCGGGCTGGATGATATAATCCATACTAGATCAACATTTTTGTACGGATAAGATGTCGCAAATTCTATGAATCTATCAACAGTTAAACTATCGGAACACATAGAAAAATTTGCTTTTCCATACATGACATCACCAATCGAACCAGACCATCTACCGTTTTTATAAAGACCATAAAGCCCTTCAACTGGAGTGATCACTTTTACTTTAAAATTCAAGTATTCCGCTATGACATTTAAAAGTCTCCCGTCGTTACCATCTAAAACAATATTTCCATTAAAGTCTTGTGATATCATCATAGTTGGTTCATTGTGGAAAGTGGATAATATTAACTCACATCCATTCAAATTGCGAAATTTACCTTCGAAGAAGGTGGAAATTTGCGTTTCATCAAATTTTGCATAATCTGTAGCAATTAGTCTGACTGGAGTCGTATTATCGCATTGACCGTCGGAAATTGGGTAGTAAGTAAAGATTTCGATAAAGGCATTAATGTTGGCAGTTATAAGTAAAACATTCGTCAGTTTAAACTTCCAGCATAATTCGAATAAAATTTTTGGATTGCAGCTTTCTTTGCTTTTAGATGAACACAGTATTATAAATTGTCCAGCATTATTAAATGCAGCAAGTTTTCCCCAATGAAGAAAGTTTTCAAACTGCTCAAGTGACGAGAAAAAGACAATATACTGAATAACAGCGTTAGTATAGAACTTGTAAGTTGAACGAATTGTACTGACGATTGTGTTTCCGTCATATTTGGTTAACTTAGATCCAAATGAGAATTCGTCAAATCCCCAGAACATGACTTCTTCCATTTTGTCAAACGATAAATTTGCTATTCTGTAGGATATATTCAACAGCATATCGACTTGGTTTGTTTCTGCGTAATTTAAATATTTATGATTATTTGATTGAGCCACAGCAAACAAGGGCAACAAAAATAATATAAGAAGCATTTTTGAAACGTCTGCTTTATGAAAACTGAAACTAAATTTTGCAGTCAGCTAAGCGCCTCTTCTATTTCTTTGTTGTGAAAATCGTCAATGTCAAAATAATATTAATGATACGGAGACAATTAGACGGGAATTTATCAGCGTAGTAACTTTAACATCGCATTTGGTTATTTTTACAGCTTAGACATTGTGTTATAATCAATCTTTAAATATTTTTGTAAGCTGTTATCCGCTATTAGTAAACATTTACTAAATAGTAAAATAAAAAATAGTTGAGTTCTATTCTTTGACGTAAGTAAGTCTAGTTCGTTATGGCAATGTTATAAATCATTACGTTGCAGTTAAAACACTGACAGGCATTAATGATGACAAAAAACTTCTTAGACAACATTACTCATGAAGCTCATTAGCATTAGTGTTGTATAAAAATAGTTTGATGTCGCTATTTTCATATTGAATAATATATATTGCACTTAATTAACGTCGTTACTATCTGACACAGTTTGCATTACTTCAGATTTTGTCTATTTACAAAATATGAAGCAAGATAAACTATGTTGGATAGTTAGGACGCTAATTAATAGCAAGATATATGTATTATTCAATTTGAAAATGGTGACATCAAACTATAGAAAGAATCTATATAAGTACCTTTATATCGAAAGAAATATTCTTGTGTCATTAATCTGGTTCACCAATGAGGCCACAATGATGTTAAATTCAATACATCCTTTTAAAAGTAGTTTTCTTAAAAAAGCGTACTCCTTTTATTTAGTCGTTAACTTTTCATGTCCCCGGTCTCGCGCTAAGATTTTCTTGCGTTAATATTGTATATTTTTTCCTCCGTTTTATTAATATTTTTTAAATCTTTTGTATTATTTTCCGTTATGCCGACAATTTATTGTAGTTCAACACATTACTGTCAAAATTTTTTCATCTTTTGTTATCAGATAAAGGATGAAATAAGATTGAAATTTTATTTCTTGAATGCATACGAAGCAACACAAATAAATGCGTTAAAAAACGAAAAATATTAAAAACAAAAAAAAATAAAATAAAAATACATTAAGAATGTAATAGTCAAAGGACATAAAAGTTAACACATTGCGTATAAAATGTTAAACCAATCGTAAAGGCTGATAATTGCAAAATAAATATCTGTGACTGAAATTAAATTGTTTTCTAAACAACTAATTTTGTTACTTTAATATTTCGTTACAAATTTACAATACTCACACTGAAAATAAAACACACTTCAGACGTTGTCCACTGTTGTCAGTGATGTATGTAAAAAAAACAACATTGATAAATAATTTTTGAAATTTTTCTCTTTTTGTTATTTTTGTTTGTTTAATTTGCAAGCGCATTACGCAAAAATGTTTTTATATTTTTTTTGTTTCCGGCATAAATACGTTTGGGTTTTCAATATATTACAGCTTAGTGGGATTCTCAGTTATAAAATTAGGTATAACTTTCAACAACGTCGATAAACATAAGGTTGAGTGATAAAGAAAAACTGTTGAGAATATTCCCTCTTTATACACCTCATTGCATTTTTTTTCGGTCAATGTAATCGAGATGAAAATATGTTTTAATGATATTATATAATATTATTTAACCGCACAATGCTGTACAAAAATATTATGAAAATATTATTAAATTGTAATGACGTTTCAATACTGCATCAGACTGGCTCTCACCGATTGTGCTAGATGAAAATTATTTCACGCTATCGAATCGGTTCGTATAACAGCAGCGTAAATAAAGCTCATATAACAATTTTTCGAAAAAAGTTGTGGAAATTAGAAAATAACGTATCTCGTAATTATTAAGTCACATATAATTTAAAAAATAGAATCGCACTTTACCCTCAATATCAATCTTCCACCAAACAATTTAACATATTTTTTAAATTTTACTTTACACAAGAACAAAATAAAAATAAAACACGTATGATACTTTTTTCATCTCTTGTACAATATTCTTCCATAAAATTTGCAAGAAAACTCCATAAAGTAAAAATGAATTTGAAAATAAAATAAATAATTGTTTACATTCAATATAACACACGTAGACATATTATATTTAATATATATACCTAAGGTTCGTCAATGACGCTCATAAATTTGCTTGTAATGACTAGCGTAGTGACTAGCATAAAAATGAAGGCTGATTTTGTTTCTTTAAACATGTGCGTAGTTCAAACATTGTTATCCGTTTTATATCTCATTCTCAAGCTCAGTTAATCTTTAAATATAAGTACGAACATATTTCATATTATCATCTTCGCTTGTATGCTAAAACGGTAGTAAAATTTAAAGCTTTCAGTTACGTCAGTTTTCAAGAGAACGCCCATAGCGTATTGTTTCAGCAAAACATATATTACCTCCTTTTATATATTATTTATGTGGTTTAGTTTTTCCGCAAGAAGTGTTTATCAATTTACGTTAATGGAAAATTTGATGTAAAACGAGCACGAATAATATTATGACAATTTTGTTGTCATTTTTAAGGTGTTGGGGTGGATATGGAGCATACATGTGTGAAGATATTCTATAAAGATGACATGATTCGAAAGTGAATTTGAAACAAATGTATAATATTCAATCAATCACCAGTGGAACGAGAGAAATGTTGCACGCTTAACACGTACTGTCGGTGCAATATTACGGTGCTAAACTAGGCTACACGAAAAGCTCCACGTTTTACCGGAGAAGATGGCGAACACTTCATCCGAGATAATAATACTCACCGCGCGCACTTTCTGTAAGGGATATTCGATTAGTAACAATTCAAGAAAATGGCATTGGCACCAAGAAAGTCGACCATGAGCAATTGAAGATTTCCTTGTTTAACCTTAAAACGAGAAACATCGGGTGATGTAGTTCTTACGTTTCCTAATCTTGAAGGTAGTATCGTTGCATTAATACTTGGTTGTATAATATATTAAATGTAATTATATTTGAATTATAAAATATACTATAAAAATGTCGGCGTAAAATTTCAATATATTTTCGGCTCACATTCAGAAGATTATGTATAGGCTATACATAGTCTTTTTAATGTGAGCCGAAAATGAATGAATGAATCATATATAAAAGTGTGGAATTTAATATATTTCAAGTGTCTGGTATATAAATGTCGCTAAATATGGAATCGATTTTCTATTCATTTTATGAGAATAAATGTCAAAAGTGCAATTAATTAATTTGAATTGTTGTCACAAATTACATCCTTGACTTATTTTTATTATTTACCGTTGTACTTAAAGAGATGTAAAATTTTAGCAAAAAAGATATTAATAATATCAAAAATTAATGTATTTATACAATTTATAACAAAAAGTATTACAATTAAAAGCGGTCGATATGTTTCAATCTTTAGTTTTTATAATATTGAGATGAAATTTTAATTGGCGAATAAATATAATATAAAATTAACACGCAAATAGCAAAACACCGCATTTTTTAACAAGTAAAAAGAAGATATGTTTAAGTTAACATCGATGTATTCAGTATAGCAATAATTTGCGGAATGTATTGGAAAAGTAAAGTGTTAGAACTTTGTGCTCCTTATGTTGCATGAACAACAATACTCACTTACCCTGTAAATTAATGTAAATAAATGTATCGGCATTAGATTTGGTTATTTAATTGAAATTTAATTTCTGAAATTATTGATTACCGCAAAAGAAATTTAAGTTTTTAAACAATCCTGGATTTCTGTCTTTTATTAGGTTAAAAATTGGAAATAATCTTTTAATATGATGTAAATTAATAATCTATACTGATTTCAGCATTTTTTCCACTCTGTATTTCTTAACAACGTTAAAAAAAAGTTCAATAATGATTTTTTTAGTGGTGCGACAATGGAGCTAACTATAGTCTAGTGTCTTACAATGTGCTAGTTACACGTCATCAATGTAGAAGAAGGTAAAATTTAAAAATTTTAACAAAGGTTTAAAGTTACATATTTTTCCATGATTAAATAATCACTGAACACTGAAAATATCTACTAATTTAAAATATTATAAAAGGTTGTAAATTACTCGGAAAGCTCATAATTACTTTCTTAACAGTATTAACCGTTTCATTGAGCTTTACGTCAGTTAGAGTATTTGAGTCTAAATGAACTATGTAAAAGTAAATTTACCTAATTTTTCTTTCTTTAATTTCGTAAAAGAATACTTAAAAATCTTATATTCAAGTTTACTGAAGATCAATTTAGTAGAAAAGGAGATGAGAGAAATACATCTATTTATAATCATAACAACTATTATTTATATTATAATTAATAACAAGTCGACCGACTGTTATTAATTATAATTATATTGAAATTTAAATCAAAAGTTGAACTTTATACTCTGTGTTCCCCTGTTTGTTCATCATTTACCGTACCTTTCTGTCAACAGTTAGATTTCATGTAAATGCTCACAAGATTGTAGATCACAACAAAATTGTGGATCTAAGTTTCTCCAACATTTCTCTACCCCATTAACAAAAACATAAATCTCTTATATTTCAGTACCTTTGTAACACTTGACAATCTAGGTGAGATTGAGAATTTTGGTTAAAACATTCATACCAACCTTCAGCGCAGACAAACTTTTTTTGTTCCTGATATGATAAATCTACACGTTGATTTGATTTTTTAGTTAACTTCTTATAATTAAAATAATTTGCATTTTTGGGTTTCAATTCCTTTTCTACCATATGCATGTTTGTTGTCCGTAATATTAGAAGTTTATTTTTAGGTGTGTAGCCATGTAGGCACTTTTTCATTTTCTTATCGTTTATAAAAATAATTTTTTCATAATTTTCACTTAAATATTAGGTTGATAAGGATCAATTTGTATATAACAAATGCAATGGTTTAGTTTAACTTTTATTATAATAATATTATTGATATTTTAATTTTTAGTTTAACGTGGATTGACTTGGGATGCTTAATAAAATAGAAAATAGAATGATGGGATTTTTAATAAAAGGAAAATTTTCATTTCACATTCTATCATGGCTAGAAATATTTTCAAAATTAAACTTTAAACGTGGTATATAATTACTTTAATGCTGCGAATTAATTACAAGAAAATAATATTGAGTTTATTTAAAATTCTATTTCGTATATCAGTGTTTTATAATTTTTTATCACAATAATTTAGCTCATTTTCTTAGCGTTATAAAAATAATTTTTATCTAATTTTAAGTTAAACATTACATTGATAAAAATAAGTTTTTTTTAATAAATGCAATGTTTTCTGGAGTATCACTGAAACGGTACTTTGGGATATATTGACCTATAACGAGAACATTTTTATTTTTTAATGTAAATGACATACGTTTATTTTAGTAACTTATTTCCTGACAAGTTTAATTTTTTATATGATGTTAAAAATACTGAAGCCGCTACAAAGGAGTGTACTTCAATTAAAGTGAGATTAAGAAATACGATGTAAGATATAGGAATCCAGATAAATGAAAGTTTTTCGTACTGCTAAATTCATTTTCACACAACCTAACACGACAGCAAAACTGAGACTGCAAAACGCGAGTTAAAGGAACTGTCCTGTGGAAGAAGCAGATAAAGAGAAGACAATGCTTTATTGCTCCTGCTGCCATTCTCACGAATTGGAAGCACTCGAACAGGAAATTAGACGATAAACTTAATGTAAATATATTATAACCATAAGATATATTATAAACATATTGTGTAAAAACCCCTGTGAACCACATGAATTCACTCAATCATTGCACAGAGCTCGTAGCGTCCTGATGTTATCTCTTTAAAAGACATAGTTAATATGAGAGTTTGGCAAAAGTAGATTTTCATTTTAGTCGGTAGAACATTTTAAAGAGGTTCCGAGGTACATATTCAGCTGAAAACACGACGACTAATATAATTTTCTTGAGGCCGCCAATCAAGAATTTGATCTATCAGTAGGCCCAACCAGACTTAACACGTTGCTACCCAGACTTAACACGTTGCCTGCGTCCATTGAGATATGAGCTAAACCACTCCAGTGAATGTTAGAATATATTAAGATATTTCAATCGGGCAAGAAGAATATCGAAGTCAACAGAGTTGAACGCATTTCTGAAGTCAGGAAGCGCAAGGACAGTGACTTGTGTATTATCCATAGCCAAGCGTATATCATCAGTAACCTAGCTGGAATGTTAAATGAACCGCACTTCTTATTTGATAGTTTGCTGTAATTTTTTTGTATGTTTATGTGATGAAAATATATCTATTGTAATAATAAAAACCTGTCAAGCACGTGTAGAATTCGTACTATGACGGGTTCGTAAAGATTTAAGCGCTAATAAAGATTAGACACTTATGAGATTCTGGATAATCACTTTAATTTTCGTGTACAACCTAACCTTAGGAAGGGCAGTTGAAGTACTGTGACCAGCTTTAAAGCCAGATTGAAATGGATGTAGAGACTTATGAGTATTGAAAGTAACGAGTTGACCATTATATCTTTCATGAATCTTTGGGTTGCGTAGGTAATAAAATTTTAGGTACGGGCACAATATAGGTGTTCTTCATTCCAAAGAAAAGATAGCCGTTGCCAAAGAGGTATTAAAAATATCAGCGATGACCGGAGCCACAATGTCTATTATTGGTTTAAGAGCACTAAAATTTAGGGCATCAATTCCCATAGATTTGAATTTTATCGGAAGAAGATTAGCTTTAACTTCGGACTCACAAGTATTCCTTAGCATAAATTGATGCTCACTAGAAACAGATGAAGATGAGGTACCGTGCGGGTGGCGTAGAAAAGTGTGAATTTAATTTTTATCCTCTATAAAAATTATGTGTGAAGTGAAGATTCCTTACAAGAAAAATTACAGTGCTTCCTTTTACGTGTGACTTACCGTTACGATGAACTTAAAAGCAAAAATAATGTAATATTCCTACTCTGATATTTTATACTAATAGCTATATCATTCCAACATAGTAGTTGAGTGTGTTGCAGTAGTTACCGCGGTTGTCTTGTGATATAACTAAAAATGCCAGTTATTTTATTCAAAAATTAACAATTTATTCTTTTCATGGCCATTTCTTGCGCATCGAATACCAAAACAGAAAGAAACCCAAATAAGCAAGCTATGCCCCCGATAATAGGGAAGTCATCATTTTGAATATGGCACAAGGCGTATGAACAGGTTCTTAATCATCATTTTTAGATTACTTACGAATTTCAAATCAATACGACCATCTAACTTTTTTCTTTATAAAAATGTTGAACTCCCATTTCTTATTTTTAGAGGTTAAATTTTGAAACAAAAAAATCTATTTGCAGCCCCGAGTTATATAACTCCAATTTCTTATTTTTAGGATCAATAGTTGAGGTCGGTTGAAATTTAATACTTATGTATTCCCGATTAAACACGTTCCATTATTTTTGAATAGTTATATGAATAAGTTCTTAACAATTTTGCAACACAATTTTAAATTATATGAGATCCCACTCAATGTAATTTCAACATAACCAGACTCATTAAAACAAATCGAATTGCATGTCGAATATTTAAGTTAAAATTAACCTCTTTTGTAAAAAGTCGTTTCATAATAAATTTTCGTGGTGCAACACGTGCACTCACATTAAATCGTTCCAACATAGTCAAAACCGTAGTTCGGCAAAAGTTAGAACTTCGAGTACAAATTGACCCCTCATGACCGCATAGACCACACGAACCGAGTGAACAATGGAACTACATATACATATATGTATAGATCTGGTGATTATAATCCTGTGATATATTTCTGCATATATATATCCAAAAATAAGAGAAGATATATGTATAAAATCAACTTTGAGACTTATTAATTCTGATTTGTTATTGAATTTTAGAAATGGAGATTATAATATAATTTCTAGTAATGTGATACCATTTTAAATACGTACTTACTAAAGTTTTAAAAAATCTAAAATTGTCATACAAGAAAATATTTACACTGCGTGCAGAAAACAAACGCACGGTTCTCATTCCTGAACATTTCATGAATATATTTTTTAATTGTTTAGCCTCCAAAGTCATAAATAAATTGGATCCCTACGCCAGAAATATATCATAGATTCCTAATTCACACCTTCTATCTTTTTTCGTCATTTGAAATTTAGTCTGGGAACTTTATTTTTTGGAAATATTTATTATGTCATTTTTTCTTCTTTATGAAATCTATTATTTTCATTGACTGGAAAATTTTAATCCTGTGGTAACAATTTTGTTTTATGCATATATTATATTGATGAACATACTACGAGAATGTACTTTATCGATTGCAAATGACTAGTCCTATATAGGTGGACGAATTTGCAAATCCCATCCGTTTGCATTCCATTTGGCGAAATCCCTTTTTTTAAAGGTATTATCTTAGCGCAAAAATTAACTGTAATTTATTGCAGTCGCTCTAAAAATACTCGATGAGCAGTTGAATCAGTTTTAAATTTCGGGGCCATGCTGCGACATGCATCTTCTTCTTACATTATATTTTCTTACTATTTTCTCTTAATGATGACTCGGTCAAAATGTTGGCCCTCGCATCAAAAACATATAAACTGTGTTTCTAAAAAATTCATTTTTTAGTTTAATTCTAGGACTTTTGCAAATAACCTTAAATCCTTCGTTAGAGATTCTTCGTTCCCATTGAGATGCGATATTCTCTGAAAAAGTCGCTTTTGATTATTTGTTGTAAACCATTTAATAACGTAATCAAATGCAAATATGTGACAAAATGTATTAAGTTTTAGTGGGACTATGAAATAATAATTAAATGATATTTGCTGCTAAAATTATTAATGGTTTATTTTCTGTATAAAGCTTGTAATTATATTGTTTAGAAGAAACAACTAAAACGTTTTTTCAATTCATTATTAAAGTTGACAAACTTAGTAAACAATCCAGATTTTCAGATTCTTATAAAATGTTTTAGTCTTGATTGAACGTGTGCTATCTGTTGAATTCAATATTAAATTGAAAATATATTTTACTGTCTCTTTGTATAAATTTATTTTAAAAACTATGCATATAAAATGAACTTAGTAAAGATTTGGCTTTAATTTTTTTTCACTTGAATTTAAACATTTTTATCAATCTAAAAAATTATAAGCAAAAAACTCTTTAATATCACACTTACAGTTATTCCTATTGCAGTATGCAGATAATTAACGATATTATTGTATGTGTAATTATTGGGAACCGGATTAGGACATCGATATTTGATACGAGTCTATACTCGTATGAAATGTCAAGTAGTTATATTAACTTTCATCGATGTCCTGATGAGCCAATAAATTAGGAATTCTCTCTTGTTCACTATCTATTTTTGTCATCATTGTAAACTTTTTAAAAAATTTTCGGACACCAATATTATTCCCACGATAATTATTATTATATTGAGAATGGCGATCGTAAAGATCTATACGATACAAATAATTATTTATGACGTGTAAACTTTTACAATATCTATGGCCGGTTCGAAATCCGACCATTGAGTCTCACTCAAATCCTCTATAATCAAATTTTATCCTCGTCTTTGCAATAATTCTAGGTAAACAAAATACAGAGAAGTATTGATTATTATTTTAATAGACTTTAAATGATATATTATGCCATAACAATAAATTTATTATAATGCAAAAATTATTCTATGTGTAACCTCTAAAATAAATGCGTTCCTTCATCTTGGTTGACTAAAACAGTTTGCTCGTAGCAATTAACCCGTCGACTACGCAAGTGATGCATTTAAGACAAAAAAATAAATAAGTAATATCATGTTAAAATTTTCCATCCAGTTTTATGTTTTTTTTTCAAATCCTTTAATTTAATAATATCGAACGATTTTGTTGCAAAATAATAAACCAAGTTTTGCAATGAAATTTTTTGTATAAATCTTTTGTACATTTTTTTTTATTGAATATTGAATATATTTGGCGTTAATTTTGTAGAAATTCATTATTTACAATTAAATGAAACTACGTGATGTAGTATTATTTCTACTTTCTTTAATTTCTTTACCACGACCTAGGTTTCGTTGTATTTCTTCAGGTGGGATATTAGCAAAGATTCTTACTTCTTTGCTAATATCCCACCTGAAGATGTTGTAATACAACGAAACCTAGGTCGTGGTAAAGAAATTAAAGAAAGTAGAAATAATACTACATCACGTAGTTTCATTTAATTGTGAACATTTTTTTTGTTAATTTTTTATTGAATTCGAAATGTAATTATTATACTGAAGCAGTAAAACGGACCGCGTGCATTCTATACCATATCTGTCTCCGGTAAATATTACCATCCTAATATTTTTTTTATATTACTATATAAATATTTAGAATCGTATAAAAAATATATTTTAATTTCAATTGAAAATCGAAAAAAAAAATTCGTTCAATATCTGTTACGCTTGAAACTTGATTGCATTAAAAGTTACGTTTTTAAGGTTCCATACCTCAAAATAAAAAAAAATCAAACTTTCATAGCATCACTTTTCTGCCAGTCTGTCAAGTCATTTCTATGAGGAACGGTCAGAAATATGAAGTTTAAATTAATATCGAATTCTGAGATCTATGGCCTCACAATTTTGTAAATTTAATCTTAATATTCAAAATAGTTATTTTCCTATATTTCTGAAAAAATACACAGCGTTTTAACTCGTAAAAACTACTAAGGGCTCTTCGCTTCATTTCTGATCTTGAAATTGAATAAGAAGAAATGTTTCGCGATTTCTGCTCGCAATTGACCGCCTTCTTTTAGTTAAATAAATAACATTACGTTATATTACCAAAAGTATACCTTTTATTTTAAATGTAACATTTAAGTCGTGTTAAACTGTCTCCAGAATGTAGCAAAATAACGGTATTTTTGGTGTTGGTAAATGGATTTGTAGAATTGAGTTATCGTGCAGTGAAGTACATCTTAGACATATTTTCACTGGCAGAGATGTGTATAAGTTTGCAAACATATTTACGCTCAACATCACCGTTGCCAACAAATTCGCATCGAGTCGTCGCCTCTACTGTATACTATACTATCTACATACTGTATACTATCTACATACGAGGGTAATCAATATAATGTATTCGTTGTAAGTGAGAG
Organism: Druceiella hillmani; assembly: GCA_039881145.1. Taxonomy (NCBI): domain Eukaryota; kingdom Metazoa; phylum Arthropoda; class Insecta; order Lepidoptera; family Hepialidae; genus Druceiella; species Druceiella hillmani. Next base: position 25,084,016 of record JAYKKI010000012.1, read on the forward strand.
AATGTTCCAATTCTATCATATTCAATTCTTACCTTAGATCCGTTGTACGATTATTCAGTACGAGCTTTCAGTACAATTTTTCAGTACGAGCGTTGAAGCAATTTATTAAGATAAACCCATACAGTCGGATATTGGGGTCAGCGACAGAACATTTCCGGTTACAAATTTTATATCGGATAATTTTAACTATTTTTACTTTTTTTGTTCTGTCAGAGTCAGATTTTACTATTTTTACTTTTTTTGTACTGTCAGAGAGTCATATTGCGAAACTATACTAATGTTTATGAGGTGCATTTTAGTAGGCTCAGATATTTTCGATTTTATATTATTCTACAAATAATTAACATTGACCTCACGACAAAAAAATGTTTCAAATAAACATCAAATAAAATTCACGGTCTTCAGCCACAATACCTCCATTAAGATTAAATTATATTTGAAATCTGCATTATTGTATGGGGAATATAAATTTAGGCATATTGAGTATAAATATAGCATCGATTCAGTACCATGGCATAGACCAACAATAATTGTCATTATATAATTTTCATATATTCAGTGATACTTTTCAGTGAGTGTTATGTGTATTTTCATTGATTATTCAGTGATTGTTATCAATACATACTCGTAGCAACAAATACGCAAGTAAAACACGCGCAACGATACCGCAATAACATTTATTTAAAAAATGATAATAATTGGACATATTAATGACGAACGTTACTGTGCAAATTTAAATTAAATATTCTCGCAAGATTGATGGAATAGTAGAACGGCACTTAATACAAGCTGATACAAATCCTTTCCAGAGGGACGAAGAAAATGAAATGAATTTATTTATATATAAGTTATGAACTCTTTTTTCGCCAAATGGACGGTAATATTTAAATTTATTCTTTATGTTTATTGAAATATACTATATTTAATTTACTATATTTTATTTTAGGTAGTGCACAGAAAGAAGTCTTTTTTATTTTTAAAACATAACTACTTTTTATTAAAAATATATATCGATATAAAAACCTACTCGTTGGTATTTATGTATTTCATAATTCGTAAATACTGTCGATTTTTACATTTATCTATTTATACAAAAGAATATCGATTTCTCTGTTTTAAAAATCTTATTTTTAAGCAAACTCACACACGAAATAAATAATTTTCGTTTGCCTAAGATATATATATAGTGAAATATAAATATTAATTGAAAATACATTTGCCTAATATCAAAATCCTTTACAAAAAGTCAACTATAAAACAGACAACATCAAGAACTCTGTTATTTTTAATTTCCAGATCCTCAAACAGTTTGCCTCATTCACAAGGCAGAATTTTATTTGAATGGTTACAGGTCATCAATACATAGTTCTCTATGTTTCCGTATTACAATTTTCTATTTAAATTCCTAAATATAAGAGTAATGATTTACACACAATGTTTTAGCCACAGATTTAAAATATGAGAAGCAAATGACTTGTAACAGCTTGAAAATCGTAACCAAAAAGCGGAGTCCAATATTTAGGAGCGTGGCTTAATGCATATTTGAATAAATATTAACGTCTAATTACTTAAAAGTGTACTTTATTTAAACTTACCGAAACCTTTATTTGAACCTAAACCGATTCCAAATTAGTCATCTTAAACACACAATACCGACGAGTGAATTGTCAGATAACCTATTCTATTCGCTACGTCAATTACCAAAATACTTTTCGTTAAATTTTAAGAGTAATGTTTCGGGCTTTGATGTCGTGTCAATAGATGTACGAGTATACACGATTATAATTAAAATATTTCAAAACTGCCAATGGACACTTTAATTTTATTCTCCGGTTTTATATAGCAGATCTTAAATTCTTAGTGAAAAGAGGAAAGTATACTTCAATTGTATTTTTATTAGACTTCATTGTATCTTTATTTATTCATATTTATGATAAATAATATATCTTTAATATAAAGATTTATTTAATCTGTAATCACTATTTATAACTTCTTATACTCTTTTCTAGCTTCCACTTACGAACTTTAACTTAAAAATGGCCCTAAAGTATAAATCATTTAGCTGATATTAAACGAGTAGGTAACGAAAGAAATTGATTTGTAAGATGGAAAACCTGGCGCTCTTATGGTAGGATTTTAGTGAATTTTTTGCAATTAAAAATTTGTTTATTTTTGTTAGTCATTCCCTAAATTATATAAACATATTTCCGACACAACTAAGGGCGGAGCATTCACACGTTATGTTCAATTGCAAGCAAAAGCATAAAATAAATATTTTCATTTTTATGGTAAAAATTAACTCCACGCCTCTGAGTATATTAAAATGATTAACGACTCGGTTTCTCATCGTATTATGATAAAAAAAGTAGTTGTGGTTCGGAAATATATTAATAATTCGATAAAGTTTTAAATCTAAAATATTTAAAGAACAATAATATACATTTCACAACAAATAATGAGAAAATTATAAACTGAAACGATCAAAGTCATAGTCACGTTTGTAGTAAGCACTACACTCAACTTTTAAGGGTATTTCTTGAGTAAATAATTTACGTAAATATTGAAATTATAAATAAAACATCAAATTCCATGAAGTTTGAACAATTCAGCTTGTCAATGTGGCGTTCTGGCCACATGCAAAATAAAGTGACAGTTTTAGATTAAGAAAACATATGAAACAAATGTGATCTCCCTCGAATTATTACATGTAGTGAAGAAAAGAAAGGAATTAAAGTATGTCAGCCATTATGATTTTAACTAATATTGTTCGATTATTTATATGTCGTCTCTTTCTTAACATTATAAATCTGGTTTACATTGATAAATAAAACATTCCTAATAAGCAGTCAAGCACGAGTAAAACTCACGCTATCAAGGTTTCGTACATATTTTGGCACTTATAAACATTTGAGCGTATTTAGTATTTCTATTAAAATATTTACAAATATTAATTTCTCACAATCTAAATCTATTACAAAAAATTACATATATATGATAACATCTAGGATAGTCGCTATAGTTTTCCAGCAATCTTTCAGTCAGGTGTTACCAACCTTGTTCCATTTACGATTCTTGGCTTGGAGCACCTGTTTCGGCACCTGTTCTGTTTCGGTAAATGTGGGTTAATAAGTTTTATTCCTGTGCCAATTTTGGACACAGGTTTCATTGTTTCTACGCCTAGCGGTTTTTGAAAAAAGCGGCTGTGAGGGACATAGAGAGAGACACTTTAAGGATTTTATAAGGATTCCGTTTTTCCTTAAGATACGGAACCATAAAAATGGAAAATTCTTCTTAAGCCAACTTGCTTGCACGATCTGCTGTACATTCATTGTTAATATTAATGTTATGTTAAAATGTTTGATTGCAGACTAAACATGATTAATAATTTTGAAAATACAATTTCCTAAAATAATATTTTAACATAAAATATATTTTATATATTTATTACAACTTTCTTATTTAATAACTAAATGGCATAACATCGCTCAAAGTGAAGTTTTTATGCAGTGTGTACGATGGATCCAAGTGTGAGTAAATGAGACAAAAATAAATAGTTCACTGAAAGTTTCATTTCGAACGTACGACTTTCAATGCATACGTTTTAGGGGATATGATATATACATATCAAGATATTTTGAACAAAAGAGTGTTTTTAGTTATTTTGTTTTTACTGTTTAATTAAATAGAGTAAAATATACGTAATTGTTATGATTAAATAATAATAGAGTGAAACCAGTTATCACAAGATGAACCTCAGAACAAAATACCGTATATTCAATTGGACATTTTAATCAATGATTTGGATCATTGCTTTAAAATGCTGTACTTGGTAAAGTTAATATTTATTTGTTAAAATAAATATCATATATATATATATATATATATATATATATATATATATATATATATATATATATATATTAAATTGTCGTGATATCTTAAACACACAACGTATGAATATCATTAATGCTGTTTTTATCAAAGCCATTAAAGTTATTAGTTAAGTGCAAAAATGTTAGGAAATGCTTTTCTTATGAAGCTAAAGATCTAATAATCTTATTTTTTATTTTTCTCCTTATCTATGACCTCTTATTCAAATATATTTCTATGCAAGTCGTCGTTATATAGCTACACTTACAAGTAACTACATTCTAAAATAATCTATGTCAGTTAAGACAGCACATAATGACATAAAACGCTGCAACAGTTAACGTTATGACAATTAAAAAAAAAGACATTCATATGAACCGAACGTTCATGTGATGAATGCAACAAATACCAAGTAAATGTGTGTAAAAGCATTCCGTATTGAATTTTCGCGTAATTTAATGGCGTTCGGTTGCACTTAAAACAATGGGTTTTACTGAAACGGTGCGAGTAACGTGATACTGGAAGAAATTAAATTATTACTATTGTAATGTTCATGTATAATGTTATTTTATTTTTCATCGTTGTTATGAAGTGTAGTTCGCATAAATATTGTCTTGTTTTGTTTGCGCAGCAGATAGGGAAATTTTGTGTGATTCCGGTTAACTTGCCTTTTGGCATCCAGTCAAAATGAGGTATTATTTAGCAATAATTGCGATGAGCGATTAACATACATTTTATACTTTTTATACGGTCTAGGCTGGATGGCTGTGTTACCTGTTATTTCATCTTGAGTTTTGTAAAAACGTAGAAGTTTTAATTTCATGATAGACATTTGATGATGGACAGTATATTCAAGAAATTAGTCAGATTTTGATTAAAACATACTTTTTACACGTAAAAATATTTTTCTATATACGATGGAAACATAATAGTACGAATAATTCAATAAATTCATAAGTTCTGCATTACCGCCGTTCGTCAGGATATTTTATTCTTCATTACGCCAAAACAACTTGACGAATTACTCTATTGACGGAAAGTTTCCCTGTTTAATAACACTGGTCTATTTATAATGATTTCTTCATCGCAAAACAGAGAGAACTGCAGTCCTAGAACTGTATTCGAGCTGTGGTGGAACTTTAGACTGACTATATTACTCACTGCGAACGTTAATGAAGTTAACGAATTCATAATTTACTACCCGATTTCCCATAGTCAGTGTGACAGTACCACCCCAGTAAAACTGATAGTAACAAATTAAAAAAGAAAACTGAAGAAAGGCAAACTTATTTGCTTTTGAAGATACATTTTGCAGTTGTTATGCGTGTGAGTTAATATTGTTTACTATCCACAATATAGCAGTTATGAATATAACGCAAGAAGCTGATGGAAATATCGTTCTAGATTATAATGATAGAAGGCTTATAAACTTTATAGCAAAGTATTTGATTATTATACTGAAAGTGAGTACTCCAGTGGAAGGCGTTTACGTGAAAGAATTATCATAACAGTAAAGAATTATAATATAACACACACGAAAAACAGTTTCCGACGAAATGAGAACCTCCTCCTTTTTTGAAATCAGTAAATAAAACTTATAACAAAATAAATTAATAATGTACAAAATGATTACCGCCAAATTTTTCTAGGACTGCTAACAAAATTTATATCGTGGACACGTAACAGCTATGTTCTGTTGCCACGTTTGATAAAACTCTGTGAATCAATTCTCCTTATGAAATTACCTTTTCCTAATGACAGCAATAATATTTTTCTAAAAAGCTATGTAAAGAACTTTCAAAAGTTTTATGTAACGATTAAAATAATAATTAGTTTCTACATCCATCGAATGGAGTGTAGCTTTTTCGTAACTTCACCTTATTTTCACCCAATTTACGGTAGGTTTCGGAACGAAACACCATTTGACGATTAGTTATTACAAAGCCTGAACTAATTCGTTTGGATCAAGTTTTGAACTAATATTGCAATCAAATAATTTAGTAAACTAGGAGAATTTAAAATGATTACAAAATGAGTTGAGACCATCAAACATATAAATATATAAGATGGAGAAGACAGGAAAAACATCAGTCAGTAATTTTGCAAAATTGATGATCATAATGTAATAAAACAAAATAAAGCCTAAAATATAATTCGTTTTATTTTTCAACAAAAATGAGAAACATCTTAAAAGTTTTATAAAAATAATTTGAAAAATCAATGGCTATACAAAAATAATGTAAAAATATTTTAAATAATCACGATTACTTTTATACGCGAGTGAGCGAAGCGACGCGCATGGATGCCAGGCGATTGGTAAATACAGGTGAACCTTGTGAATTTAAATTATTTCAGTTTCTACCTAATTTTAATAATATAAAGTATACGTTATTTCTTTAATACCCTTTTTTACGGGCAGTCTTATTTAAAAAAAAAATACTGATAATTTTCTATGTAATCATACACACAAATAGACAAGCAATTGCAAATTTGGTCTCACAATCGAATAATTAAAGGTTCCTTTAAATATAAGGTCAAAAAAATCATCGTACAGACAGAACCTAAAATTATATTATATTAATTTGACTACTAAAAAGAAAGATGCATATGTATACACGGTGTCTGGTAATAAGGGTCGGACAAAGGAAGTCGTTTTTTTTGAATGGAAAATAGATTATCGTTAAAATAAAATTTAAAAGATGATTTTTTCAGAAAATTTAAAATAATGTTCATAATTATTTGTCATCTTTTTCGTACACACGGTACTTGCGCACATTGTTCAGCGCCGCTCGGAGGAATAACCCGCGAACAGCTGCGAAGACACTGCGGGTAAACAGCACACTCCGGGCAAGTATTGGGTGTGTTAGAACGAGTTACGTGTAACATTTTTTGACTCAGTTTGAAAAGGGGCGTGTTTTACGTCTTATTTCAACGACAATTTATTCTTTTATAGCCATCGAATACAATCTTTCTTTGCCCGACATCTATTCCCGGACACCGTGTATAAAAATAACAAAATTTTTTTACATATATAAATTGTATTTAGATATAAATTTATTTAATTCTTAAAAATATAATAAAATAAAACATATACAGATTTCGTAATACTTAGAACCACTTTATCCTGTTCTAATTTAAATTGAAATGCACAAAGAATTTAAAAAAAATTAATATTCAAGATATTACGATTTGTTACCAGTTCACAATTTTTCTCTTGATAATAATAATATCTTACTTTGTATAATCATTATATTTTATAATTAAGAAGATTTTATTAACAGAATTTTAAATCATTAATTCTTGTTATAAAAATTATGCTTCAATTCGAGTAATATTTCCTATTGGTGTAATAATGCTAATAAACCCATAAGAGTTCATTTAATTTATTTACAGTTTTATTAAATGTTTTTAATTTAAACTTAACTTTTTGAATTCGTTAAAATCTCATTGGTGCTAAACGGCATTTTTTCTCGTCCAATAATTACAATTTTTTCTTGTCCAATGGAAAAAAATGACAAAAATGCGGATTTTTTATTTCATATACATTCGTGGATGGGGTCACAGTAAAAATTTAATTTGCGTTCATTTAAATAAGAAGTTTTATTTAAATTTTGTTGTCCCAATTTAGTTAAAACATAAATGTAACATTCCTGTCATTGTAATATTTAACAATGTCAAATATATTCTTCTTTTACACTAACCTCCATAGCATAAAAGAGTTCACTGCTTTTTTACATGTACATTCTTCATCAAGGAATATTATTTTTAAGTTTTTTAAGCTTTATACTGAAATTCCGATTTATTCGGTTTATGAAATTTCATTTCTTTTTCCTTTGAGGAAAAACAATATCAACATTTTTGTACGGAAATTCTACATGTAATTCTATATCTATCCAGTGTTAAACTTTCCGAACACATTGACATGTTCGATCATCCATAGATCATGTCACCCAAAGAAACAGTCCGTGCCCCAATTTCAAGGTCTTATGGAAACATAATTTTCAAAAAAACATTAAATGTTTCTGTAATGACGGATAATATTTTACCACCTATACAATCGAGGGAAATATCTCCATCCAGTGACTTTGAGTTTATCTCCATAAACGGTTAATTTTCGAATGTTGAAACTAGGAAAAGACTTTGATAAAAATTTCGAAACTTGTCTAAAAATAATTTTAATCCTGTTATACTTTGATTCTTGCAGACGGTAATTAGCTTCGTCAGTGTTGTGTTTTCACATATTGTTTTTGACTTTGGATGATATGTCTCGACGTCGACACAATCATCATAATGCATACTAAGAATATAACATTGGTCACTCTATATTGCCAACATACCTGAAATGCCCGCCCAGAATTGTACAGATTTTCTTGCTTAGCAGAGCAAGCGACAATAAATTTTCCAGTATTATCAAAATCGGGTATCCGTGCAGTTTAAAGAAACCATTCCATGTCTATTATTTTCTAAACGTGTATAATATATTATCTGATTCGTAATCCATACCTAGTGTTATTTGAACCCAGGAGCATTTGAATGAATATCTTATCCTACTTGAATATTTTGGACTTTGAATATTTTGGACGTGAGAGTAAGTAATCTTACATCCATATTAAAGTAGTAACTAGAACATCAAAATAGTTAATAGCAACATTTATTAAAAACGCAAACAAATGATTAGTGTCAACAACATCCGATCTCTCTTCGAATATGCCCATATTGATATATTTGCACTCTTAAAAAAAGAAACTCTTTGCAAGGATGGCGACAAATATAAGAGAAAAACGTTTTAAACACATTGCGTGAATGCACACTCCGTACTGTGAATGAAAATATTAAAAAGGTATGAGAAGGCTGGTCGACCTTAACATAGGGTTCAAACAAAAGGAATAATGGCCGATATTGGGTCAATAATTACCTTTGAACGCCCGTTTGTATATACGTAATGTCCCTATCAGGGAAATACGTTATTACTTTTAAACTTTTTAATACGTGATATTAGCATTAACGCGAGTTGTTTCGGTAATGTTGTAATCGTTTCATGTTAAAACTGCCTTTATATAACGAAGGAAGCTCGACAGCATGTTGTTTTATTTACATTTCGTGTTTAATGTGACGCTTATAATTACAAATTGCTAAATGTAGTAGTTCATTCTAGTATTTCACATTAATAATTATAACAAATTGGATGGGATTTGTGCTCATGTCATTCGCTTCATATTTGGATGCAGCTTAATTTTCAATATCGTTTATATTCACGTTTTATATTATACGTGAGTTATAAAAAGATAATTTTATAATTTGAAGATGCAATATAGTGTGTTAAAATTGTCCAAAAATGCATACTTCAAATAGCAGTTTTATGACATTGAACTAGACAGCGTACCAATAAACACAACAGGGGATAAAATAGGAATTATCGAAGTAATAAAGTAACTTTTTTTTCAAATTAAAGAAAAATTGATTAAAAATTTGGATCGCTACTGTCCCCACCAACAAGTTTAAAACTATTCGGTCAAGGTTTTTTTTATGCTCAAATAATAATAACAGGTTTGAGAGCATCTACAAGCTCATAGCAAGATATATGTGTACTTATATACATATACATAGATACAAGGGCAGGCTAAAAAGTAATGCACCATGCTTATAGAGCGCAAACAAAACCAGATAGCAAGATCGGGAAAAAGTACAATCCGTAAGTTCAACATCATATACTAATTTTTCAACACGATCACCATTAATGCCAATGTATTTCTCCCCACGTGTAACAAGTTTTTTTATTGCGTCGCTGAAAAATTCTTCCGATTTGACGATGATCGATGCTGTTTGTTCTTGTCTGTGAGACGGCATGGTGGTATCTTAGTTGTTAAATAACGGATCCGAGATGTTTCTTGGATATTGCACTATGGTTTGCGATACGCGTTGGAGTGATTCGTCTGCTATTTTAAATCAAATCATCGACGAGTTCGCGATGACTATCGTTCTTGGCCGCAATTTGATGTATTTTAATTTTCCAGCAGTCACTTTTCAGCAGTTAAAAATTCGATAACGGCATGTCACTTAACTGGCGTTGACATTACACTATTACACGTCTCTACATTTCCACTTTTCGAAATACACTAGATGAATTCGTCGACTTAAAACTTGCGCACGCGTATTGAAAGGGAATGTTACTTCCACATGCCACCTGGTCCGCTTCTGACGGTCTTTCGTTCGCACTCTCCAAGCATGTGTGTGCATTCATTTTTAGCTTACCCTCAAATATATATAAGTATATATATATATATATATATATATATATATATATATATATATATATATATATATATACATATATATATATATATATATACAGATGTATATTTTATGCGAGATTGACCTAAAAATAAATATGAACGTTAAATTATTAATGTAAAAGTTATTATAATTTTCCGTTCTAATTTTAAAAGTAATGCTGTCATTATTAAATGAAGGATAATTATTCGAGGTTCAGATACAATTTCAGTTTATTGATCAACCATCATCATCACTTCTTTACATATCGCAATGTTTCCCCATAAGCTATATTTCTATTATATTCCTGCAAACTACTTACCCATTCAGTATTCATTTTAATCAAAGTGTATCAAGTTAACGACAGGGCTAATTCAATCTTGCACTCTAATGTATGAAGTTAGTCCTTTCATGTAATATATTTTTATTGCTGCTTTATATGTTGGACTGTTGGCTTTCATATGCACTTAACTACAGTATACAAATATTGGCAAACAATCGTTGCTTCATAAAGAGAATATTGCGAAAGAGAGTAGAATGTGATATTATTTGAGACACTATATGAAAAAATTAAATGTGTACAATTTCACTTACAACTTCCAAACAAATATTTTATATCATATATGCACCAGATAAATGGCCAGCTAAAGTTATTAAAACATACACGTATTTTATTTCATTAGCTTAAAATATTATGTGAATTTATTTTTGGTATTATAAAGTTTGATTAAGGGTTAAAAACAATAACTATTCTGATTGTGAAAATGAAGGTCAAAATGCAATTAATTAATTTTAAATATTATTACAAAACTATTTATGAACATTGATACCTATCTTTTGCTATTTTTCACAAAATTATATCACAAATAAAAAAAAAATATTACCAAGAATGATAATGAATGGAAATTTTAAAAAGTCAATAAATATATTCATATACTCATTAATGTATTTGACAACTTAACTAACATGCTTTTTTATATACCAGCAACTTGCGTTGTTTTGAATTAACTAATCAAAATAATTAATTAATTAAACCAAACAGAGCGGGCTTTCGCTACTCACCTGTTAATTTTAAGTCATATGGAATTGCAAGTCACGCGTTTATGATTTCGTGTAAATATTTTTAAAAAAATGAAAAAAGAATAAATAAACTGTCAAATACAAGTAGGTCCCACATTACTGAGGTTCCGTATATATAACAGTTTAAACATTTGACGTAACATATAAATATTCATATTACTTTAATATGAAAGTATATTGCATAATATGTCTTTCGCAAGCAAAAAATACACCAGCTATATAATATTACAACTTCAACAGGCGTTAAAAGAATATTTAAATTAATATATCGACGTGGTAAGCGTAGTCATATTTTTGCGGACTATCTTGAAATGTAACAATAGTTACTGTAGCTTTTTACTATTATATTGTTGTAGGGCCAAAAACACTCGTTTACTCTGTAAATTAAGATTCGGAAGTTAAGTAATAAAAACATACATATAACTCTTTAGTGTAATCTATTTCTCCTTCATTGCACATATTAACAAAAATACATATGTCTTAAATTTAAATGTCATTCTAACAGAAGTTAAAAATTATCTGGATAGAGAATTTTCCATAAAGCACAGGTAATCACCAGACTTCTAACATCAGACACATAATTAGACTACTTTAAAGATTTGAGTTTCATTACTTATCTACTATACGAATGTCCATTTCCAAGTTATTTTTAGGTTTGTTATTGAAGTGTGAAGGCACCGTGTAGGATTCAGAGGTATTTTTTTTGTAATTGATTATTTACTTTTATATAATTTTGTTGATAGGTAAATGATGATGTTATATTTTTTGTATGGCAACACTGGTTCAATCGTTTTCTGTTTGTTCAAGCGTCTGAAGTCAGTGTGCAAAGTAAAGGTTAAATTGAATAAAGAATATCTTCTTTTACCGTAAAATACCTTTGTTTTTCATCTAAAATCAATCAAGTTACGGGCTCAGGCACGTTTTCCTGTCGTGATTAAGTAAAACAAAGGGAAGGTTACTGTTTCGTCAAGAAATACTGCTGGCATTGGCGCACCCTGGGCTGCGTTTTCAGGTTAAGCCGGCGCGAAGGGAAATTTATCTTATCGAGGAAGGACAAAGGTAGTAGGAAGAACACGATGGTGGAAGATAACTTTAAAATATCTGGCTTGCACATTAAGCTAGAAGGAGCATGAAATTGGAGTCTATGGAAGTTTCAATCTGTTATTTTACAACAAAGTTAAGTTTTATTAGACATAGCAGAAGGGGAGAATATCAAACCGGAGGCCGGGACTGATAAAGCTGCATAGGACAAGAAAGAATCAAAAGCCCGAATATGGCTTGTAACAAGAATGTCAGAAAACGCTATGATGCATATTATAACTTGCACTACGTCCGCGGAGATGTCAAGGAAACTGGCTAGTATTTATTAACAAAAATCTGAAACATGCACACGTCCACATCTTGCTATAATGTTTCTTCCAATACAAATACGAGGAGGCACCAGAGATATACGTTTATTTATCTAAAATAAGAGAATTTAAAAATCAACTAAAACGCATGAGAGAAGAGATTTCTGAAAAAGTCGTTATTACAAACAAGTTGATGTCGCTTTCAGATTTAATAAGCATATTGTGCCTGCATGGGAGTCGGCATCGGAAAATAAACAAACACACGACAATCTTGTAGCTAGACTATTGATAGAAGAGGAGCGATTGAAAGAAAAGGAGTGGGGTCTTTTATTACAAGAAAAGTGAAAAAACTATATAAAGTGTTACAAATGTAATAGTTTGGACATTATCAAAGCGAATGTAGTAGCGACCTAAACAATCATAATAACAGTTCGGTAAACAATAAATCTGATAAGAATTATTTTTATTGTAACAAAATTGGACATTTTAAAAGCGAGTGTCGATTTAGAAAATATAAAGATCGAGACTGTAACGCGTTCGTAATCGTGAGTTCGAGTGGACATTTTCAAGAGTCACAGTGGTTAGTTGACACTGCTGCTAGTCATCATATGTACGGTTATCGAGAGTTATTCACGACATATTCTCCGATATCGAGTAAATCGATGGTAGTCGGTAACGGCAGTGTAAGTAGTGCGCATAGTTGTGGATAGGTGGCGGTACAGATTTTTAATAGTCGCGAATGGATAAAAACGACCATAGACAAAGCTAGTTAGTAGGTAGGGGCTTTAAACCGGATGATATAAGGAACTTATGTGAAATGTATATACCAGTAGCTAAATTGTCTACTCTTGGATGTTTGTGTCAGTAGCTACAAAGTTAAATTTACCTATTTATCAGATGGACGTTACCAAGGTCTTCTTATATGGCAATATTAATGAAAATGTATATTTGGAAGTGTTCGAAGGTGCTTATAATGAGGAAACAAAAACTGTTATATTAAATAAATCTTTATATGGTTTGGAAAAGTCTCCCAAATACTGGAATGATAAATATAACTCTGAAATAATGAAAAAAAGTTTTATCAGATCAAAAAGTGACTTGTGTTTTACGACTTGCTAACTTTTGGAAATTAATGAAACAATGATATATGACCTTAAGTCAATTAACAGCAAATTTAAAATGAAAGACATGGACTTGGTATCAAACTTCTTAGAAACAGGATTAGAAAATAAAATTACTGAGTTGAGTCAATACCTTGAAAATGTTTTACAAAAATTTAAAATATATAATTGTAAAGAAATTTGTACCCCTATGAATGTGAACTTTAATGTTACAATATTAGAAAAAAATAATTATCCTGTAATTAACAAAGATATTGAAAACCAATGTAGGAGAATTATAGGTTGTTTGTTTTATGTGGCATTGGGAACAAAACCAGGTATTTGTGCTGTTATATCAATTTTAAGCAGATATCAAAATAAAGCAAATAATATTTTGTTAACCGCTTTAAAAAGAGTATTGACATTTGTAAAACACACCATTGATTACAAATTAGTGAATAAATGTAATAGGGACATGTTAATTGGATATGGTCATGCAAATTATGGGGGGGGGGAAGAGATTTAATAAATCGAAAATTCACCACTGGTTAATGTTTTACTTTTGTAAATTGTTTGATTTCTTGGTGTTCAAAGAAACAAGCAAGTTTATTATATATATATATATATATATATATATATATATATATATATATATATATATATATATATATATATATATATATATATATATATATATTTATATATATAGACTATGTAGAAATCAGTATGACGTCAAGTGAAGCCTGCTGGCTTGTCAATGTATTACAAGAATTTAGTATTATAAGTGTTTGTCTCATCGCAATATTCAGCGACAATCAAAGTGCCATAATTGTTGCAAATACTGATTATGTTAAGCGTATGAAACATATCGATATTATATATCATTTTGTTAAAAAGTTAGTAAAGGACAATAGGAATAAAAAAAAGGAATAAAAATTTACTATTCATATTCATAAATACGTGTAGTCTATATGGAAAGTAAGTTTAGTATTGGTTTTATTATATTCTATTGCATTGAGGGGGGTGTTGATAGGTAAATGATAATGTAATATTCTTTTGTATGGCAACACAGGTTCGATCGTTTTCTATCTGTTGAAGTTTCTAAACTCACTGTGCAATACAAAGTTTAAGTTAAATAATATCTTCTTTTACCGCAGAATACATTTATTTTCATTCAAAATTCATCAAAGTTTTACGAACATTTTACTTTCATTAATCATGTATAAGAAAATTATAAAATTAGAAGATTGAAACGGAAATATACTCTATATAACGATCAAAATTTATCAACGCGCTATATATAAGCTGCCAAGATAGTTAGTAATTTCAAAATTTTGCAGTATTTATTTTTGGGCAAAATGATAAAATTAAACAAATACACACAGGGCAATGAACTTTTCTAAAATTTTCATATTTTTCACGTGATTCAATTCCTCACAAAGATTACAGAGCAATAGATAGAGTTTTAAGAGAAAAATTAGAAAGATATGGAACGTTCTAGACTCCTTTGAAATAATAATTTAAATTCAACTTCGAAATAAAATAAAACTAAATGCTTTACTTCACATTTTTAAAACTAAAAAAATAAATATGTAATACAATTTTTGATGGAAAACAAACATCAAAAA
This sequence comes from Druceiella hillmani, assembly GCA_039881145.1. NCBI lineage: Eukaryota > Metazoa > Arthropoda > Insecta > Lepidoptera > Hepialidae > Druceiella > Druceiella hillmani. The sequence continues at coordinate 25,099,313 of JAYKKI010000012.1, forward strand.
TTACAAATGAGACACGCAAATATTACAGTTTTAAAATGAGTAATTAATAAAACGTTACATTTTATTAAATTTCCTATTTTTGCATGGGTCAATGATATTATTTCTTGAATCTAATTAAATTACTTTTAAAGAAAACTGTTGTAATAAAATAATTATTAAAAAAGACATATTTATTGAATAATTTAATTTATTATATTGTCCTAATGAGTTATTATTTATTATATTATTGATAAAATATTCTCGGCTCTTTTTGATTCATTGATTATTATTTTAATGTTGCGCCGAGCTAAAATCATGGATTTAGGAATATTGGTAGATTTATGCAGTGTGAGATCTGTTTCTTGCAGAATTCGAACACACATTCAAAATAAAAGGCCTCCCTGAAAGAAGAGTCCCTGAACATATCAAACTTGCACTTCGTGCTAACGATTTTGAGGTTCATGAGATATACATCAACGCTTTCATTTATACTCTTTTTCCTAACAAAAATGAGTACCTTGTGATTGTATGACTCTCTGTTGCCGCGCCTTTATTTGCCATTAGATAGCTTAGTATTACCCACGTTTATATTAAAAGTATTAAAAATAGTGTAAACCTCGTCTTCTTAAGTCACGATATTTATTTCAAATTGTAGTCACCATTTTCTATGTTTTTTAAGTTTATTATTTAAATTATCCGAAGGTAATATAAGGCTTGGTAAAGATAAACTAATATTCCACTGTACGTAGTCCGACCCCATGAATCCATTTTAAATGATTATTATTGATATTTGATTTTTTATTAAAATAATGTAATTTTTTAAATAAATATTGAACTGAAATATTAACACGTATATCTCACTTACAATTAAAGAATTACTGACGAGTCGATTAGCCATAAGTACTGAAAAGACAAAAGAAACGGAGAATGCTGTGTGCTGAATTAAGGTAATGATGACATCATTGTCTAAATAGGAAATAAAAACTCAGGTAGAATAAGAGGACTTTAGCGAGTATGAATATTTCACTTTTCCTTTTTTTAATGGACAGAAAATTTAAATACATTATATGTGAATAAAATCAGAATTTTGAATTATATTTACCATAAAAATATAGAACTTAGGAAAAGTAAAAGTGAAATAAATAAAATATATATATATATATATATAGATATATATATATATATATATATATATATATATATATATATATAGAATTTATACTATATACCCATAATGTAATTATCTTTGCTATGTGTTTTTTACATTTCTGGCACATATCTAATATACCAGCTATTGGTTAAATCTATCTTAACTCTCCTAAAAATCTACTGCTCAAAACATTATTAAAAGCCATATTTTAAATTCTCAACGACATAAGGAACACAATGTTAATTAAAGAATCGAATCAAATATTGGCACACTTCCCTACCTTAATTCGTAACTTAAGTGGGTATTGTTGATCACATAGAATAAAGAACCCAAAGCTTTAAAACTAAATAACCATTATTAAAAGCTCTCGAACAGCCTAAGAATGACGTCATAGCACGTAAATTTACTATCGTGGCTCGCGCGTACCACTATTACATCTTGAATAGCGGAATGAGAATTACTTGTTAAAAATTTACAGTGCCACATAAAACACGTTTCTAGAATATTTTTATAAATGGCATATGAGCTAAGGTTATAACTGCAAATATGAGATCCTACCATTAATATATGCGGAAACAAAACAATCATGACGTCAGTACTAATTTAAATTATTTATATGTAAATAGCAAACATGCCAAGGTCTATTCATAATATATAATACAGTATTTTAAAAATTATTTTTATGTACCAATATCACACGGGACTCGAGTAGTCCCGATTGACCTATGAACTATAGGCAGTGATACTCTAAACCTTTAAAAACCAAATTCGACCGTAACTGCAGCTTGACGGAAATTGACCTACCGTTTACGTTTTTAAACACTTCCATCAGTGGTATCAACCTGAGCGGCAGCCACTAGAGGCGGGTAACATTCGTGGATACAAAAACTATGTACTAAAAATTTACACCGATTCCTGTTTGCGATAGAATTTATGGGGCATGTTGAATTTTTTTAAATAATATAAAAGAAACAAACTATTGTAAAAGACATTTTTCTCAGTTTCCATAAAGTTTATTTAAACCAGTACTCTGTTGGCAACATCCAAAGTGATTGTCATATCAGCTTACTACGCCGACGTGTTATCATTTAGTCATTTCCTTATATTTTAGATATTACGTTTTATTTTGTCCACTTCGTTTAGAGAGACAATTTCTTCACCACGCTTATATCTTAACTTTCGCCTTATGTAATTATACCCGATATAAATTTTATACTATATGGTTTCTCACGTTTATGTAACCAATCGATTTGAAATTTTGCATATGTTCGTATCTTACGTGTGACAATAGACTTTAACAACAATAAATGACGATGGCGGAGACTTTTATCCTTCAGCGTTTGACTGTACTACAAATTGTTGCCTGTACATATTACTTATCAGGGTTTTTTGTTATAATTTAAAAATTCAAACAGTTGACGCCAAGATGGCGATAGAATTTTTCATTGTAATTAAAATATTATGTAGGAATATTAAACATATTTTATTTTAAAGAGGCATACTTTTTTTGATATGAAATATTACAATGAATTTATCAATTTATAAGATGCGAGTATAAGAAAAGAGCAAAGCGAGTCGATTAAATAAAAAAAGTTGTAAATATGTGCTATTATGGAATGACCAAAGATACTGAGGCGTGTAGTGAGCTATGTCTACGATATGTTATTCAAGCCTTTTTTGTCTAAGAAACAAATTTATATGATTTCATTTGAAGGCAGGTCGATTTTGTTTACTAGAAAATAAAAGAAATAATAAAATAATAAATAGATTGGCTGACTTTTCATTGATAGGAACTTTCATTAATTGAGGGTACTTGAAAGTTTTTCCGGCGACATGATAACAAAATTCGTGTCCGTTTAAACTGTGTATTGGTTTCCTCGAAAAAAGACTTTTTGGCGCGCTAGGCGAGGTGTTCTCCAGGATTGTGGTTCATTTTCAGTCTGCACTCCCGCATCTGTCTGTTCCTCTGCCATAGTCAGTTTTCTCAGAAGTATGTGATCTGAATTTAAAATTTGGCACAGTAATACATATTACTAACCCGCGTATTTTGGACTAGCTAAATTATCTTAAAATTTTCACAAAACAATCAAAGGATGGGTAATAGGTACTAAACTAATTTTTTTTTATATTATGTGTCATGCTACGAGCAATACAAAAAATATTCTCTTTAATTTAGAAAATTATACATTTAAAAAGATATTCTAAAAAATATTTGAAAATACAGCAAACTCTTCCTCACTTACTTCCAAAATTACTGTACAAAAAATCATGAATAAACAGAGTTCCTAAAATCTAACCGGAAGGTTACAGAAAATTATAGCGATTATCCGAGACCTTACAACTGCTGAACGCTTATAAATGCTTACACATGCACGAACCCCTCACAGTAATTTTTGAATTAAGTAAAAATTATACATGACTTTTACTTTTCATAAATTTTCTAGTGTGCAAAATACATGCGTATTTTTTCAATAAATATTCATGATAAGATGACGTCAAGCGGTAACGATTATAATTAAGAATAACAACTGTGGTATTCCGGAAAGGGGGTCTTCAAATATATATTTACTAAATTACTACTCGCAACTTTATAAGTGAACGCGTTTCCTTATATTCGAAAACGTTAGCTTGGAGTAAAATATATGAATTATATTTAACAAAAAAGAGACGTACATAGTGGCTCGTCATCATACTGTGGAGTAATGACAGGGACAATACCGCAATTTCCAAATAGCGGATTCCGCCACAAAAGGTAATACAGTTAAGAACATTCACTAAAATAATATCATTTATTATTAAATTTTTTTAAATTTTATAAAAATTTTAAAATTATGTTTATATAATTCTTCGAAAGAGAAGGCAGTTGCAAGAAATTAATTTGTCGTACGGCCCAAACATTTTCATGCACCTGCATTAAAATAAGTTTCATTAATCTACTAATTTCATTAATTCAACTAATGGCAACCACTTGTAAGCTGTCTTCACACGTCTAGCAACTAACTTGTGTTTTAAAGTGAATAAAAAATCAGAGAAATAAGTTTCATTATTTTTCAATAATAATTTTATTTTTTGTAACATTAAGTAAAGAAAATATGTTCATAACGCATACTTTCAAATTATTATTAATGGCGAAGAAAGAGAAGATAGAACGAAATACATTAATGGTAGACATACGTGGCACCTATTTACGTAATCATCATTTTAAAATCATATATTTTTCCTCTCTAAATCATTAATATTTTTTGATCAATAAACATATTTAGAAATTATGCACCTTACTGATACACATGACATGACTTTTGTAAAATAAAGAGAAAAACAAATTTTTCGCCTTGATATTGACACTCTGATAATAAGAACGGTATTTTTGCTAATTATAAAGTCTACAATTGCTAGTATGTCTATAGTAACAAAATACTTTTAATTAAGAACATTTTTTGTTGTACGTCAGTTACGTGTAAGCCAAAATTTAATATTTTACCGCTGTTATGGTTGGAAATAATAATTTTATCATCACTTTATATCGAATTGATACTTGTATTTTTGTACTTACTTTTATATTCATAGCATAGATATGTCCACCTAAATAATAATAACGTTAAAAGTATTAGGGAAAATCATTAGCGTGTAAGTCAAATAATGGTCAGTTTCTCTCAATATAACTCTTTTAAACATAATTAATTTCAAAATTAAGGAATGCTTATGTTAACTAATTTAGTGAAAATTTAAGTCGATCGCAGATTGCACGTGAATGGATAAACTGTATAAAATTATTTAATCCGCATCAGCAAAAGGTATTTATTTATTGAAATAACTTTGTCTGTGGCGATAGCAGATTTTCTTTAATAGAGCATTATTCGAGTGGAAAATAATATTAAAACTATTATAAACATGTTAATATTATGAAATAAAAATAAATAAAATTTTACCATTCTTAAAAACATGTGTAACTTGTGACACATCGGGTATACAGAATAGAAAATTCACAAATCAGCTAATAAAAACATATTTTCTCTTAGTAAAATTGAAATTTTTTTGGTTTAAACTAGCTTCAAGAATTATGTCGTCAGGAACCAATAAAATTTACAACAGCTTGTATATTTCACTGAAAATATTAAAAAGAACACTATGGTATTATATAGTTTTTTTCTATTTTATTTCGCCCCTACACCATTAACATTTTATGAAATACTAATAAACCAATAATTACAATTGTTACAAGAAATAATAGAACACTCAAATCGACAACATAACTAAGTTTTTTATTTACAGTATCATTGCTTAAAACTTCTTACTCCGTCAATTCACTGATTATATTTGGTTTGGTTTATATGTAATAACTTCTATAATGAATATCACGATGCAAGCCACATAGGAACAAAATAAAATAACATAACATCCCTTAATATGATCAAATCGTAAGATAATATCAATCTCTTCATTTCTTCTGGAATTTGACAAATTTATCTCAAATAAAATGTCTTCATGTATTTGGTCAATAATTTCGTTTTCACCGAGTTTTCTAAGAAGATCATTTAATGATTTAGAAAATGGAGTATACAACGACATGTATATAGCCGTTGGAATATTGACAATTTTCTCGGGTAAAATATATAAATATGTTTCGAGCCTTAGGTACGACCTGTAAAACATAGCTGAGTCCAGCTTAGTAGCAAATGCCATCCTTTCTGAATTCTTTACAAACTGCTGCATTACAGATAATGTATCACCTCCAATATATTTATAGGACAAAAGAATATCAGTTTCGTCTTGAAAGAATGCTTTTATGCTTTCAGGGCCACCGTAATGTTTAATGAGCTTCGTTAAAAGTTTCAAAGTAATCCACATATACATCGTGTTTCAAACTTGCTATTAGCGCACCCTGATATGCATTACGAATGAAGAATGTAAACCATAAGAGAGTTACTAAGATACACACAAATTGGTTATTAAAATGACGAAATTGAGCAGGTTGGCTTGTGCACAGCGCATATGAAATGAATTTGAAGTCATTCAATGTTTTCAGCTTGCTTTTTATATAAACATACGGAAACCAAAATGACATAAACTTTAAAAATAAAACCAAAAGAACAGAAAAGGTTAACATTAAAAATAAAGCAATTCGCAAATAATAATCGAATGGAAAAAATAATTTTGTCCACGATGGCATCAACGGACTGGAAGATATGACCCATACTAAGTCAACGTGTTTGTATGGATAGGATGTTGCAAACTTCTCGTATCTGCCAACGGTCAAACTATCGGAACACATGGAAAAATTTGCTTTCCCATACATAACATCTCCGACCGAACCGGACCATATACCATTCTTATAAGTACCATGAAGTTTATCAATCGGAATAGTCACTTTCAGTTTGAAATTCAAGTATTTTGCTATGACATTTAGAAGTTTACCATCGCTGTCACCTAAGACAGTATTTCCATTAGTGTCTTGTGATATTGTCATAGTTGGTTCATTGTGGAAAGTAGATAATATTAACTCGCACCCTTTAAAATTACGAAATTTGTCTTCAAAGAACAAGGAAGCTTGTGTTTCATCAAATGCTGAGTAATTCGTCGAAATTAATTTTATTGGAGCCGTATTTTCACATTGACAGTTTGAAATGGGGTAGTAGGTAAATATTTCGATAATTTCATTAACATTCGCAGTTATTAATATACCGTTCGTCAACTTTATATTCCAGCACAACTCGAATACAGTTTTTGGACTGCAATTCTCTGTGCATTCTGATGAACATAGCATTACAAATTGACCAGCATTATTAAATAGTGACACTTTTCCCCAATAGAGAAACTTGTCAAGTTCTTTTGTCGAAGCGAAGAATACAATATATTGACGAACAGCGGTAATGAGGAACTTGTAGGATGACTCAATTGTTCGTACTATTATATTTCCATCGTAGGTAGAAAATTCGGACCCAAATGAAAATTCGTCGATTCCCCAAACCATTAGTTCTTCCATTTTGTCAAATGTTGAATTGGCTATTTTGTATGCCATATCCCATAACAAATCAATTTCTTTTGATTTGACATGATTTAAAAATGTTTGGTGGACATTTGATTGTACCGTGTTTAATAAGCATAATAAAAATAAAATACGAAGCATTTTTGAAACGTTCGCTTTTTGAGAACTGAATCTGTATAATGTGATGTAAAATAAATTAACTTTTACTCTTTTGGCCTAAACTATATTAAGATTCAAATGTTATTGATAATGTGAAGATGATTGCATGGAAATCTGTCAATAAACCAACTTAAAAATTAGGTTCTTTCATGGCGAAAATGGTATTCTGTAATAAATCATTGCTATTTTTATCCATTTAGGGTGACACATTACTAGTGTGTCTATACTTGGTACATATGTAACTAAAATAAACTAATTGTGGCCTATCTACTAAAAATATATTACGGCGGTTATCTTAGCCTTAGTTGAAACTTCGAATGAGCGCTAATGGACACGAAATTTTTTTGATGACAATCACGAATACCATTAAGTAACCATGATTTCATCAATCAGTCATTTCCATCAGTGAATTTATTTTACAGAGACGACGTCCTTTCTTTCCTTTTTTTATTTCGAAAGAAAACAAATTCAAATATTTTTAAAATTACTTTATTTTTTAATGTATAATTTATTACATTGCATACCTGTTACATATTATACTTTAGAATAAGCAGGTTGATGAACGATTGATGACGGACCTAAATACATTAATACAAATTGTATCTATATATGCCCGTTACATTCCATAAATCTTATTTCTGCAACGTCATTACGCCTTTCGTTGCCAACCTATAGATAATTTTAATGGAATTTGTCTTTAAGTTCTATTGCTAAATTCATGGGAAACCGCTTAAGTAAGTTTCTACTTATATCTACTTGAATTTAAAACTTTTTTACTTGAATTAAAAACTGTTTATGTGGTTCTTATTTTTTTTTGTTTTTGAAATGGCATAGTTATAAAAATATTAAATGATTCCAGAATAAATACGCACCATGATTAAAAAATGGAAATCCTCTAAATATTAATTAATTACAAATTTAGGTCAGTAAAAACTAATATAATTTCACCATTTCAACGTGATATTATTCTAGCAGTCGTGTGATTCCGCACATCACATTGAGTAGAAATTATTTAAGGACTTTATTTAAATTCTGTTTCGGAAAAATCACTCTCGATATTGCGATAAAAAGAAAAAAAATATACATTTTTATACGAAAATGCGCTTCAAATACAGATTTAATACTTTTACCTATTATTCATATTAGTTACTCTGACAGGCTAAATAGACAATTTTAAAGAATTATTGAAAATACTTTTCCTAAAATAAAATTACTCTAGAAATTGCGGTTCCAACAGAAAAAAAATAATATTTGTTTACAGAAACACGCTTCAAATATATTAGGTTTGAACAGTATTATACACAGAATATACATTTTTCGTTACATTCTGTATATAAACTGTAACTGAATATCACATAAACGGAAAACTTTCAATAGGATACTGCCATTCTAATCCAACTCTTAAATTAATATTATAAATGCCAAAGCGAATTTATTTACTTGTCTTCATTTCCCAATCAAATTACGCAAGCCAAAAACGTGGATAATTTTTATATCACAAACTAATGTGAAAAATGCAAAAGTGTGTTGTTTTACTCGTTAATTTGTCTTTCTTTTCCTCTTCTCTAGCTCTCAATCTACTAATTAACTGATTAACCTAACTCAGTCAACTTAGTATACGTTACATAATGCAGGTACGATATTCTGTGAATATCATGTATATAACTACTCTTTCCCAAGACTTTGTTCACGTGAGTAAAGTTTTAGGTCAAACATTTAATCTGCACTGTTATTTTCACCGTTCCGAAATCATAGCCTGGTGTCTAAACTAATAGCTTATTAAATGGTCGTTTGAAAAGGCGCATAAGCATATAACACAACGCAATATGCTTATAAGCCTTTTCAAGAGAGCATTTGGTGTCCTATTTGTTCAGATACCAGGCTATACTCTCTTCATATGAAAGTGCCATTTTTATAAAATGCAATGTAATGAAGGCAGTAAAACTCGTCACTACTACTGATGTACAGATGGTATCGAAATTTAAATAATATATACATATGTATATATATATATGTGTGTGTGTGTGTGTGTGTGTGTGTGTGTGTGTGCGTGTGTGTGCATGCGTGCGTAGATGCGTGCATGCATACATGCGTGCATTCATGCGTGCGAGCGTGCGTGTGTGTGTAAATACACATAACTATTTGAAAGAATTATAAATATTCGCGGTTTTCGATGACGAATATGAGGTTACATTATGGCCGATCAGCCATTTAATACAAAAATCGACGAAAATAAAAAAAAACTGCTAGACTTATGTAGAGTCACTTACAACACTGGAGACAGAAACATAATGGTCTGAAAAACAAGACATAAATTAATAAACTCGGTGCTTGAAAGAATTTGGTAGCGAAGACATAATATTCAACTTTGAAATGAAAGTGTAAGTAGAGATTAAGGATTATTTTGTGTTGGTGTAAGAACTATGTAATATAATATAAGACAGCTCACAGATATTTTTTTTATTTCAAGAGGCTGAGAATACGATGAGTCAAGAGCGAGGATCAATATAAAAAAAAAACAACAACTCCAACTACGACCAAAAAGTGTTTTCGTGTTCGTTTTCGTTTGAGAAAAGGTAACATACTCTGACTCTATTACAGAGAAATTTAATTAGTCTTATTTTCCGATAAACTCATTCAATCCAACTTCTTTCAATGTACCTCTAATACAATAATCATAAAAAAGTTGGAATTGTACTTACGGTATCCCGATATTTAGATACTTATATTATATGAAGTTTTAATAAGATCAAGATGGTTCGGCAAACGATGAAATATTTTATTTATTAGAAATAAAATTACTTAGGGAAACTTTGGAAATAAAAATTATACAATGCAACCAAAGTAAATGGTCCAGTTGCAATATTGACGAAAGTATATTTATCGCGAGACTATATTTTGTCTAGAACATGAGTTACTCAACCGGTAATTGACCTGATATTTTATCTGTCTCAGACAATAATTAATCCTGCCGCCAAAAAGTTGAGTGAGAATTCTTTATAATTTTTAAGGAGAATTACAAGAAATACCCGCCCGTTATGAGGAAAAAATATGTATAGAGAAAATGTTTTGAAATGATTGAATTGAGTAAGCGCAATTTTTATGATGGATTTTAGTGCAATTTATAGTGGACTTTAAGTGTGGACATAGTTTAAATTGTATTTTGTATTATTACCTGATATTGGAACGATTTAGTGTGTTTTACCTAAATATATGATGTGCACAAAACACGAATTTAATTTTTCAGTCTCTATAATCCAAATACTCGATAATTATTATAAAGAAGACTCAATCATTAGTATAAAGAAGTCTGATAAACAATTTTAAAAACGTTTTGAAATATATTTTTTCAAACTCTATAACGTCTTTTTATTTTACTTATAAAAAAAACAGGTTAAAACCTTCACACTTTTAAAACTTTCAAATTTGGATTTAAATTTGATTTTTTCTTCAGTTTATAAAAATACAACTTACAAGGTAAAAGCAAGCTTAAAAAATCAACATTTTACGGTATGTGTTACGTTATTTCCTCAATTGAATAAACTTTTGACTGAATAAATAAAATAAAAATGTATTTTGATAAAATAATAAGGCACTGGTGACATGTTTCATTTTTTAAAGATTTTTCTTGTACATGCATCATCACAATCATATCGGAATATTTGATGTGGCCATAAACACGTCGACCATGATAATAAACACGAAACTGCCTGCAATATATATATGTATACATATATATATATACATATATATATATATATATATATATTTATATATATATATATATATATATATATATATATATATATATATATATATATGTAACCGTAAAATTGTAAATACCGTTAGATTGTAAACTGTCAAAAAATTGTGATCCGTAACATACTACTTACAATTTAACACATTATTTTTCGATAATATAAAATCTATCGATGTCAAACCGTCAAATTGTAAAATGGTGTGCGACGGAACGCACCTCGCGCGCTGATTGATTGAATGTGATATGCCTCGTGCCGCCATATTTGGTTGTCAATTCGTCGGTTGTCAAATGTAAACAGTGTTTTGGTGATAATTCGTGTTGAAAATAACTCAAAGTTTTAGAATTAGTTATATAAAATTGTTGGGGAAGTAAAATGAATCTGTGATTAAATAAAGAAGTGCAGTTTAAATGATAAATAAGTGTCGGTCACTAAACGTAACCAAAGTTATATTTTCCGTGTTTTAATATTTTTTGTGCGTGTGAACCTGTGTGAACTCATTTGGTAATATTTACAATGTCAGATATTGAGCCTGTTCATCACCAAAACTCTGAAATACCAGTTATTGTTAATCAGGAATAATTTACCACAGGGTTACAAAACTACCGCAGTAGGCATAATAAAAATAGTAAGAAATTAGGATCAACAAATCGAAGATAAAGTGTAATAAAATTATTAAACGAGTATAATACAATAAAATTCGAAGTAGGCGACCAACAAACAAGAATTACCATCATGCAAGAAAATGCGTTATGAATATTGGTAATCAGAAAGTTTCAATAATGAAAAGAAAATATATCTCAGATTCTGTAGTACAAATTATTCTAACTAAAGAGTTACCAAAAGTAATCTACGAACATATTGGTACTGGCAATGGACCTCAAGAACAGGATCAAATTTCCTCTCAAAGGAGAAAATTGAACACGTCTTGATAGATAAATTTGTGGTACCAATATTTACGGTAAGAATACTCCTGAATTTGTGTAAAACATGACTATAAAAGAAAAGCTTTCCAATAAAAAGAATTGTAATATCATTGATTTCTGACGACTTCAACAGAAGTGAATAAATAGATCTTGAAGACTTCCAAAAATCTCCAGATCAAAAGTATAAATGGTTGTTACAGGATCAGGATTATTTAACTAAATTGTATTTTTTTACGACCATTAAAAAGTAAACAAACTAAAGAAGTGGCAATCGAGATTCTTTTAAAATTTGCTGTCCTAATATCCTACAAAGTGATGATGGACGCGAGTTCACAGCATCTGTGCTAAAAGAAAAAGTCAGTTTGCAGCCTGCTTGTAAAATAGTTAATGGAAGATAATTAATTTAATCAAGACATAAAATTTATGATTCGAGCCTGGATTACACAAGATACAAGAAAAAAATAAAATCAGGCATAAATTTAAAAAGAGTGGTAGATAAAATGATAGCAACATCGTCTAAAATATTTAAAGATATCAGTATTAGTTCGTCTGAAATTCCAAAAGTTGACAGAAGACCTTTGAATAGTAAAAACCTGACTGGAAAAGTTTTAGATAAAAAAACGAATTACATCAAGTTGGTACTGCGTTTGCAAAAATTGGATGCCTGGAAATGCTGTTCTTTCCTCTCCAAAAGCAGAAATACTCAGTAACATTCCAGAGGTCAGTATTCATTTTCTTTTTAATATCACCGTAAAATACTTCGTAGCAATATATTCCATATTTGCTGGCTACCTTGCCCTTCAACACCGGAATACAGAACTAGAAATATTGCTGCTAGGTGGCAGAGATAGGCAAGCCGGCATCCGGATTTTGCACAAAAATCCCACCAAGTAATATGAGTGGTTGTTTCACATCATTTTTTGCCTCAATTTTTTTTTCAGATCACATTGCCGTTAAGAACTATAGCATCAATATCTTCATCATTTGGCGAGCAAGGAATGAAACAATGCAATTACAAAAAAATAAAAAAGGACAATGCGTTTCCAGTAAGTGTAATTGCAAGAAATTCAATATTCTTTGTAACTCCAGGTGTCACAGCTCTTTGACATGCAACGATAAGTGAACATATTCATTGGTGCATTTTTTTTACACTAATTTTTTAATTACTCTTACAGTAAGTAAAGATTTTGTTTTGTTCAATTTTTTTCTAAGAGACAATTTTCTTACGTTTTCGATTTTTATTTTTTGATTTTAATTTTAGTTCGTGTTCGATTTGTTTCGCACGCATAAAAAATATTAAATCAAGAAAAATGTAACTTTTGGTTATGTTCGGTGACTAACACTTCTTTATCATTGAAACTGAACTTCTTTGGTTATCACAGATGCATTTTACTTCCGCAACAATTTTGTATAACTAATTCTAAAAATTTGAGTTATTTTCAACACGAAATCAATTTAAAATTACCAAAACACTGTTTTCATTCGAAAACCAACGAATTGACAGTGAAATATGGCGGCGCGGGGCACATAACGTTCAACCAATCAGCGCGCGAGGTGCGTTCCGTCGCATGCCATTTCACAATTTGGCGGTTTTGAATTAGCTAGATTATATTCTACCGAAAAATAATGCGTTAAATTGTAAGCATTATGTTACGGATCACTATTTTTCGACAGTTTAAAATCTCGCACGATAGATTATAATTTGACGGTATTTACAATTTTATGGTGACGTATACAAGAGGAATAAAGCGGAAAATTCCATTGGTATTTTAGTCAATTCCTAAAGATATTATGACGTTCCTTATATATTTCTATCTGTCTGTATTGTACGTACCTTTATATACACTGCAAATTAGAGAAGAGGGCAAAGCTTTCTTCATTTTGTTAGTGTGTCGTGTAAAAACTTACCAAAACTTCTGGTATTAAAATTATCTAAACTCTTGAGAGTTACTAGCGTTTACGACATACACGTATTTAACTGATCGATAATGTGAGTAAATTTCATCGGTTTAATGAATGAATGCCTCATGAGCACGTTACTCAAGGGCATAGCTGATAAGCGTCGGGTTTGACCATTTGACTTAATCTTTACCTTTTTATCAGGGAAGGAAATTGTCAACAAGCATATTCCAGAAATAAATAGCCGTGTAATTTTTTGCCAATTACTGTTATTTGGCGTCAATTTTACAAATACCTTCCAAACGCAAAAAAAGAGAATTCAGTAACCATTGCTATGTAAAGGTAGATTATATTTTTCCTGAATATCTTTATTTATATTATTTCATATATCACGTAAGCAGACTATGACAAATTACTGGCTTTATATACCGTATGTTAATAATCATGAGAGAAAGGTCATAGCAAAATTTTCATTACATTTTATTAATTCTTATATCTAATAAGCCCGTTGTTAGCCAAATCAGCGATCATTTTTAAAACAATTATTGAATATGTCGTAATGCATATCCAACAATATTTTTTAATGTTTCGGATATTCGTATATATAGTATCATATTTTTCAATTTATTTTTTATAATGTACTTATCTTAAAAAAATTGTCGTTTAATTGTAAAAACCTTACACTCTTTTTTTTAATTTTGTTGGAATAAATAATTAAATTGGTTGCTGCGAATTCTAAAATTCAGCCATTATCGAGATCCGATTACCACGTGCAATATAATATCCCAGGTTCGTAATTAAATATTCAATGATTCAGTGCAGTTACATACATTTAACAATTGCATTGAGAAGCACGATCATTTTCTCAAGAAAGTTTCATTTGATTTAATTTCTTGAAAATTGATGGATGTTTTCCAGGTGTGTTTTTTTCGTTCTTTATTTTGGCGATTGTTGATATTGCTTTTTGTAAGAAAGGAGAGAGTTTCCCTTTACCCTGTATTTACTTAATACGTTATTGTGGCCACCACAGGTTTGGTGTCGTTTTTATCAAAAATTGCAATCACTGATGTTTCGTATGCTGCTTAACCCGATAATACGAGCACCGCCGTATTCCAATCTATTCTACTCTATTCGTAATCCAATCTATTCTACTCTTCGACACAGGATGTTATAATCTAAATCGTATAGTGTTAGGGTATATCGCACCTTACTCATAATTTCTTGTTGTATTTTGTTCTTATTGTATTTGCTTCGACCATTGACTCCGAATACTGTCTCTTCTTGGCTTTTTTGTGAAATGTTTACATGTTTTATGCAAAATTTATGATACACTGGTGACGCGCTGTAACTTGTACAAATAATTTAACTAAATGTATATTAAAAAATTACTTTTGTGTAATTAATTTACATAAATGAAGGCTCTGCTTGTTACTTCTTATCTGTGAATAAAAATTGCTAATATATTAGAATATCGAAAAGTATTCATTTAAAATAAAAATCGCTAGGGTGATAGCTATATGTGAATATAATTTTCAATGTGTATAATTTTCAATGTGTATAATTTTCAATGTGTGTAATATAATTAGCACTGTGTTTGATTCAATTCTTAATTGATGATTATCTACGCTATTTTTTCAATAAAGATTGTACAATATTTCCTGCGTTCGCTTTAACTTATAGCAAAACATGCACAAGTGGAACTTCTCTAGGTTTTCATCAAATATTAAAAAAACAGAAGATACTGTAGTTGCAGATTGTATACAACAACGTTGTATACGTTGTTGCTCCAATTTTCGTAAAGGAAAAAGAAATTTGTTAACGTCTACCGACAATATACTACTTATATTTTCACATTTAGATTAGACATATTTATACAGAAGTATTTTATTATCTAATATTGAAGACAAAAATCTCAGTGAAAACGAAATCTAAGGCAATACTATTAGAATAAATTGCGTAAAAAGTTTGACGTCCCTTAAATGTGGTGTTTCTGTCAAAGCCATAGATAATCGTACCGCTTAGTGATTTTATATAATTTTGATATCCGGTTTATAGCCACAACAAATATTCAGTTATAATTATGAGATACGTATGTACATTAAAAATACATAAATATTAAAACATATCACGAATCACTTATTATTTCATTCAAAAGATAGTTTTTTTCTTTACTTCAATCAAACGTATGTTTGGTTAAGGAAGGAAGAAATTGAGGATATAACATAACGAATGCCGTAAAGTGTTGATTTTTTTAAAAACTTGTTTGTCACTTTACAAATTGCATCATTCAAAACGAAGACAAAATTCAAAATAATGAACAGATTTTGAAAAGCTTCTTTTAAAGGTTGTAAAGCCTCAAATTTTAAAGCATTAGAAATGTGAAGGTTGTTGTTGAATTACTCATTCAATCAGTTTGTTTGGGAAATAAATTGAAAAATACCGTAAGGTTTGAAAAAAAATATATTGAAATTTCTTCAAAATAATTTACAAGTATTGTATATCATAATCAATAAGCTTAATCATCATCTAACCTTATTTGCCTTTGGAAACCTTAATGTGTTTAAATGTTTTGTGAAATCACTGAAATATTTTGACATTAAGGTACCGAAGAATTCAATTAAAATATTTTAATACAACTTAGAGTCTTAGCCACAAAATCGACGATTTTTCCATAACTTATTAAACTGTTCCAACATCATCTTTATTGATACAAAGAATATTTAAAGCACTGACCACATTGAACTTGCACTGTTTAAACCAACCTAATTGCGTTTTCTAAATTCAATTATTTCAGAATATTTCCTCAAACTGTTCGTTTGGGAGAGTATAAATTATTAATCGTTTTTTAAATGACAATTTGTAGCCTAATATTGTACAAGATTAAAAATACTTTATTTTTGTGCATTTTAAGTACGTTCTGAGAATATTGAATTTAATTCGATTTACTTAGTTATTAAAAATAACGGTTAATTTACTTTACAGTGATTTAAATTGTCACAACTAAAAATTTGTCGGCCATTTCAATTTTTTTCTGTAGGCACCCGAAAGAATTTGGGCGTGGTATTTACGTACTAATGACCTATGAAAAAAAACACAACGGCAATTTCGTAGCTACACGATACGTACGTACTACTTGACAGAAAGCCTATCATTATATATGTAATCTTTACACGCTAAGAGCATGACATATGCATGCAAGCACGTACCTTCTCTTTCTTTTCTTAGCTATTTATCTAAATTCCCTTTGAAAATTATGTAAAATTCTCAATAAGCTTATTGGTGGCAGGATTAATTAATATTTCATAAATATTTAATAAACATTAGGCCAATTACCATTCAAATATCTCAGGCTCCAAAAAAGGCAGTCTATTTTCATTTCAGAAGGTTTTCTAAGTAATTTCATTTATTATGTCAAATATTATATCCTTTCCAAAAACTTCCGCAATATATACGCTTTTCGATATGAGTGTTGGATATTTTAGTTTACGATAAAGTCGTCTTCCTGTATACTCCGTATAGTCTATGGTAGAATATATATAAACCGCAACTTTGTAATTGAACTTTTGTCTATTAGGTGACATTAACTATTCCTCATTCAGAAATATCCCTTCAATCAGTTCAACCAGCGCATGAATAATTCAACAATTACGATGCGCAAATGGCGATTCCGGTTTTTGTAAATATTTTATAAAATAGGACTATTACGAGACTATCTTTTTTCACAACATACACCTGTAGTATTGCAGATACATGAAAAAAAGTCGGAATAAATTAGTGTATCAGAAAATATATCTAATTTCCTATCATAGTACAGTCATTGATTACTGAAACTGACTAATGAATATAATCAGGTGATAATAGCAGCGAACAGTTAAGACGTGGTCTTCCTTTATTGGGCGCAGTAGCTTCGAAGTTCACTGCGCGTACAGCGCTTTTCGCAGCACTCATTGTAAACACCGTTGTCACGCTTGTGGCGCCGACTGCTATGTAGGAGTGTAATCGGTTGACGGCGCCAAGGCCAGGGCAGATTTTCACTTTTGCTCTCCTCCAAAGACTGCCAGTAGTCATCGTTAAGGTCAAGAGGGAAGGGGTCACCTGGGGAAGAAAGTTTGTTAGATAAACATGGTTGCAAGGAATCAATGCTTTTGGAAACAATATATAAGAAGTATATTTCGTACTGCATCAGTTGATTTTGTAATATCTAAACATTAATTTCGGTACAGCAAACGGGGAACGTAAAAATCTCAATGGTCTGTGAAATTACTTGGCGAATTCCAATACCCGCAAGCAACTTTTCATAAAAAGTATTCCTTTGATACGGAATAGAGCCTTTTTATTTAATATTGTCAGAGAATTAAAAAATCAGACTTAACGGGAAGTGATGTCTGACCCAAAAATAAAAGTTTATCGATTTAAAAGTTGATAATATAGAATCAACCTGCAACTGATAGAATGAGCTTGTAATTGATTTTTAATACACTCCTATTATAAGAATGGCACATTCTATTTCTATATGTTTGGACATCCGTAATTTTTTTAACTCTATTTTAAATACAGGTTTTGAGACATTTATATTTTTATGAGAATACAGAATAGCAAGGAAAACTGTAAGCGGAATTTCATATTCTCATATCTTATTGACATTCGTTTTATTTTGTCTACTCCTTAATCTACTCCTACTATTAAATACGGTTCAGTCACAGTATGTAATTATAGTAGTAAAATATGGTGAATACAACAACAATTTCTTTGTTAAATGTTCATTAACCGGCATTAACCCTTTTACTGTGGGTTATTCGAATATAAACTCATCTCGGTGCCTCGGTGCGTACCGACATGCATAATGGGCCACTGCCGCTATTTACATGTTTAATTGCCCTCATTATAATTCTGATTGGATCGTTATCATTGGGCCACACATATATAATGCGACGTTACTAATTCATCAAGTCTGGTTACTAGGGTCCCCAAAATATTACTACTGTAGTTGGTTCATTTCTTTGAATCATTATGTTTATAATATTTACACAGTGTATTAGCTAGATCATATCAACAGCATATATAAGTAAATACTGCATATTAAAGAAGATATTATTATTAATATCAAATATAATGTTAACAAGCGATTTATATAACATACTTTCTTCAGTTAATAATGTCAAAAAACTTTTTAAGCTTCTCAAAAGTTTGATGTCAAAAAAAATAAAAGTTGGAGTCAAATTATATTTACGTGTCAAAATTAATTCACACGATTTAATTTTCGCTTCAATTATATCATTTGTAGAGAAAAATATTTGTAATCTATATTTGAGGGTTATAAGGAGTGTGTGGGCATGTAATGATACAAGTAGATACAATACGCAAAGTGACAATTGTACAAGGCGAACGGTTTGTTCTTCAGGGTTATACATTTGAAATAAATTTCTCATTTTCCTTTAATTTCAAGTATCATTTTATGTAGTTCAATGTTGTTGATTGATATATCATGGCTACAAAATATAGAAATCTCATAAATCTAGGACTACATTAGAGAAATTGTCTTCCTCATAAAAGAAATCTTCATTCATGAGTTAAGAAGCTGAAGGGTTACCGAAGTTGTAAATGAAAACCAATGTATAATCAAACTTTTCAAAAGGCCAACAAATATTCCGTGCACTCGGAAGTTCCTTTCTATTTTATTCAGCAGTGCAATGTATTACATTCGCTACAAAAAATTTGCCGACGGCGAAATATTTTCACATTAAATATTCATAATAAAATGAGCAAATAAATATTGGCCATAAAAATCTTTCAAGTCTGTTACACATGTTTCTCTACTGAATATCGACAATACTTTGTAGAATTTTGTTGTTTCTAACATATTCATAAAACTGGAATATCACGTCCCAAAATAAAAATATTATGTATCCATGATAAAAATAACTGTGATATCGGTGTGAAAATAATTAAAAAAAAACTGATTTGAGTTGAAAATGTATATTTGTCGAAATCTGCTACCCAATTTAAATAGAATGTTTTTCCCGAAATATACATCCTATTATCTATGATTAATTATCTCAAAGAGAAATATAATTTTTTATTTTTTAGTACTTCCGTATCCATGTTTTAATCGAAAATTTTGAAGAAAAACGTAGTATTTAAAATAATTTTACGAAAATTACAGATTTACAAAAAGATAAAACTGACGTCATAAGAAGAAAATATATAAAATTACACGATAACTGATTCAGTAATTTTGAAGTTATGATGCAAATAAAGGAAGCGGAAGAATAGTGTTTTAAACTAATGTTATTTTCCTTTTTGGGTGATCTTTAACAACAAAGTTTATCAAATTACATTTTAGTTGCTTTTAAATAGAATTTTGGTTTCGCCCCTAAATAATTTTATAAAATAAAAACAATATAGTTATACACCTGTAAGTGATTTCTTAGGCCAAGTGTTGAACTTTCTTTCGCATTCGGAGATGAGGGCATTCGTCAATGAGGAACCGCACAACCGCCTCAGCAGTGGCTCGGATTCGCCGCCGGTACTGACCACCAGCATCATTATGGAGCATACAGATAGTGTGCCGTACATATTTTGGGCCTGTTTTGTGAATTATAATTAAATATCAGTTGCTTAAAAATTGTTTGGCTAATGAAGCAGGGTGAGAATTTTTACATGCAGTTTATTGACGTCACAGCAAATTTGATATTGTTTCAATTTATCTTTTAAAACTTTATTAAATAGGGAATCATGGTTACAAAAACCTTGATTTTTTTATTTTATCTAAAGTGAACCGTTATCTAAAGTAAAACATAATATGTCTAGGTATATTTTATCTACATTCCTGTTAATCTAAGTAACGTATCGTAAAGAACCCTTACGCTCAAGAAGTGTGTTAAATTAAAGCTGTGGTACTCAAACTCTCACACTTACGGTTAACATATACAAGAATCTAAAAAAAATTCGACTCTAATACCAATAACTTTACGTCTGTATAAATGTAGAAAACTGGGTTAGGGTATATCACACCTACTCGATCATCTAAATACATCCTGTTATTGCACCCTTGTCATTTCATTCCCCCTATCACATCTCTTTTTTTCCATTGAAGATTTAGTTTAAATAATATTTGAGTTTAAGTTAAATTACAGCTGAATGTAACTTTCCCTATCCAATTTGACCGTTATTTCAAAATTAATTTCTTCGTTTACTGTATGTAAATCGTTATGAAAATAATTAATTTGTACTCGATTATTTTGTGTGTATAAAATATTTTGAATATTTTTTAAATATATTTTAAATAAAAAGGAGATTTTAGATGTCCAAGATACAATGAAAGACTATACACAAATTTACTTATGGACCCATTTCACCTTTACCTAGATACGTTTGTAAATTGAGCTCTCCAACATAAACGTTATGAAAATATCAATAATTAAGAAATGACTTCTTCACAGAAAATTTATCAAATGTGGTTAATAAAAATTATTTTTTAGTGTTTCTGGCTACAATTTCAGTGTATTTTCTGACATTTTTATTTAAGTACATGCCAGAACCCTAAAAGCACATGATATAATTAGAGAAATATTTGCAAATATAAATTAATTAGTTAGAATAAGAATGATATTAATTATTTGATAATTATGTAATAAAACTATAGGTATTAAATATATATATATATATATATATTTATATATATATATATATATATATATACATACATACATATATATATATATATATATATATACATACATACATATATATATATATATATATACATATATATATATATATATATATACATACATACATACATATATATATATATATATATATATATATACATACATATATATATATATATATATATATATATATATATCTGTATATACATATACATATATATATACATATATCAGTTTAAAACTAACATTAAAATTATGGCGACTTACAGGTGATGTGGCTAAATGTGATGTACTGCATACGGTCGCAGAAGATATGCTTAAAAATTCACAAGGAAACTTAATTTATATAGAAAACTATACCTACAAATATGAGAATGTGTAAGAATACCGTAAGCGCCTTCCCCTTTGGCCAGTACATGGACGATGTGTTATATATAGCCTGGCTCACGTTGAGATAACGTAAGAAGTCGAGTTGTTGTTTCTCTTGTAGTGGCTTGAATATGATAAAAACAAATAATTAAATGTATCCTTTAATTAGGAGATCAATTACTTAATCTCGTAATAACTGCCATTAAATGAAAATTATGATTAATGTTTCGTCTACTCTCAAACCTCAACTCAAAATTCTAGTTTTAGATGTCTAAATCATCTAGGAAGTCGGAAAAGATTTGGAGACTATTCAAATGATAGACCACTTGTCTACATTATTCTGGCAGAAATTGTAAAACCTTCGAATGGGTTGTCCGTCCCTTTATAATAATTCGGAAAATTTTTATTTGATTAGTTTGAAATTCAAGTACACTTTCCTCTGTCAATCGCTAAAATTATTCATTCGTATCTACTTGCGAATGTGCCTGATATTTATATGTGGCTTTCGTGAAAAATAAAGTTTAGCCGAATAAAATAGTAATGCTTAGATATTTAAATTTTATGTTAGTCGGTTTTTAAATTTAAAAAGGAATGGGTGACAGACTTTCTGAACGGCAGCTTTCCATGACACTTACCAGATTCTAATAAAAAATTTGAGGTGTTTACAGCAAAAAATATATACTGCGATTCCAAACGAAAGACAACGATAGAAAATGTATTTTAATATTAATATCACGTTTTAGTTAGATGTAGTAAAATTACATAATATATATTTTGCTTGAATAGAATTTGAACTACCGCACTATTTCTATGCCACACATCATTTTTTACCTGCTCATTCAGTTCATGCTAATGATATGTCAAATATCGCGTTTGATTACAAATGCATTGTTCACGTTAATATTTGTATTTATTTCATTCTGTTACAAACTGTCCATTAGTGATACCTTATAATCTAGCACTACATTATTTTTCTCATTAGTTAGTATCCGTGTGCCCAACTTTTTAAGTTAGCAGTAACGTTTTTATAATTAAAGGAATTATTTTCGTTTGCTTTTTTGGCTCGTTTCTTTTCGTTTTTTTTGGACATTTTTTGAAACTGCGTTGAAAACTGAGACCGAATATATTCATTTATGCCGCATTGTATTTAGGAAATAATTTAAATTCCTTATTAAAGCGCATAAATTATTTGTCTACATATTTTTCAATTAATATTATTATTTCCATGCGTGCAATTCTCATATTATTAATTAAAAGAATTTTTAACAAAAAATTATGTTTTTGGATCAACGTTTTTTAAAACAACGTTTATCAAATTATATTTTTTCCAACTCACGTAAATAGGAAATAACTTTAGTATAATTATTTGTTTCTATTTATTTTTTGCCTTGTATCTGTTTTCTATCAATATATGAATACTAATAATACTAATAACTTGAATAGCAATATTCTTGATATAAAATATTATCCGCCTGATAAGATTGCAAGCCGTCAACTTTCTCCTATTAACGAAAAATGACAGGAATATACTTGTTAGCCTCCCTATAAACACTGCCTGGGTATGCGCGCTTGCTGTGGGCACGTGGTTCAAATGAATGAAGTTGCTATTTCAACCACCCGGTTCGGACCCGCGCGTTCTCCAAGTTGTCAGAAATAAACTTTCTATTTATCTGGTTCTAAGGTAGACTGGACTTATGATTAACATTCTTGTTAGAAAAGTTTAAAAACTTTGTGTTTAAATACATTTATTCTGATATTTCTTATTTTGCAAAAAGGCATATCTTTGTACAAAACAAGGAAATAAATGTTACACTAAAATTAATATGATTGAATTATTTCACCACCTTAAGAGGTATTAAATAAATTTATTAGTAGACGTAATAGTATTAAATACTACGTGAAACTTAGCATATAAAGATTTACACCTTTGTCTAACTAACATCAGAAACGTGATAAAATTTCATTGCACTACGACGGCGAAACCAAATGTTAATTATCTGAAATGGCTATTACAAAAGAACATTTATATCATCAGGTATTATACGTAAATTATAGTAAATATTTACATATTTACATCGTAATATTGATGTAGAAATAGACAGAAAAAGCGAATATCGGGACGCAATTGCCGTGTTATAAACAAGAAAGATACCCAACCACTTTTCCATAACAACAAAAAAGTGAATCAGGTGCCCAAACTCTTCGAAGCATAGGACATGTTTCGATATGTTTTACCTAAAGATACACCTGTGTATGTCTAATCTAATACCTGCTGCCCGAAATAGATCAGCTTATTAAACAGAGAGTAGACAGTGTATCTATTTAAAGCACCCACTACTGCACATGTCTCATGGAGTGTTTATCAAACTTGATTTGTCGCTTAGTCAACAGAAATTTAACGTAAATCGATTAGGAATTATATATATGTATATATATATATATATATATATATATATATATATATATATATATATATATATTTAGTATATTGGTCGAAACTGGGATCTAATAGTTTTGGCTATGTAAAAAACTTAATTTGTTAATAAAATAATCGTAAATTATTAGCCTGCGCTCTTGATTTCATTTATTTATAACGCATCTATACCTTTTGATACATATTTAGGTAAATCTTCCTAAAATTAAAAACTAAAATTCAATACATATTCTTACGAGTTGAAGCACATACATGACCTAAAATAAATACATATCCACCTGTCTGTTTGCGAAACATTTTCCAAGTTCAGAAGTGTACCAAAGTTCAGTTCCACACCAATTTTTAACTCCACAATTTTTTTAATGTATTTTATTCGTTTTTTGTAACCATTTTATTATTATTTGTATTAGGAAGAAATACCTGTTTTTCAAATTCCAAGTCTATTTTTAAATTTAAAAAATTATTGACCTAGTATTGTAAATACGTTAGTGATTATGGAGATTAAAATTAGGAAAATTATTTTCAATGGTTCACATCTTTCATTTTACATTTTGTTATTGTATTTGTAGAAGTTTGATGATTTAAGATATGCTTGCTTTAACAAATTTCCCAGTAACTATATTATTTACACGTAGATAACTATGTGCTTAATAGCTATAAGATTTTTTAAACCCTGAATAATAAAATAAAAATTATTTTTTTCTTATTGGCCGATTTTACGACGTATTGACATTAGTGATGATCAGCAAGTAAGAAGCTAGAAGTCTAGAGCTTGGAGTATATACACAAGTTAAAAACAACATCTTAAACCTGTAGTACATCTATACCGAAACATGTCAGAATTGATTTTCAGAATGTATTTTCTTTACCTAAGGTACTTGGTATTTTGTGTCCAATATCCATTAAAAAATTTCTCACGGTTATTGCATGAATGTGGAATATGCTGGTATGGTCCTGCTATTTGATGACCATTTATTTGCGCAATGCCCGCTACCAAGAAGACGTTCATTGTACCATTTAAAATTGGTTCAAAATGTGCAACATAAGGATCTGATAATTATAAACAACAAAATAAATATACATATTTTTATCTATCTCTCGTGCATGTGGTATTTATTAGTAGTTAAAATACTAAAATAATTTTTAACAACCGAATGAAGCTACGTGGTGTAGTAATATTTCTACTTTATTTAAATTCTTTACCACGGCCTATATTTCGTTGTATGACGACGGCTTCATGTGGGCAATTTTTAAAGACAATTGTCAGTCTTTACAAATTGCCCACATGAAGATGTTGTGATAAAACGAAACCTAGGTTGTGGTAAAATATTTGAGTAAAGTAGAAATAATACTAAATCACATTGTTCAGTTGTCCATAGAAACGAAAGTGTGGGAATAGGAATATAAAAGTAATTCCCATTAACTGGAATAAGAGGATATGCGCCGTATCCTATTTTCTTTTTAATTGATTAAACACATGTTCAAATGTCATTAGAGAGTTTTCTGGTAATATGTTTACATTATGAAATATCTTTATTTATAGTCTCAGGGTTTAGAAAAAAATAATATTCAGATTTTTATCGAAAGAAAATCAGTTTAAAGCCGAAATACAAAGTTGAAAATGAAGCATCCAAGGAAAACAATTTTTAAAAAAACTAAAAGAACCTCTACATCAAATTCCTATATCATAATGTCACTCATTATCAATGATTCGATGAAGTATACATTTTTAAGTATAATCAGTTTCACTAACTAAATGGAAATTTTCATTCCGCTAAATATCACAATTTTATCCAGAGCCTAATTATTAAAAAATTACAAAACTGAAAACACCTTCAAGTGTCGAGATAATGTGAATAGCTAGATAGTGCTGTTTTCACGGTGGTTAACATAAGTGGAACTGTTATAGCTATATGTATTTACTATATATATTATTTGGTTACACTCAAAATTATCGCGTCTACTGCAAACAGTCAGAGACAAAAAATAATGAGTTAATGCCTGACAGCGATCTACAATGAACAGAAACAAAACAAACAAGAATGACAAATAATTTCATAGTCAGCTGAAACAGAAGAAACAGGTCGTCAAAATAGCAATGCACAGCCGACTAAAGTAGAACAAATTGCATATAAAAAGCAAAAAATTATGCACGTCTAAATGGATTAAAAATAAGGAAAAGATGCTATGAAACTCAAGAGAGGCCCATAAATATCCGTCTACTTTGGCCGGCTAAATTCTAAGTCTATGTGGTAAACAAATTTATTTTTCTTTTCAACAATTTTTTTGTTTTCAATTTTTATTTCATAAGCAACCTTTACAAATTTTATATAACTTTTTTGCATTCGCTGGCGAAAAAATTATGTCTCTATTAATAAGATGTGTAACAATAGCCGCAGTGCGAACAAAACATTTTTATTTTGTAACACAATATTTATGAAGGGAAACTGAATTTTACATTTATTAAAATATTAGATATATAGAAGACACGTTATATTTTTTTAAATATATAGAAGACAAGCGATATAAGCACAATTTCATATTTCAATAAAACGCACGTCAGCCAATGAATAAAACAAATTGCAATATTGATGAATTAAAAATACAATATTCGTCAACTTAATCTCAAAGTTTATTTGCAGCAATTAAAAGGAAATTTGAGGACGTAAGGAAAGGAAAAATTAAAAAAAAATGTTAATTGATCAGGTTATTTTGCTTAACATAAATCAGTATAAATATAGTTAATACTTTAGACGGTACTGGTTTAAATATTATCCAACGTATTATCATTTCTCTAACTACGAGGTATTTTTACAATCTCGAAATGTGTTGTGCTTAGACGAAGTTTAGTTAACACTTGATCAATGACGGAAATGTGAAACAAACTATTTCTTGAAATGTGTGTACTTCTGTACTTATGCATATATATATATATATATATATATATATATATATATATATATATATATACATATATATATATATATATATATATATATATGTATATATATACATATATATATGTATATATATATATATATGTTTATGTATATATATACATATATATATGTATATATATATATATATGTTTATGTATATATATATATATATATATATATATGTGTGTGTGTGTGTGTGTGTTTGTGTACGTGCGTGCGTGCGTGTGTGCGTGCGTACATATGCGTATGCGTGCATACGTGCGTGAATGCGTGCATACGTTCGTACTTGCATGCGTGCTTGCGCGCGTGCGTGGGTTCGTGCGTACGTACGTGCGAGCATGGGTGCGAAGGTGCGAGCACATCATTATTTCAACTACTTATAAATATGCGCGGTTTTCAATAAATTTCACAAGACTGTATCACATCACATGACATCATACCGCATAAAGTTACTAAAATTACCAAGATCATAATAGTACGAAATCCGACTGCGTGACTTCTACGTCCATCTGTTTTATTAAAGAAATATAATTTTTAAGGATAATTATAAATAAACAAATACGGATACACAAATTTGCCTATCAAAATTTGGCCGCAAGTAATTTTAAGTAAAATTTAATTAATTAATTATTTTTGAACAATCACGTTTATTTGTTTTGATAATAAAATATAATTTATTACAGAGAGATTTACATGAGAAACCGAATATGTTCGAGGTGCCATTTCTCACTTGGCCGCAATCTAATGTCAGCCAGGTGTAAACAGGTATAATTTCGTTTAATATCTACGTTCATAATGTATTTTAATGTTTTATATATCAAATTGAATTGAATTTTTTTCTATACATGATGAGCTATAGTTGCCTATGCAAAAATGCCCGGAAATAGTAGTTGCTAACTGTTAAAGATAACTAAAAGCGAGAAAAACTTAGGTATAACACCGTTCATTGAAAAAGGACACAGCATGCCAGCTGCTTGTCGTTTTCATGCTACTGCGCATGTGTCATTATAAAGGGTGCTCAACTACTTACCGTACTGTTTACTGCAATCACATGTTGTCGAGAGTCTTATGCGCCACGTTGTTTTGTTTATAGTCACCAATAATAAAACTTTGTTAATATTAATATTAATCAGATCTTAGGCTATATATTGGATTAGCAGAATGCCGAATTAGTAATGAATGAATCAAATTACGCTTAGAATATTTCAAGAACATCAATAATGACCTCTTTATTTCTTTTTTATTTGAACCGGAAACTAAAACTATCCATCTACCTGTTTCTTCGATATAAATCGTCATTGCCTTTGGCATTGGCAAGGTTAGATTTTATTTAAAATTGATTGCTTATAATATAAAGTCACTGTTTTCATCACAACAGAATTATGGTCAAATTGAGAAATAACTATATACAATATAATTCGGATAATCTAAATACGAAATTTCGCTTGCAGTTTATGTTGCTCTTCGGTATTAATAAATATGTAAAAATAAAATTATAAATCTTCCAAATCAGCATTTAGGAAAGAGTTTAGGAGATTATGTTCTAAATTTATTGTGCCGCCATTACCAATTACCAAAAGGGGTGTACCACGAAGCAATTGCAAGCTCATTCTGTTAGATATTACCATCCTTCAATAGATAAACTTTTATCTTTGAGTCAAACAGCACTTACCGTTAAGTCCAGTTTTTCATTATGTTATAATATTACATAAAAATATCTCTTTTTCGCATCCTAGGAATAATCTTCACGAAAAATTTCTCGCAAGTATTGAAATTTCTTCGCTTAAGTTTCATTCGAACATTGATGCATTTAAATTTTATCTTCATAATAATAAAACTAATGTTTAAGTGTTATAAAATCAACCAATGCTGTGCGAAATACCTATATTAAATATGTCCGTTTCGTTTTTAACGGTAACGATTCCTCCCAACCAGGTTTATCTCATAAACTTTCTTCTCTAATATTTGGTACTGCGAATGCAATTACTTAAGAAAACTTTAGAAATACAAATTATACAATTAATGCAACCAAAGTAAAAGGTTTCAGTTTCAATATTGACGAAAGCATATTTATCGCGAGATCATCTTTTGTTTAGAACATGACTTAATTAACCGGTAATTGATCTGATATTTTACATATCTCAGACAATAGTTAATGATAGAACGTCCGGACCCTTGTCCTTCTTGAAGCGGCTTCCGGGAGGACGCTGCTCATTTTGTTGCTGAATTTATATGAATAATAAAGGTTGTCCTTCCGGCTGTACTAGATTTCCATGCGTGATGAAATTAGGCAGGGGTAGATAACATTTCTATTATAACTATAGGTATGAAAAAAAGACTCAGGCGCGTTTAAATTATATGAGGAAACTATATAAAAAAGAAAGTTATGAGGATCACCTTTATTTTTAGAATACAAAAAATAGAGAGTTGCCCTGGGATTCCATGAACAATAGGGTAGATGAAGCAAATTCTTTCTGTCTGTGGAGAGCATAACATATACCGTGGACCACATGTCTTGCAATAATAGTTTGCTTTCTGTTGCTTGTTGTGAATTCAGGAGCAAACTATACATTTACGTTGAACTCTCTTTCTTTCATCCGATTTTGGCAAGGCTACGAGAATGGTATCTCCACTAGCAGCGATATTCCCATGAGGTGGCGGCACATTTTGTAGTTGGTCATCAGTGTCTTCGCTTGTCAGATCCAATACCACGTTGGTAGTAAGCCACCTGTAAGATATTTGATCATGTTCTGAACAAAAAAATCAAATGAGCATTTGTTTCAACTATGCCTAAAACTGAAACATATATTTTGTGTTCCCATGTATGTGTACCCCAAGTTTTTTCTGATGACGATCAATCCGGCCTAATGTGAGTGTAAATATTAATAGCCACAACACCTTCAAAATATTTCTCTTCGACTTTAGGTCTATCAAATTTTTGAAAAATTGACTTCAATCATCGTGCCATCTTCTTTTACATGATGGCCGGCCAGGCAGAGTCGTTTCGCAAGTGGCAATAAATTTATGATTTTTTTTATCTCTCATTCGCAGGCAATGAGCGGCACCGAGTCTTTTTCCGCTGTACTCAAAACAGATGCCTCTTCACGCGGTGGACGATTTGCAGCCATCTTAGAAACGATAAAAACTGTGCGCCCTCTTTACCGGCCCAATGATATATATTCCAACTTTGGAAAATTTCGACAGTTATTTTGATTGAAGCAAACCACAAACTCCAAGTACTACTCTTCCAGAATCATACCATGGCTCAGTTAATCTCAAAATAGTTGAAGTCCCTGCGCCAGAATTTGGCGCACTCATTGATTCTTTGCCCTCATCAATTTTCATCTTGATCATAATATTTGTACCACTATCATACGCCGTTTTTCCTCCGCAACCGACTCCTTTTGGATTTCTTTAAATTTTCATAACTGCCGGCATCAACTTCTTTGAAATACGCACCTCTTCCGTTCCATGCAAACATGCATTCATCTACAGTGATTTATGAAGAGGGCAGAAGGTACATTTCAGTTTTTCATTCACGATCGTTACTAAAGACCTGACGTTACGCCATTTGTCAGAATCATCGAGATCTGAGGGTTATGTAAACTGAAGTGCCATGAAAATTGTTTTAAATCTCTGACTACTCATTGAAAATCGTTGTCCAAAATTTGGAGAGGGATATATTCCATCAGGAGTAGTATTCCAGTAAGATCGTCGTTCTTGTAGTTTCTGAAGAGTTTTAGCATATAATATACCAAAAAAAAAACCAATAACTCTTTCTCACTCAGCAATTTTTGTTTCGCTGGAAACGTAGAGTTTGTGAATTTAGCTACGTAACAAAGTTTCTCCCCGGGGAAATGCCAAAAAGAATACATCTTTGATTGTACGGTCCTCAATGGTTATAGCAAAGTAGCTTTGAAATTGTCTTGTTGTGGTTGGTTAGCACGTATTCCTTCAATAAAAGTCCAGGTTACACCATTTACAACACCTACATTCCTAGACGAATTTGTTGCGCTGCTCTTACCGGCGGTCGGATATTCTTGAATATTTGCCTCGTCATCTTCGCTCGAAGTCGATGAACCTGATTCAGACGATACTGAAAAAAAACAACATAACTATAAAGAAAACTTAACAAGTGATCGTCACTTAGGTATTGTATCTGTATGTACAGACGAAAGCTAACGAAATCATGTAAAGCGTAAGACTATCGTTCAAATACAGCGTTAAGCGCAACGGAGTAAGTTGCCACTGTAACACTTGATGTTCGTTATCTGTTCAATTATAAGGGTAGTTTACACTTCGTAAAGACAGGCATATGTGAAATTAAAAACACCAGCCAAATGTAAGTTGGATGCGCAAATGAAAGTTTAGTAAAAAATCCATCCCGGTTCCAAATCAATCCATGTCGGTTTAGTAAAAAACGCCGAAAAAATAAGCTTCTTGTATGGGAACCCTGTTTCATTTCTACACTACTTCATTTATTTTCATTATTTGTTGTTATAGCGGCCATAATAGTACACAATCTGTGATAATCCCAAGTGAACTACCTACTACGGTTCAAAATATATAATCCTGTGAGAGACAGATGGACGGACGGACATACAGACAGACGAAAAGACAGATAGCGATGTTTTGGTAATAGGGCCCCGATGGCACCCTTTGCATACGGAATCCTAAAAATCAAACGGCAAACTAACCTGAGCATAAGAATAAAATAAGGAAGTATATAAGTACTTACAGCGCTCTTCATTGATTTTTGCTTCTATTACTGTCTTCTCTTCTTGATTGGATTCGGTGTCAGCCACTAAAATTTCAACAGGCCACGGTCGAAAATTTTTGTCAATATCCCAATGCACTCTTGCGAAATTGCTTTCCACTTTTCTTCTAGTTTGCCAACAAAATAAATATCGTAGTCATCGCCAAACTATTTGCGGCTTCACGTACTTCCGTCATCTTTCCATCGAAATAGGTAGCTTTGGCGCGAACGAGGACACCACATCTTATACTTGCAGCCATTTCGGCCCAACCGATCGTAGTAACATGATTGAAAAACTCGCTAAGAGAGAAAGATATGTACAATTTATTTCACTTTATTACGTCATGCTAGCATGCTTAAAAATCCTCAAATATCCAAAAAAAACGTGCGTTCTACCGGTAGGACGCAGGGTCCTGCTAGCAGGATTCTGGACGTTCTACCATTATATCTGTGGCTAAGAAGTTTAGTAAGAATTGTATATAATTTTTACGAAGAATTAGAAGAAATACCCGCCCATTATTAGGAAAAAATACTTATTGGGAAAATATTCTAAAATCATTGAATTTAGCAAGCGCAATTTTTTTTCTAGGAGTGGACGTAATGTGTGAACAGAGTTTAAAATGTATTTTGTATCGTTATAAGTTTTACCTAAATGTATGATTTTGAACAAGATATGAGTTTAATTTTTCAGTCAATAAAATCCAAATATTTTAATGATTCTCCAAAGTTTTTAAACACGTAAATATTTTTAAAGGAATTTTTTCAGCAAGTTAGATTAGACTCGATAATTATTATAAAGAAGACTGATAAACAATTTTAAAGAAGTTTTAAAATATAATTTTTCAAACACTTTTACTTTTTATTTTACTTACCAAACAAAAAAACAGGTTAATTATCTAATTAAACAATCTTCATACTTTTTAAAACTGTAAAAATTGGATTTAGATTTGATTCACTTAGTTTTGAATAACAGAACTTATAAGGTAAAAAGGCAAGTTTAAAAAATCAACACTTTTCGGCATCTGTTATATTGTTTCCTTAATGGAATAAATTCTTGACTGAATAAATGAAATAAAAATACATTTTGACAAAATAATGAGGCACTGGTGTTATGTTTATTTTCGTATGTCTTTATTTTGTACAATCTTCCGATATGATTATGATATACGCATATCATAATCATATCGGAATATTTCTTGTGGCCATAAACACGTCGGCCTTTATGATAAATACATAAGTGCCTCAAACCAATTAAAATAAGACAATTTTAAATAGAATCTTAGATCAATCAATAACTAATAGTAAAATATTAAATTAAATGCAATTATTCAGTGACACGATTTCCTATTGTTTTGACAAAATCATTCCATTTAAGATATATATGCCTTTTGCCAATTTTATTCTAACAGGTTTGTCCCTGATTTAATTTTTACTGAAATTTTTGCCTTTATCATTGAATGATGCAAAACGGTTACCTAACATGTATTGCGTAAATATGATAGTGAAATTAGGAGACAGCAGGTTGTTGGCGAAATAGTTCTTTCATACTAACGAGATTTGGACGGTTACAAACACACGTGCACGCATGCACACACACATACACACACACACACACACACATATATATATATATATATATATATATATATATATATATATATATATGAAAGATGTTCCGACTAATCGGCGACTAATCGGTAAAGCCGACTGTCTGGGCACTTTCATAGTCGAAGACTATTCGGCAAAGACTATCCGACTTCTTACTTTGTATGTTCTTTAAAATTACTTACTTTTAAAGAAAACATATCTACGAAATTACTAATTTTGGTTGATAAATTGATATATTTTGTTTGTTAATTAAGATACTAATATCTTGATTAAGAAATAAAACAACATAATATCTTCTTATCTTCAATAAACATTTATAAATATTTCTCTTTATTTAAATAAAAGAGTAGGAATTTTTTTTGTTAGCAGACGAACTAGTATTGAATCAAGATACTGATAAAAAACATTTATAAAAATTCTAAACATTAACTGCTTCATAAAAACAAAAACAATCAGTCAAACGTACTTATATGGTTTATAACCGTACATAACTTAATCAAATGAAATTTGTGACAAACAAAAACGTCATCTCCCTACGTTTTGTTTATTACTTACTTATATTTTTTAATGAAATGTAAATTATGATGTAAAAACACAAAAGGTTCTGCCCTACCTGGCAGCAATAAATTCCCGGCCTCTGAGAACATTCACTCACTGTCAACGGAACTTGCGGGACAAACAAAAGTACATTTTAGCGATGCGCGACATTTCAGGATACCAAGAACTGTTGCGGCTCCACCACTGAGATGTGTCATCATTGTGCTTTATCACCAGTAACGCACAGGAAGAGTGTAGTTCATTAACTGCCACTTGACCTATCATTTCGAATATCTTGTATTTTCCTTGATACAAATTTTTGATAGCATTGCCGAAAATTCCCGTGTTTTTGTATTATCTTCATCGACGGAGGTGCTATACAGATCACCTTTGCCATTGTCGGTCTCGTCATCACTCATGCCATTTTTCAGAAATTCTAATAAGATTTGAGACCTAATGGTAATGAGATCATCTGTCTCGAAAAACCTTGTATTACAAAAACCCTGTATTACCCTGTATTACCTTGTATTAAAAACTTTATACCTTGTATTACATTTCCAATAATGTAGCCATGGTAAAGACTTTGTTATACTCCAAGTCGAACCTACTCTTTAAATCATTTTCCAGCAGGACTTTCATTTGCATGATTTCTTTGTTTTCATCAATGTAAATTTCTAGATATTTCTGTAATGTTTTCAGATGAGGTATTACTTCAGACACCGAAGAGCAACTTGAACTTATAATCTTGGTAATATCTTTAAATATCTTTAGCAATTCAATGGTTTTTCCGAGTATTTTTCATTCTTCAGAGACAAATTTTTGAAATTTACCGATGTTTCAGCCCGATATAACGAAACAGCTCGTTTATGTTCTAAAGAGTGACATATAATACAATACGTGGAATTCCATCTGGTCCATACGTCTTGGACAAGATGGTGGTCTGATAAACTTAGTTCTTGCTGCAAATCACGAAGTTTTAACTGAGTTCGATTAGGGTGGTTTAAGTGTGTGGCAATACGTTTCGATTTTACAAGTATTTGTGCCATGGTATCATGTTTCAAAGAAGTATTGACTCCTAGTTGTAGAGTACGTATGAAACAAGGTACCACCTTAAAAACTGAATCGTTGATAGCTGTCGTCAAATTTCTTCCGTTGTCTCGGACAACGGCGTGAATTTTAATCGTATCTATATGCCACAAAGTTTGAATTTCTTTTAAACAGTTTTTTTTATTATTGGCATTATGTGTTTTAGGGAAATGTTTCATTTTCAATACTGCGTGATGATATTTGAAACTATCGTCAAGCCAGTGAGCTGTAAAACTCAAAAAAAATAATTCCTTGTTATTTATGTTTGTCCACACATCGTTAGTGACTGATATTGCCGCTGCACTCAACATTCCCTTCGTATTTCAGATTTGGTCTCTTCGTAAATTCGAGGAATGATGTTTTCTCTGAAATACTTTCTACCCGGTATGTTATATTCTGGTTTAACTGTTCTCATCAAGTTTCGAAAGCCAGTATTTTCAACAATTGACAATGGCTGGTTGTCAAGTGCAATCATCTTACCTTTCCCAATATTGATGTCTCTCGATCTTGTGTTTTTACGTGACTATCGTACAGCAAAACTATCTTCAATATATTGCTAGCTTTTCTAACATAAACTGACCTCTGACGTCACTGAAGTACCGTCTACTTCAGGCACTGTTGTAGGTAGTTTTTCTACTTGGATTTGCGACTGGAAGGAATCGTCTGTGGTCGAACATTTGATCACAGAAGCTAACTGAGGTATCAGTGTTGGATGTCAGTATTGGAAATCGTAGTATATACTATACATATTTGTTGTTTTTTCCTGCCCACCGCTATAAATTATCATTTGGCACTACTTACACTTGATTTTACAGGAATCATTGTCCAATTGGTCAAACAAATTGTCTTTTTGACATGATTAAATTTTAATTGAGCACTTTCATTTTAATGAACAATAACAGTATTGTCTTAATTTCTTACACAAAACACCGCTGTGGCCCGTGCAAAAGCAAAAATTGAGAAACAATGCGAAGTAAACAAAACATGTTCTGACACGCTCACAGGCGGTGGTTGCGACTTGCGCGCGAAACATCTATAAACGAAGCGTTACGAAAATTGCCGAATACCCCTGAAATCGAGTCGACCTCTTTACAACCGACTAATCGACTAGTCGGCCAAAGTCATAGTCATGGACTGTTGGCAACACGACGCGATCGTGATGGCGTGTCGCCTCGAGTACGGCCGAGGTCCGCTACTCGGAGCTGGACGACACGGAAAGCACAATATACAATAATCATTTATATTAATTAATGTTTTATACTTTTTCATTTGAATCATTGTTATATATTATATATTATTTCAAAATAAATGAGACGCAACGCGTGCGACGTACAAAAGAGCTGGGTTGGAGAGGGGTAGAGAGAGACAAAAGAGACTAGGGTGAAGAGAGGGGGAAAAACGAAGCCATATAGCGTCGGGATTAAGCAAATAAAAGGAGCCCATACCCGGCGCAGTTTCATCAGTGTGACGTTAGCGAGCTTTAAGTGATCATCAGAACAAAAAGAAGAAAATGCAAACAGAAACAGGGCAGCCAGAACAGTGTCTTCAGAGGCCAAGCAGCATCCGCAGCGACAGGACCCAAGGCGACAGGTGCCCTGCGCCCTACGTAACGGGTAGCCAGACCGCGGTAAACCCAACCACCTGTCGGTTACATTGCTGGTCCTTCGAGCCGGATAGAGACTACACCACCTACGAGATGCGATCACTAAGTGATCGAACACCAGAGACATGCTGCCGCCCTCCAGAACTGAGCATGTGGACTCCGGGATGTCGTCTGGATTCACTTTCATGGGGCCGCCACGTTCTTCGTCATTGCCTTAAACGAGAGAAGAAATCGCAACCACGACAGCACAGCCCGGTTGAAGAACAGTACGGACATATCGGTGGCCACTGTCGTCAGAAGAACCACGCGATTATCAACTCATTCTCAACGGTCATATCCCTCGACCGCCAGTATAAAGGCGCGGTTGCGCGCTCAAGAAGAGATTGCGGACCTCGATAGGCAACGACTCAAGATGAACAAAGAACGACTCGATATGGATAAAGAACTACGCAAGAAACGCATCTCTTCCGACGGCTTTGGCTGGCTAAAGCAGCACCCTATGCATCGTCGCACCAGTAGAAGCACCTGCAGAATCACCGACTGCACCAAGTCAGCGTCCAATGCAACCGCCGATGTAAAATGTCGATCGCCTGGCTATGGCAATTAAAAAAACTGTCAACCCCAATAACCCACCAACTGCGAAACTGCGCTACTGCATCCCGTTGAAAGCTGCACATGAAGAGACAATGAACTCTGAGGATTTACGACTCGCAAGAATGTGGCCTGCCTGCGGACATGCCTAAGAGAGCCAGCAAAAGCAGCTGTTGCCGGTCTCCTCATCAGCTCACTTGATTCAACACTGATCGTGAGCACTTTGAAAAGCCGCTTCGGACAGCCAGAAGACATCGTGTGTGCGGAGATCAAAATAATCAGCGTCCTGCCACGCTTGACAGACAACGCGTCGAATCTAAACGTGTTTGCGTGCAGATTCGTCAATTACGTCACGATTATAATTGCGCTGAAGAATGAAGCATATTTGTCATGTCCGGCCCTCATGAACGTGCTTAAAAAGAAACTAACACCATATCTGTAGCGCGCTTGCGCCGTATATGGCAACCACGACAAGACCGAGCCGTCACTAGTTGTGATATTGATATTGAGAGCCCTGAGAATGGAAGCCGACAAAACGATCGTATTTGCACCTCGTGCCCGCAGCACAAGTCACCTCCAGCCGACGACTTCACAATACTGGGCCTGAACGGGCCCAGAAACCGCAGTATCGTCAACAACCCCACTGTCTTCAGCAACCGCAGTATCGTCAACAACCCCACTGTCTTCAGCAACCGCAGTATCGTTAGCAACCGTAGTATCGTCAGCAGCCGCAGTATCGTCAGAAGCCACACACCGCTACGCCCACATCGAAAGAAGCTCCCTCGGGCTGCCCATTGTGTAGTGGCGTGCACAGAATTGCGCGATGCGACAATTTTCTACGGAAAACCGTAGACGAACGATGGGACTAGGAAGTCAAGTAAAGTCCATACGGTGGTGTTTTAAATGCTTGGAAAATGGTATCATCGTGAGAAATGCATCGGGGCTAGTGGGCCAAGCGGTACTTTGTGTGTGGTGGGGTCGGCGACGCTACTTCCAGTGATAGTAAGACAGTGAAATTAAAAATAAGTGAAACAAACAATAGGGAGTGTGATTTCCTCGGTCAAACATTCGGACGTATGAAACTGACGAGCCAGACCATTGATCGATCGAAAGTGGGTCGTCATGAATATTTTTTCGACTTGATAGAAGTGTTGTATTACAATGACGCCCGGCTATCCGTGCTTATTGAGCAGAACAATTGGACGCTTCTAGTAGCGTCAGGAGTCAATCACGCGGGCAAGAACGCGCCGGCTGCATCGTACACAAAGCTAGGTTGGGTACTTCATGAATACGCACCGAATGTCAATCCAGATATACATCACGTGAACCACGCCGCCGCTGACCGTGAGTTGCGCAATCTTGTACGCGCCCACTTCAGCCTGGAAGCGTTAGGAGTCGCCCGGTACGAGTGCGCACACCCAACAAACGAACAAGCTCAGTGTCTCCTGGATGATACCACCAGGCGAAGCGGAGACTGCGAGAACTTCACATGTTATCCAACTTTCCGGTTCCACGGCGCTACAATATGCGTAACACACACATCACCATCATCGAATTACACACATTCTGCGATGCCAGCGAGAAGGCGTACGCTGCCGCATAGTAGTTCTTATACCGCTACCCCGACGGTAAGGCACACACGACCGTGATGCCCAACAAAACGCGTGTGGCACCGCTAAAATCGATGTCCATATCAAGAGTGGAGCTGCAAGCCGCGCTCATCGGCAGCCGACTAGCCGACACGATCGGGAAGGAGCACGAGATAAAGCCCGACAGGAGAGTGTTCTATAACGACTCTAAAACAACGTCAGCCTGGACCCGGTCTGACCCAAGGAATTACAAAACATTCGTGGCTCCCTATCCCTACACACGCCTATTGGTACTCCGCCTTCACAGGCAGGTAGCACGGAAACTCTGGTAAATGAGCTGCGACAACGTTATTATATCACTGCATTACGACTTAAGGTGAGACGCGTCGCGCACGAATGTCAGTCAGCACGAACACCACCGATGGGGGAGCTACCAGTTGTAAGGGTCCGCTCACCATCTGTGGCCTGGATTACTTCGGACCAATGGACGTTACGATCGGGCGTCGCCGTGAAAAACGCTACGGAGTGTTGTTTATATGCCTCACCACGCGAGTAGTTTACTTGGAGCTAGCCACCAGCCTGACGACCCACTCCGCCATCTTGGCACTCCGCCGAATGATGGCCCGACGAGGCTGCTCTACGTTCTTGTTCTCGGACAACGGAAAGAACTTACGCGGGGCCAACAACGAATTACGTCGGGCCCTCGTGGAAGTGGATCATCACCACAACTCCCGAGATCTAGCTAATAAGAGAGTCGAATTGCGCTCATGTCACCATGAGTTGGGGATGTTGTACTGGAGGTAGACAACACGCTGCCCCGTAACAACTGACCTCGAGGCTTAATCAAGGCTTTGTTTCCGGGGAGAGACATACGCGTGGTGGAGGTCCATATCAGGAGGACAACGCTTCGACGCCCAGCCACGAAGATCGTCGTGCTCCTTACGATACAAGAGGGTGTGGAAAGGCCGCTCTTCAGCACCGAGGAGGGAAATGTTGGCCACACGACGCGACCGTGATTGCGTGTCGCCTGTTAAAAAAATTGTACTGAAATATATTTTATCTGATATTTTTTATTTCTGATATTTTTTATTTTTATTTTCAAATCTTTGTAAAAAACAAGGAAATAAATATTACACAAGAATTCCAATAATTCAATTTTTTCGCACCCTTAAAATGTTTTAAATGCATTTATTAGTAGACGTAATTGTATTAAATACTATGTGAAAATAAGGATAAATTTATTTAGACCTTTGGATAACTTAATGTCAGAAATGTGATAAAATTTCACTGCACTACGGCGGCGAAGCACAAATGCTAATTATCTGAAATAGCTATTATAAATTAACGACATTTATAGCATGAGGTATTACACGTAAATTAAAGTAAATATTTGTATATTTATATTGTAAAGTAGAAGTAGAAAATGGTACAAAAAGGGAATCTCGGTACGCAATTGGCCGGACAAGAAAGAAAAAAAAAAACAAGATAGATACCCAAATGCTTGTGCATCAGGTGCTCAAACTCTTCAAGCATATGAAATTATCTGAGATGTTTTATCAAAAGGTACACCTGTATATATCTAATCTAATACCTGCTACCCAAAATAAACCAACTTATTAAACAGAGAGTAGGTACTGCATCTCTTTAAAGCACCCACTACCACACATGTCTCATGGAGTCTTTATCAAACTTGATTTGTCGTCTAGTCGACAGGAATTTACCATAAATCGATTAGGTATTAAACAGGTTTACATAGATATTTATCTTTTAATTGAAAATATATATATTTTTAACATATTGGTCGAAACCGGGAACAAATAGCTTTAGCTATATAAACAACTTAATTTGTTAATAAAACAATCGTAATTTGAAGAAAGATACCCAACTGCTTGTGCATCAGGTACTCAAACTCTTCAAGCATATGAAATTATCGGAAATGTTTTACCAAAAGGTACACCTGTATATGTCTAATAAGCAGGTATTAGACCTGCTACCCGAAATAGACCAACTCATTAAACAGAGAGTAGGTACTGTATCTCTTTATAGCAACCACTACCACACACGTCTTATGGAGTCTTTATCAAACTAGGTTTGTCGTCTAGTCAACAGAAATTTACCATAAATCGATTAAGAATTAAACAGGTTTATATAGATATTTATCTTCTAACCGAATATATATAATATATGTATTTAT
This sequence comes from Druceiella hillmani, assembly GCA_039881145.1. Classification (NCBI taxonomy): domain Eukaryota; kingdom Metazoa; phylum Arthropoda; class Insecta; order Lepidoptera; family Hepialidae; genus Druceiella; species Druceiella hillmani. The sequence continues at coordinate 25,140,549 of JAYKKI010000012.1, forward strand.
ATATATATATATATATATATATATATATATATATATATATATATATATTTATATATATGTATATATATATTTTTTTTTTAACATGTTGGTCGAAACCGGGAACAAATAGCTTTGGCTATATAATAAACTTAATTTATTAATAAAGCAATCGTAAATTGTTAGTTTGCACTCTTGGCTTCATTTATTTATAACGCATACATGTACCTTTTGACATAAATTTTAGTGGATCTCCATAAAATGAAAGACTACATATTCATATGACGCGAAGTACATACGTGACCTGAAATAAATAAATATACACCTGTCTGTTTCATAGCAAAATTATAAATTCATTAGTTTTCGAAACATTTTTGAAGTTCAGAAGTCCTTGATATAGACAAAAATAAATAAATAAAAAACTTCCGATTCCACTCTAATTTTAACACCACGATTTTTTTTATACAATTAATTATTTTTTTACAACCATTTAATTGTCTGTTTTTCTGTACGAGAAAAAATAACTGTTTTTCAAATTTCAAGTCTACTTTTAAATAACAGAAATGATTGACCTAGTATTGTAATTCCGTTGGTGATTACGGGGAATAAAATTAGGAAAATTATTTTCAAAGGTTAAAATTTATAGAATATTGATGATTTAAGTTAGGTATATGGTTGAACAAATTCCTCAGTAACTATGTTATATACACGTTGATTAATTATGTGCTTAATAACAATAAGATTTTTTAAACCCTGAATAATAAAATTAAATAATAAGAAATATATTAGATTTTATTATTGAGGGTTTAAAATATATATTGTTGGAAGGGATATTTTCTTTTTGGTACTGCATTATGTTCATGTTTTTAAAGGCTATGTAAAAATGTATTATAAAATTGCAGATTAAACGAGAATTGGTAAATTTTTACTTAAAATATATTTTTACTCATTGACCGATTTTACGATCTATTGATATTTGTGATGATCAACAAGTAAAAAACTAGAATTGTAAAGATTGGAGTTCTAGTTCGACCGACCTCTTATCGTCATTAAATTGAAAAGGCACATTGAAGCTGAACTCCAAGCTGTAGAATCAATTTGTCTACGTTTCGTGCAGTATCCACCAACATCCGAAACCTTGACGAATTCTGGCTCGAAAACTCGATTTGAATGATAAGTTGATAAAAACTGCTCATGCGATAGTTTCTAAATTCCTTGCAACGCATCCTTAAAAAAATTAGTAATTATTTTACTAAACTGTCAAACGCGTGGTGAAACGCATTAAAATGAAGTTGCAGTCTTTAGACATGTGACAAATGAATAAATCAATGATTTTTTTGAGTCATATTGAGTTGTTTTCAAAAGTCGTCATCAATCGGCTTGTGTGTATGTTAAAAGACTTTCGGCCTTCTGAACCAGCCAGTTTCCGAAAAGTTTATAGTATCATTGACTATCTTCATGCGTCATGCCAGATTATACAAAAGTCCGAGGAATGTATTCCGATTAGATTATGAAAGAACTATGAGAAACATTTCGATTATATAGGAACCTGAACCGTGTTTCAATCTCTAGAGTGAGTCGTATCAATAACTAGACTAGTGAAAAGTTTTTACAGTAACGTTATCATTCTAGTTCAATTATATAGCCAGAGTATGAAACCGATCCAGCTGCTGAAAGATCTAACACAAAGATCATTCTGAAATTTCTAGCTTTTGATTCTGAAGATATTTAGCATCAATACCGATGGCAAATACATTACACATCTTCGACTTGCCAAGGATATAATGAATATAGCAGAGTTGCTGGATAACCTGAACACAATGCTGAGGAACCTTAGCAAATTTTCCCTATAGTTGGACCTCAAAATGGATATAGACAAATTAAATACGACGTCTTATATATATATATATATATATATATATATGTATATATATATATATATATATATATATATATATATATATATATATATATATATATATATATATGTATATATATATATATATATATATATATGTATATATATATATATATATATATGTATATATATATATATATATATATATATATATATATATATATATATATATATATAGGCGATATTACATCTACACCGGTACATGTTTGAATTGATTTTTAAAATGTTTTTTCTTTACCCAAGTTACTTGCGATCTGGTTTATAATATTAAACAATATCTCACGGTTACTACATGAACGTAGAATATGCCGGTATGGTCCTGTTATTGGATGATCATTTATTTGCGTTAATCCCGCTCTCAAGAAGACGTTTATTATATAATTTCGAATTGGTTCAGGATGTGCAACATAAGGATCTGATAATTATAAACAACAAAATAAACATACACATTTCCACTTATTTTCATAAACATAAAGAAGTGTAAATACATAATTGAAAATTCACATGATATTATTCTATCTCTCGTGCCTGTGGTACTCATTAGTATTTAAAATATGTTTTAAATAATTGAATGAAGCTACGTGATGTAGGTAGTATTAGTTCTACTTTATTTAAATTCTTTACCACGACCTTCGTCTTTGACACTTCCATTCGTTGTATGACAACTTCTTCAGCTGGACTATTTGTAAAGACAATTGTCTTTACAGATTGCTCACCTGAAATTTTGTCATGCAACGAAACTTAGGTCGTGGTAAAGAATTTAAATAAAGTGGAAATAATACTACATCAGGTAGTCTAGTTGTGAATAATGTATGTCTACAAAATTAACGCCAAATATATTGAATAATATTTTACATTACAAATATTTTTTAGTCTAAAGAAGTCGATACGGGTACAAAAGAGAAACAATTTAGATAGTCTTTTAAAATCCAAGTATTATATTTTTATTACATAGAGGTGATGTGTTCAGACCATCTTGGGATGGATTATTAAGGAAAGAAGAATTTGTTATATCATGATATCATGTATATTTAATTTAAATTTATCAGAGTCAAACTTAGTTTCTATCATTTTTATTTGTTTCGGATTGTTACCATATTCAATTCAAGAAGTTGTAAAACAAAATAAATATTTGTAATGAAAGTGTGGGGATGGGAATATAAAAGTAATTCCTGATAACTGGAATACGTCAAAGTAGCAATGCACAGCCGACAAAAATAGAAGAAACTGAAAATAATAAGCAAAAAATTATGCACGTCTAAATGGTTTAAAAATAAGGAAAAGATGCTATGAAAATCAGGTGTGGCCAATTATTATATTAAGCCGTCCCATAACTTATTATATTTAGCCGTCCCATAATTATGAAAAATTTGATGCGATGATCTACCAAAACTTTAAATGAAGATTGACGTCAAATTTGTTCCGATTATTGGTCATTACAGATTTAGAAAAATAGCTCAATTACATTTTGAGTTGCATATCTTATGTGTCACAAACAAATCGTCAAAAGCAACGAGCGACTTTATTTTAAGACGTATTTAAATATATATTACATACACAAATTAATAAACAACTCCTTACATTTCACCATAAGAAATGGACAAAAATTGAGTGTGTAAATTTCCAATGCCATCTTAAATATAAATGTAAGACTTATTCGCATTGTCATGAAAAATCATATTTCACTGGAAGAACAACGCGACAAGCACGGAGAATACTATTATATGCCTTTTAAAATTATCAATGGTGTAAAGAATAAATCAAACGTAGAATGAATTCCACTTAAATAAAGTTAATACACCCGTCCTCATACAACAACAAAAAAACATATATGAGTCAAAAACTGTCGCACAATTTCATCGTGATTACAAATCTGAATGCCAAACAATACTGTCATTTGCCCATAATTTTCTTTAGTATTTTTAACCAGTGGGGCCTTTCTTAATTCTGATGATCAGAAATAGAAATTAATAAAAAAAACAAGAACATTGCCTCAAGTCACTTTCCTGTGGTGAAAAAGAATGTGAAAAATTGAAAGCGTCCGACAAATAAAATACATAGTGACCTGCAATAATCTACAGCAGGCGTGTCGTGAAACAATGACGACGTTTCTATCTATTAACGTGCTTCAAAATGAAATGTATTTAATTTCATATTATTACATTTCCACATCAATAACATTTTATGTTTCGTTTGGTGTGAAGGTTTGGTTCTCAGGTGAGTAAACCAAATTGGAACTTTTGTAATGAAATACATTGAACTAAAATCGAATACTACGGAAGTCGTCCTTCCGCAGCGTCTAGTTTCGTTTCCACAGCGATCAATTCTGCGGACAGCAAATAAAAAAAGTGTGAGTAACCTTTACGCGCGGGTGAAATGAAACTTATTTGACTATTGTGACAGGTATTATTAATAAGATTGATATTAAAATAAACGTGTCGTTTTAAAATTTAAAATTGTTTACTTATAATATGATTTACAGTAAGTTATAAACAGCCATATTTACATCGGGCATCACAAATAAGTTAATTTTATTATTAATGTGAAACATCTATAGGCGCAGGTATAAACCGGATCGTTGGCGTGGAGACGCTTGCCGTAGCAACGGGTCGCCACGCTATACTAAGGTATATATATATATATATATATATATATATATATATATATATATATATATATATATATATAGTCTATATGTAGTAGAGCGTACGGTAGTGCGACGTGTAGCCATGCTCAACCAACTACGCGACCCCCTCCTCACTCAGTTCGACGCTGTTGTTTAGTACGGTACATATAACCTGTGTTTTATTATTTTTGTATTAATTGTAAATAAATGTTTCTTAAATAAAGTCACCATTTTCGGTAAGAAATTCGTAATAATTTATTTTTTCATTATGCTAATTTAGTTCCTGTAATAATCTTGTCTTTTATGTATATTACTTGTACGAACACGATATTTCACATCTGCCAGGCGTCCCGTGACAACTCACTATTTTTTTTTATAATTTAAATGTGAAACTAGAAGTTTATGACAACTGAAATGAGAAACATAAACTCTTCTCTGCAAATTTGCTAAATTTCTTGTAAAAACCACATCAACAGCTATACCAGATCTCTTTGTCGTTTGAAGTGAACAAACTAACTACTGTTTATTACCATCCGTTGAGGAGTTTCATTGTTCATCTCCAAAATTAAAATTCAGATCCTAACCTGGACGATAGACTGATTATTTTGCGAGGTAATCCATACCAGAAACAAATATCGTGAATTAAGTTTGATTTATTATCATCGTTTAAGGGGTTCCACTGTTCATCTCTAGAATTATTCACGAGACCCCAATCTGGCCGATGGTGAAATTAGGTACACTTCTATTTTGCTTGATTTAATCCCATCCGTTAAGGAGCTCCATTGTACATCTCCAAAACTCATCATCAGATCTTGACCTGGTTAATTGTGTATTTTGCAAAGTAAAAACTACCAGTATTAAATACCATGAATCACGAATGTTTTAATATTATTCGTTACGGGGTTCCATTGTTAATTTCCGTACTTCATTATCAGGTCATCACTATAGTTATATTTAAACCACCTCGCTAATATACCCTTTCAAACAAATATACCCCTTCAAAAATAATTGTTCGTATAAGAATTAATTAAAATATAATAGAAATAAATTCAACTATTCATGTGTATATAAAACATAGAGATACTCACGGAATTCCATAGGCAGTCGATGTTTAAAGTACCGAAAACTGCGTAAGCAAACTATAAACTTCTCTAACCGTTACTTACGCCCCAAAAAATATTTGAATTACTCTCAAGTCATGCCTTAAGAAGATTTACTTCAAAATAGGTTCATGTTTACATGCAGCAAAAAACCTAAAAGTATTAAGTCCACAATTTAAAAACTCGTTATGAAAAGATATACACAAAATTAAAAATTAATACAATTCACGACATTCATTGATTGAGTGAGAAATAGATAAGCGCTAATAATCAGGCCCAGATTTTGGACCAGATTAAATTATCACTGTCATTAGGAGAGCAAGTCTGCCAAGGAATCGTGATAATTTATAAGGATATATTTACTTAAAAGGCCTTCCTGCGAAAATATGAGTTAGTCCATTAAAGATTTCAGATAAGAACAACTGTAATAAAATATATAATATTCATAAACATATAAACAATTAACTATCTCTAGTTTATTACAAAGCTAATTGTAAATATTAAAGGTTTCAAGCAAAATCACTTCACGAGACACTGAATAGTGTCTCGTGAAAGCATTTGAGGCAATCAGTATAAATATAAAGCCTTTTATTCAATAACAAAACTTTCCAGAGAGAAAGGAAACATACCTTTTAAAGTTAGGTGGACTAAATCTGATCCCTAGATTGTATTACAACTATTCTAACAACTTTTCAGGTAGTGTCTTTTATTACGCAACATTTCTTATTTTACAATTCCAATATATTATCTTATGCAATTTTTTCCAGCTTTTAGGATAAGTTTTGTCTGTCTTATAGACTGCAGAATTTCATTTTGAATATGACAAATTTTAAAAATACTTTTATTATTATTATTGTAAAGACTGTTTTATTCTTTTACTATAAATTCTATGTGAAACATTGCTCGGTACGATACTCTTATAAAATATTACCCTTTATAGTCAATGAAGACATAAACGCAGTCTTCATTGACAAAAATTATACTTTGAAAATAATTAGAATTTATTATACATATATTTATATTTAAACTAATTCGATTACGAAATGATTTTGCTTTTGAGTTTAATAACCAATTATTTTTGATATTCACTTTTAGAACACAATTTAATTTTTTTTTTTGCATCTTGAATCCAAGAGAATCTGAACTTCTTACAGTGTAATTAATATAAACCAATAAATAATCATGCTCTTTTCTTTGGCAATCTTAGCAACAAATTTTTAAGAGGAAAATATTAAAGCCATTAGTATTTCTAGGATATACGAAACAACGAAGCAACGTTCCCATTTCATGAGAAATGTGAACGTAATCTTTAAGCCTTACTCCTGAAACATTTTTTATGTGTAAGGTATTTCACTTTTCTTGTAAACGGGCGGCATGTCTCGTGTGGTTTTATTTCTTTTGGTATCCGAGAGGCACATATACATATTTCTTTAAATAAAATTCTTTTAAAATAATATATTGGTAAACTTTACGGTATAGGAGTGAATAGTAAGAAAATAATTCTTACTGTTCACATGCCAACTTTATCTAACATCTGTAGTAATTTGATGACATTTCAAAAATCTTGTACGGTACGTGTTTACATATTTTTAATAAATATATAAATGAAGTAGCTGTTACTTAAAATTTAATAAATCAATGCAATTCTTTTTAAATTACCATTTCTTATTTTTATGTCTCCTTTGAGAAACAGGAAGAAGATTAAGGTAGCCTAAAGCGGATAAGTTTTTGTTCATCGACGTGTGATTTATCAGTAGGGATGTACGCACTAGTGTATTTGTCGACGTACCAGCTAAGGAGACAACTAGTATATATATGAAGAACTCTTTAAACCATTCGTACGTCATCGACTCTCTCATTTAATAGAAAAAAATACATATTTTTACTTTTGATGGATAGTCGGTTATGATTGATTAGTAAATACCTTTGGAAAGGTACTTTAAATCATGTGTCATGAATAATCATTTAGATTAACAACACTTTTCGTTTAATAAAAGCTTCATTTTACCATTTTCAATAAAATCGCATCATTTCGTCACTATTGTGCTTTAAAATTCCAAAACATACAATTTGTTCAGTGTTGTTTTCGAAATTATTTTTTTGAATAAAACATCATCTTTTCCCAAGGCAGGTAAGAAATGATTACCTATTAGAGATCGTTAAGAATACACCTACCAAATAACTATTAAATAGGTTAAATGCATAAAAACCTGTAAAATACAAGAAGAACCCACGCTGCAAAGGATCGGTACAGAATTTAAGCATTTATAAATATTTAAGGGATGGATGATATGATCATGATAATGGTATTTCTATTGAACCCTTTGCAGATATTAATTTTTCACAAAGTATATGTATTGCTTAGTACATCTTCCTAGGCGTAAAAGCAAGGTGTATATTTAATGAATTATGACATCCAAAATGAACACATTTCTTTTCTTACAGCCTTTATGTGAACTTCCATAAAACCTATTTTTTATAATTTTCTCCCGGGTAGTTTCAAAAATAAGAGTGTACATATTTTTTGGAAATTTTTCAATATGTCTCTGAAATTTTTAATAACACCTAAATTTATGAAACAAAATATTTTTCCGCCTTTCCAATTAGTTTTTTTCAAACATTACCCCACACTACATACGGCCCCCTTTTTTTCGGGCCCCTATTTTACCCCTAAGCCTAAAATTTCCAAATCAATATTTTACAGTTTTAACTGTTTAGATATGTGTGGTTTTATATGTTTAATTACTATGCCAAATTTAAATCTTCTACGCCAAGCGGTTTCTAAGAAAAACAGTTGTGACAGACAGGCGGGCAGAAATATTAGTGGTCTTATGAAGGCCCAGTTTTTCCTTTCATACCTAAAAATTATGAAAAATATTATTTTTGTATTTATATTAAATATGAATGATCGCGAATGTAAATTTTCGGAATATTGAATGTAATTTTATGAAACTGAAGTAGATATTTTAACCGCTATAGAATGTGATAATTACTTATAGTTGTGAAATATATCAAATTAATCTTATTTCTTATGTCAATCATGATACAATTTTGAGGTATTTGAATCTATCAGCTGTGCCGTTTTACCCAAATGGGAGCCTAAAAGTCAAATTACTTTCGACCCACATTCGGGTAAAATGGTTTTTTTTCAGAGATTTTGTATTTTTCTTGCATTAACAAATATTGATACAAGAAACTAAATAAGTATTTCACTTCAAACTAATTAAATAATACAAAATAAACATTATAATTACACATATTTTATGGAAGTAAAATAATAAATCGGTTCGACACTGAAAATATTTTCGCAGAAAGTAATTTCCAGTGAATCAATGATCGGAAGAACACACGTCATCCCACCCACCAGTGCGCGAGACCGTGAAACGTTCTAAAACTTGTCAAAATGATTGCGTCGATGTTTATTTACGCCATCGAACAGGTGATCTTGTGTACATTATGCTCTGGATGGCTTTTACAAGTAATTAAATACATTTTGTTCACGAATTATTTTTAACGTTCAAATAAATTCATAAATCTAGTTCACTCGATGCAATTTTGATTCACTGAATGTGTTGGAACGAAGAAGAATATGGCCGCCCATTGAGTTTGTAACTAAATGGGCGGCCATATTCTGATATATCATCCGTCGCGAACTACAAGGAGTTGGAAAACTATTCAAATGTCAAAGTAATTTTTTTCTTAAGACACGTTTAAAAAATTACATTAGTATTTAAATTTCGACTTACGAATTATAAGAAAAAATGTCAAATAAAACACTTCATTTTCTTAAATCGACTTTGTTATTTTATTTTATAGATACGAACATATGTTGCAATAATCTAAATATTTTTAATATTCAAATATTATTATTACTAATTATATTTGAATAGCAAAATTAAAATTTTTTAATGTAAAATATAAAAAAAATAATTTCATAAATTTACATTACGGACAGCTTTAATAATATTTTTGATAAGAAGAAAACTCCTATCTCAATTTCAAATTCATAGCAGAACACTGTCGTATAAATGTTAATAAATAATTACTAAAATTGAAGCCAATAAGTTACAATCTTTAAATGAAAATAATTCAATTAATATGTAACAACGTGGAACATATTTAAGTAATTATGCAAATAAAAACCTGAAAGAAGAAAAGATATGAAGAAGTCAGTAAAATATAAAAATATTTTAAAAAATGGAATGGGGTCTGAAAATTTTATTCTCTTTAAAATATTTTTTTCCACTAATAAAAAATCGGAAGCACAAGTTTTCATGTGAAAATATATAATTTTTGCACATGAAAACTCGTAATATTTGCACATGATTTTCGATTAGTGGAAAAAAAATAAACGGTTATAAATACAACTACAGTAAATTTAAAAGGAATTGTCAGCATCTACCTCCGTCGTTTACATTACCCTGCCTAAAAGGTTTGCCGCTGTCATGTTATCCCTAGGCTATTAATTGGGGTAAAGAAATTGATGATATAATCAATAAATAAGAAGATGAAATAACGATATATTAGCTAAATTTATTTTATTTAGACACACATGTAGCGTTTTTTTACATTTTATCGATTTTCCATACACATGAGTTTCTTGCGAGTATCACAATAATAAGATGTTTTATTTTTCCTACAATTTCCTACAAGTTAGAGCCAGAATCTAGCCAGAAATGGATTTAGGAGACTGCCAGCCATAGCGTGGTTCATCAAATGATACATTCACCAATGATGAAGAGATTTCCAATGATTCAACTTATTCGTACCTCTCCATGTTAGAAAACAATTTAATGTTTTTTTATTCTTTCTTTCAATTCTTCACGTTACTTGCACGTCTTTCTTTCACTTCTTTCACATCATTTGCCTACAAGTGCATGTAAAATTTTATCATAATTTATCTTAAAGTAAAAAAAGCTTTGATGCTTATATTACAAGAATAAGACGAAATTACAATAATTCCATTTTTGGCATTTGGCTATGAACACCAAAAAGATATGGTTTAATATGTAAAACAAAGACTAACGAGTATATAAAAATACATAAAATGAGAGTAATAAATTAGATTAAAAGAATATTAACAATTGATCGTAAATCATTGAGTAATACCTGAACCATATTCCCGATGCGATAATGGATCAGAAAAGAATGTCAACATAAATCACTCATTAAGTTGCAAAATTTCATTGAACTGAAGTCTTGCTTGTTCCAAACCCCTTTTTAGAATTGCACGCCTCGTAAAAAAGTGAACCACTTATTGCACCAATTTGTTATCTTTTCGTCTTTCCTCCAAATAATCACCAAGTTTCTAACAATATGCAATAAAAAGACATTAAAATTTATCAAAATCGTATTTCGAAACTGGCTTAATCATAAAAACCTATAGATGTTTTCCGTTGACCTAGAAAGATATGCATATATGTCACTTTGAGGATTTATTTTCTCGCACTTGGCCATATGTTTTTTACGAATACATCTTTTTTAATATTAAGCTACTCGTGTAGCGATTTAAATATTTTTTTTTTATTTTTATTTTTTTTTCGAAAAAAATTCCTGCATTAGCCGTTGTGCCTTAGAAAATATAATGTAACCCGCCATTTCCGAGGAGGAGATAGTGTACAGATATTCTTACATATGTAACATACTCTTTGTACTCTCTTTCATAACTTGATGCCACTCAAGTGAAGTTAATATATTTTATTAATCAGGTAAGAATATATTATAGTAGATCATAATATGATTACAAAAATGTTTCTTTCGTTTTTATGACTCTTAAATTTACATATCCAAAATATAGGAAAGGGCTAATGGTTTAATAAATTAAACGATCCAGTTTCCTGTTATCGACTGTATATATTTTTAACTGCGTCACTTCAAAAGAAGCCTAAAAGTATTTAAAATTCAATATGGAATTTATAATTAAAATACGTATACCTAACTAGATTACTGATACAAAAATAATGCTTCAAACTAATTTATATGCTGGCTGGCTTAGCTTTGCTAACAATACCTTTGCGTCTTACCAGCCCCTGCGTTTCTTGGCTTAAGATCCGACTAAAATGTCGAGCCTGCCACAATATTTGCAGTAATTCCATAATTGATAACGGGTTTCACCCTTAAAAAATGTAGAAGTTTCAATTTGTTTATTTTTTAAGTAGCGTTAGCGGCAATTATTTTCGACACAATTTTTTAATGACTTTTTCGTCCGTTCTAACTACTTTATTTACCTTCCGTCGTTATTTTTTTAGGACCAAATCGCTTTCACAGGACTTTCTATTTGGCAAAATGGTAAAGATTTTGAGACATTAATTGTATAAAAATCGTAACGAATTTCTTAGCAACAGCTGAAATTTGAAGAAAATTTTCGTCCATTTTTCACATTATTTCGAAACTTCATTGTGGACGTACTTATTTAAAATCGGTACACGTTTTTTTTCAATTTACGTGCCTTGGTACTAACATCTAATACAACATAATGAACTATATTATATTATACGGACTATTTGAGTAACATTATTTGAGCTATATTATATTATACAGGTTGTAAAGTTGAATGGGAAAAAGGGTTGGAGGGATAATTCTCTGCATTACCCGCAAGGAATAAATAACAAATTATTTTTTGAAATTCTATGTACAGAAAAAGTTACTACTCTTTTACTTAGAATGTAGGCCGTTAAATCGTGAAAGAAAGACAAACAAAAAAGTCAATAGACAAAGTTTCGCTTTTATTACCTTAGTAAGGATGTACATACAATTTATTTCAACATAATATTAATATTACATTTGTTTTCTACTCCATTCACGAGACGTATTTCAAACCATACAGCATATTTACCAGTACTTTATTTTTATTCCAGAAAACGTAAACTTGTAACTACCTTGAATAACGAAATGTAATGGACAAAATTAAAATTGTTCACTAAATTTACCAATATTATACCGTATTGCGGAAGTAGTGGGCATTTTTTTCAGGTACCATGGATATATATTTCTTAATGGCAAGAAGGTTTTTCTTCTGATCATTTATTTGCTTTTCTTATTCGGCTACTTTTAGACACAAGTTATTTAAAAGAGGGTTAGAAGTTTTATGTACGTGCCGCTCTACTAAATCTGAATCGTTTCTTCAAAATACTTGATCATCAACCAAAAGACCGCATGCACAAAAATACGTAGTCTCTAATTTGAACCTAAGCAACTATGACCAAGTTTGAAACTTTGTCTAAACAATTTAAATATTACAAAATTGCCCTTAATGAAAAAAACAGAAGTTCGAAGTTCAGTTCCTGTGAAATTTTTGTCTCTGAGGTTTTAAACCTTTTCTTATCTCATTTGAGATACGAACACACCTTCTCATATCTTTATTAGGTATACCTAAATAATAACATTTTAGTTATGTGTTTCGCACAAAATATCAGTAGAGACATAAAGAAGTTGCAGAGCATAATAAATCCACATAACAATCCTTTCGATTCATATACTAGGTAAATTTTGCATGGAAGTTTATTTTTTAGGACTTAAATGTTCAGCTTTTCAATTTATACTTTCGTATTGTGTATTTATTTGTCATGTATATGAAAACATTTAGCTTTCTACTTTGAAAAATTTTGACTTTTTCCATGAACTTTTCTGTAATTTTCTTTTAAATAGTAGATTAATTATTGTTATCCTAATTTTTCAGAATTTTCACATTCACGCCAGAACGACACAAAGCGAATGCAGGTCTTCTTCAACCGAAGAACAAAAACCTGCTAAGACGAAGCAAAGGAGTTCCTATTGAGCACAAAAAAGCGCCGCAAAGAGAATTATATAAGTCATAAGCTTAAAAAAAGATAACTTTATATCCGTAAATAGATTATGAATTGGAAATAGGAAATATGGCGGTCCAAAGAAGACCTAGCGATTGACTGTACCACCGGAACTGAGGAGCATCGGCAAAATCAGAATTTAAACAATTCCTAATGCATAAGATCGATCAACGTGATGAATAACCATTAATGCACTTTGTTCCATTCAGGGGACATGAGACATGAAGTGAAAAATAAAAGCCATACATAGAATATGGTAAAACGTCAGATGAGGTATAAGTGGCATACTGCAACATGTTTTGGAGACTCGTATTTCACGAAAGGGGTCCGTGTCATCCAGTATTTCTTCACGAGCCTTTAATACTTTTTTTTGCACAGAATAAATAAATCAATATTATTATTTATATAAGTAAAGCATCGTGTCGAAGTATTTATTTAATTACAGAGATGGAATATTTGAAAGGCAAATTTATATTAAATACGAACGGACCCGAATTGACTTTCGTAGATTATATAGAAAACAAAAAAAAGATTAAACCTATTTCTTATTTCCTAATATCCTAGGTATATAACAATGTTTGAATAACGAATTTGCATTATTCTTACATTTGAAGATATTTAGTAACTAATTCGATTTTAACTACAAGTTACTGAAAAAATGTCGAACGTTCTTGATTATTTTATTATATAAGTAGCATAATTAAATCAAAATACACTCGATTAATGACAATTTAATCCACAGATTTAAAATATTAAAAGAATATTTGACATTAGTTTCAATTTAGCTATTTTGAAACTGGTATTATGTCTGTACAGGAGTGGCAATATTTGACGTTGTATTGCCACTCTTATAACCAATGATAAAATCTACAAAGTATGAGCAGAATTAGCACTATGAGCTTTTCAAATATACTTAGGCACTTATATACAAAGGGTATATAATATTTCCATTAGATTCTTAAACGAATTTGAATTTCCCACAACTTGAATCTAGTACCTGCCATATTTTTCAAAAGTTTAAAAACGGTAAAAATTTTTAAAATTACAAAATCTAGAATAATCGCTTTATATTTACGTATCAGATTTAACCAACGCTATTTTTCTGCTATTTTTTTTGTTTCATTAGTTTTGGAAATCAAGCTACATCCCATCCTTTATCATCTCGTTTAAAATCCAACTAATGTAAGTTATTAATAAAAATACTTACCTGATCTAAATAATTTGTCACTTGAGATGGAAAATTTACAGTTTACATACTATTCTTCACCTTATGGGCAGATGTCATGTCGACGAATATTTTATAAAAGTTTTGAAAAGCAAAACTTATTAATTATTTATCGAATCGAAACTGAAATATAACTATTTTTCTGTGGTTGTGTCTATCGCTATTTGTTCTAATTAATTTCAAAGATAATTTGTATTAAGCCATGTTCTGATATTGTCTGTAAAAGAAACATTAAATCATGAAATAGAACATTATATCGTAACCATATATATGCGAACTAAATTGAAAGTGACTCCCCTTATTTATGTATGGAAAACACTTTATTTGTTTATATGAATAAAAGAACGCAACCATTTTCAAGATGATATAAAATTATCTAGCATTTACCCCAGAGAATCGTACTTATTGTAAGAGTTAAATACAGTTGAGACACCAAATTATTTCAGCAGCGTTTTTCTTGAATTTTGATTTCCTCTTAGATACCCAGCCCTTCTCCTTTCCTTTCAAAGGTAGAAATTTATTTTATTAGGGGTAATTTGATGGAACAATACTTGTTACGACGGAGTTATGATGGAAAAACATAGTGTGCTTCAAACTAGCGACCGTTCCGTTCATGTAATTTTTAACACATTTGTTTGCATGAATTCCACTACAATTTAAACAGAAAATTTTGCTTTCTTATTACTATAGACTTGACACTTTGCCATCGCTAAAAGTATCTTCATCAAAAAATGCCTATTTTACTGTATAAGAGATTTATAATTATTTGTTGTCCTGTATATATAAAATTCATATATTAGGCACTACTTCTACATCGATATATATGTTATGTTAAAATTAAGGACAGAAAGTTACGTGTTAAAATCTGTTACTCACAACAAATGCTGAAAAATTTTTTAATTTTAAATTAAATAAGAACTCACAAGGTTTACAGAATTTTTCTTTTGAGATTTTTTATGTAAAATAATTTTATAGATAAATACATTTTTAAAAAATATGTTTTCTGTTTCTTTGAGAACCGTTTTACATAGAAACTTAAAAAATCGCACCGCGACAAACTATATTACTCTCCATTTATTTCAGAAGTTGATATTCAAAATATATGGAAATATTCTATATAATTATGTAAACGTTTTAGAGAAGGCCAACTAAGTTAGAGTATTTTTTTTATTTTATGCGTGGTGTGGAATAAAAATTGAAAGGCCAGGCGTATAGTCATAGTGAATTTTTCAAAAACTGTGAGATTTAGAATCATCGTTACAACTTTCCAGAAGATCTTAGGTAAATTTATAGTATGTAACGCTGTTATTTCATAATGTTAACTTTAGCGGTTTCAGAGACGAAATGAGGGACATATTTTTTGCCAATATTTTCAAATATCGGTTAGACGGACATTTGAATTATCTAATATGTATTCCGTTTTTTTTTACTTTTGAGGCAAGGAATATAAAAAATACCGCATTACTAAAAGTGTATTAACGTTTAGCGGAAGACTATAATGATGATTATAATTGTAATAGTTAATAAGAAAATCACTATATTTATACACGTATAAAAAATATAATCAATATATCATTAATGTTTATAAATATTATTCGATGCCTCAAACTAGGGCGAGTTCTACTCATACGGAACATGTTTATTTATCTGTGACTACATTTAAAATTTAGAACTAGGCTTATTAAACAATGTACTATAATTTATATTGGCAATTTTATATTACGTAATAAGCAATATTTTTGATGTCATAAATTAAGAAATGGTGAATGATATCTTGCTTTTTTAATAAACTAACTTTTATTTTATTTCATTTAACTTTTACATAATATAATACCAAATTTGGGTATTTTCGTAAAATTCCAGTACATGTGATTCCCAAATGTAAGCAATTTTCGTATTCGTCTTTGTTAAAATGGCGACGCCTAAATTATAAGAAATCCTGTCGGTATTAACATTACTTAATAGATAATGAATTTATTAAAAAAAAAACAAATAAATTTAGCATTCTAAAAAGTAGGGATAAAATTACTTTTGTTTAAATTATTAAGAATATTACATAATTTAAGCGATTCTTGGATCAGTCGAAGTATTTGACAAAATGAGCTTTGGAATCGTTTAAAATCGAGGCAAGACTTTTGCAATCACAAGAGTGAGTCGCTCCACTTGCTTCTACAACCAATGTCGATTTCTACTACAAATGTTTTATTTCCAGAAAAATTAATACATATTTGGTAAACGTATTCTTAAATAAAAATATCGAGAAAATACCCACAAATGTTACTTCTAGCAAATGCCAATAAAATGTGTTTCGATAAAAACATTTTGTGGAAAGGGTATCTAAGATATAAAAATTATTAACAAGAACAAAATGGTGTGTGAACTTTCGTTGGAACCAGTCAAATAAAAACGAGAGTTACACTTATAATTTTAAGAGTGATTAAGAAAAACGAGACGTGTTTTACAAATTCGCACGTGTGACATTTTCAGATTAGGGTATGGAAATAGTGGCTATTATGTAGTGGTTGGAAAATTTAAAGAATTAAGATTTTATTTCAAACTCTTTTTATCTGTCGATATATAGCATACATTTACTTCACAGTCGAAGTGACTTTACTAAAATTCAACCATAAAATTTCATAAAATGAAAATTTAGCGAAGACATAAAATGACAAAATATAAAAGTAGAATTTTATATTGAACGATTTTATGCAAGCAAATGAATTTATTAAATTTATTTTTGTGAGTCAGATTCAAAATGAAAATTATGAATAGATTTGGGCAAACTGTATATGGACTGAATTTTCAGGGGACTAAAATTGTTTAATAGTATCGAAAAATGTATTATTTTAAACTTATTTTCTGTATTCATATTTATGACTACAGAATCAGAGGAGATGCAAGTTGCAAATGTGTAATTGAAGTATTTGAAATAACTCTGTGGATGTGCACAGAGAAAAAAAATATTGGTCTAAAGGAAATATTTTTCAGTATGGTATTTACTTCTTCGTTTCAAACAGAATTATTGTAAAATTCGTTTAAAAAATTTACAACAATCATCATTTTATGTGTATAGAACTAGCGGCTTGAAAATACTGAAATAAATGTATTTTTTAACTTTCCACTGAAGTTCAAATACCAACAACAAATTATGAAATTTGATGGTTGAATTTTAGTAGTCACTTCGACTGTGAAGTAAATGTATGCTATACGAGTATATCGGCAGATAAAAAGAATTTGCAATAAATTCTTAATACAAATACTGTGATGGAGTATAGGACACACTTGCTTCATATCTGACGTCATATTGGATAAATTATTTTCTTAACTATTTTTTTCTTAACTAGTTTATATTCGTGAATAAGCCAACCGGAAAGATAATAGAGAAACGTTCCGAAAACATAGAAATATTAAATAGCTTCGGCAATTTAATCATGTTGCTGTTAAAATAAATCTAATCTTCCATATTAGTGATTATTATTTATTAGTAAGCCGATATATAAACGTGTTGCCAGAAAAAATGCGAGGAAAATTATTTACTGCCTTGAGACTCAAAATATATCGGTCATTTTATAACAGGTATTGACTTGCGTAGATCCTGCAAGTGCATTAAAACCATTGTGCAAGTACATTTACGTACGAAAAACAATAAAAGAGGAGTTTCAAAACATGTTAATCAACTTGGTCTCAAGTTATGGTCAATTTTTATGGGACAACCTATACGGTATTGCTTCAGTGATAAATATATTACTTTTTTTTAATTAGGAACGCTTATCAATGCGCGTTGGTGGAGAATTTAAAAGAAAACTAATACAACGAAAATTATGGGAATTTTAATGACACATTTGATGACTTGGGAAAGTAGGGCGGAAATCTTCGCATTATATCTTTTTTTGAAGATGATCTGATAATGAATTCGACATTCATAATGGAACAAAATTGAATAGACAATTTTAAAGCAATGCCCAATGGATAAAAAAAAAGTTGTACGTTCAGGATTTGGCATCGGTGCGATATTACAGTGCTAAACTGGAGCTGCGCGGTAAGCTGAACGTTTTATCGGAGAAGATGGTGAACGTTCCATCTATTATATTGATGCCGCTGTTCTCTCCTTTCGCCAAATCCATAAGAGATGTTTTAATGATAATTCATGAAAACGGCATTGACACCAAGATAAGCGACGATAACCAGCTGAAAGTTTACTTGTTTAGTTTTAAAACGATGAAAGCATCCTTGTTCTAACATTTCATAATCTTCAAGATTGTTTCCTCTTGTTCATACTCAATTTTGTGTACAGAGTTTCAAAAAGTAATGGAATATTGTGAATAAATTAAAAAATAAAAACATTTTATCTATTATGTATGCAAGGAATGTTTTATTTTTAAACTATTTAGTACACAATTTTGTTGGATTCGGATGGTTGGAACGCCTGAAACTTAAAAACAAATAGTCACCAAAAATATTTAAATTTGTTTTAAATTAATTCGTGGCTAATTTTGTTCTCTTCACACGTTTTGGAAAGTTTATTTTAAAGAACTGAAAATAGCACTACGAAAATAAAATTCCAATTTTTTCATTTAGGAAATGAGATTCAAAATATTACAACACACAGTTTGACATGTATTGCACTGCAATATAATTACCAATATATTTGTAACAAATTAACGGATATTAATCTTGTGTCGAAATTGTTTGGAAGTTAAAGATGAAGAAACATTAAATGCCAATATTTAAAGAAATTTATTAGTTACTTAAAATTAAAAGGGTCTCGTTCGAATCTATTGAGGTTTTTATTAATGTGATACTGTAGTAAATGCAAAAATGTAAGAAAAACATAAGTGTATTAACACAAGTTTTGTATGGCACTTCACAACGAATTTATTCATTGTTCCACTTATTAAACCAATAAGAATGTAATGCCATGGTTATTTTTGCCAACTGTGTGGATTTATAAAAATAGTTCTAATTTTAAATTATAGTCACTTAGTTGCACCCAATTACTAAGCACTAAACAACGCTTTAATATTTTTTTCTTATTTTTGAGCAAGCAAAAAAAAATTAGTATATTTTGTTTTAAAAATTGGTTTCTCCACTCGTTTAATGATATCCAGAAAATATATGATTGGGCACAATTCTTTTAAAGTGGTTTTTATGCATTTATAGATTTTCGAATATTCAAAATGTTTTTTAAAATGGGATGTACTATTTTAATAAATTATTAAAGAACATTTTTAATTTTTATTAAGTAGATATTAATGGATCAGGGGAAGCAAATCTGAAGTGATTTTAAGTTGCATCCCCATATTTTTTGCGCGAATTTTAGTACTACAAATAACGATTTGGGACAACTAACATTGTACACCCACAGACGCACGCACGCACAGATGTATATACATGTGTGTGTAATAAAGCAAGACTTCTTTCTTATTGTTCGCTATTCCATAATTTAATTACGGAATGGCTTACAATAAGAACGAAGTCTTGCTTTAATACAAAGCAATTTGATTTCACTTAACTTTTTTTTTTTAAATCAAGTTGTTAATCAGAATCTATGTATGTAAATTCCGAAAAATACTGTTCAAATATTGTTTTGTGAGTTTACTGGCTCATTTTAAAAATTAAAGAACGCGATGCCTTTTTTCTTCAAAAGGGAGAAAAAATAATTACAACGTTTGAAAAATGTTATTCCGCTAATTTTTTTTTGTTTTAAAATTTTAGTTTATTGTTTTGTCTTATGAATATGTTTGGGCACTTAATTTCGTGTCGCATGTCCCTATTATTGTCAAGTGTAACTTTTAGTGATGTACTCACATTAATCATACCCGAATATACCAAACATGCTCGGGTCAGAATAGGCTGTATTTTATAAGCAACATTACTTTGTTATAACGATAAAATTTTGAGGAGTTTAATTCAAATTGTAATAAAGTCTTACACATCACTTAGCTCATTACGTTATAATAGACGAAACCCTTAGAAATATTGTACAGGTATTAATAATTTGGTTGCGGGTAGAATTACATTACAACTTTGTTTTTATGTTTTATTAGTAATTTATTATTTGTGTTCTATTAGTCCTGCTGACTTTCAAAATGGCGGGCAATTTTTCCGCTTTTACAATTTCTCAAATCATAAACTACGCTATGAGTTCCTGGAGTCAAAGGTTTAGCGGAAGTAATATTTGATTGAAAGAAAATTCTAGCTACAATATTCAACCTACAGAGGATAATAGAACAGTAGTGTCGAAAGACGGAGCGATAAAAAGCATTTTAAAGGTGTATTACTAATATTCTAGTGCTATCGACTAAATGCGTTCAAAAAATGGTGGATTTATGTTATTAAATTAATATATTCTTCGAGTAATATAAATATTATTCAACTTACTTAAGGCACTTTCAGGAATGCTTCTAATCGCACAAAAACATTGAAGAGTGGCATTGGTTTATATAAAAATAAACGTGTAAAATCTATCATTTTGAAACACAAAATATAGAATACAATAGAAAGGTTTAAATGAAACGGAGTTGAATGCATTTCTAGGACTTGTTATTTTTCTGGCGATTTCAACTTTAATGATGAAAGTTTAGAGAGCGTATGTCTGAAATTTATGGAAGACCTATACTTCAAGTAACAATAACATCGAAACATTAAAAAAATGTCATTACTTTTGCAAGGTGATAAACGTGTAGATCGAAAGGCAAGAAGATAGGATGATAAATTAGCACTTGTAAAAGGTACATGAAACGAACAGGTGACATTATGGCCTGTGGTTTATAATTAAAAATAAAAATATTTCAATTTATGAACAGCTAACGTCATTTGGTGGAGAATGTTCTTTTCAACAGTGCGTGCTGGGTAAAGCAGATAAAGGCATACATTTTGGATTTTTTGTGACAGTACAACAGAATAAGTAAAACAGGATGTTCTTTCAATTCTGTGTTACACTGTAAAATTATGGGGATGCGCTCCGAAAAAAATTACGAACTGCAAGTGGGTTTAGATCTCAAGAAGGACAACAATTTTACATCCTATAAAATGGCTGAAAAACTTTTAGGCTGAAAACTTACTATTCTTGAAAAAGTACACAAAATAAAGGTCTAATAGCCACATATATTTTAGATGTAAAGGAACGTGTCTTTTCATCCACCTTTTCCTTCAATAAAAATGCCTTTTTCATACGTTCCAAAAGGGAACAAAAATGTAATCTAGTTGAACATAAACCACAACATAATATAAACACAGGAGTTAGAGCTGAGAAAATCTAAAATGGTTAAGGATTATAATCCTAAAGGGGTGAATTTGATTTCCTGGATAAAATAGTTTGGGTTTATAGGTGCAAAGTAATGCCTAGGAGGTGGCTGGCAGCCATATTTCATAATATGACAGATAGCCATATTTTATAATATGATAGATATTCCATGACTCTGTGTTTACATATTATACTATGATACTTATCCGGAGAACTATAAAGAAAACAATACGGAATGATTTAAAGATGATAATTTTTAGAATAATTGGCAAAGGACTTAGTAAATGAGTGTGAAAAGTTCTTTTTCGAACGAGCGTATCTAGCAAGTAGTGCAGCGAGTGCGATCAAGGGTTACACAAATAACAAGTATTTTCGTATATCAGGGTTCTAATAAAATGAAACGCTGAAGTGTATGTCCGAGACATTTTGTGTATCGTGTTTCGAAGGTTTCTATTTTCTTGGTTAGGGTATTTCTATACTTTTATTCTAAAGCATGAAAGGGGTCTTATCATGCAATATATAATAAATAATAATATGTACTGATAAACTTTATTTGAAATTGTTTTATTGTCTCTAATGACTTCACGTAATGTTTTAATGTAGCTAAGAGTATTTAAACGTTTGTTTCACAAATTCACTCAATAAACTCCTTCTACTTAAATCATTTCTTTTAATACACACTGGTTTCTGAAAGATATTAGCAACTAAAATAATAAAAATTGTATGTCAATCGCGTAACATTTTTTTCTGCCATACTTAATGAAATTGATACAAACTGAAATAGCACTTAATGAAATAATATATTCTATTGATACTAAAGTTTCCTACAATAAAATACAAATAATTTGATGGAGTGCATGACGTACAATGATATCTTCAATCCAATTGTACTAAGCTTAAAACCTGAAAAAAAGCATTAAAATAATTTATAGCTAAACTACCCAACTCCATGTCGGAACACACCAAAAGTATGTTTTAGCAATTGTCCACGTCTCCCAAACTATTTACTCCAATTAAGAGAAATAGCTTTAGTAGAAAGTTCTAATGGGTATTAATATAGTTCAACATTAATAAGATTTTCACATTTTTTATGTGACATGAAATAATATAAATTAAAAAGGACGTATTAAAAAATGCGGTTTACAATTATTATAAAAGAAATCGATTTAAAAATGTTATGTCCAGGTGATTGTGTTTGCGCGGGAATATATTTTAACCTATTTTCTTTCACTTAATTCATATTGTTTTTTCCACAACGCACTTAGTACATAATTAAAAACACTATATACTTTGAATTTTCAAGCATTTGTTACAAAAATAAAATATAATTTAAATATACAGCATCTACTTCTAACTATGTGATTGCGCAAAAAATCATGAACTCATATAAAAAGAACAAATCACAATGAAAATGTTACTTGAATTGTAATAATAAAACAAAAAAATATTCAGTTATTAACTTCTAAAAAAAGTACCAGAAATTCAATAATTAACATAGTGAAACATTTTATTGATTAGTTGGTGTAGGCATTCTTTTCTTCATTATGACATTAATCAAATGTCGCAATTTGCCACCTTTTAAAGCATTCGAAATGATTATGTTTAATGATAAATTAATTGCAGAATTAGTGGAAAACTTGAAAACAATCTAATTTGGAGAAAATTCTCGTAACTTTTTCAAATAAATTGTTTTATAATCAATAATCACGAGCCAGTTTTTTAAATGAATTTTTTTTAATAAATTATTATGGACGTCAGTTTGAAGCTTAATATTGCCCAAACTAAACTTTTAAACTAAAAACGGTTAATTAAATTATAATTAAATTTTAAAAAAGCTATTCGATTATACTCGGTGAGATGCATGGAAACAATGTCGGATCCATTTAAGGAGAGAAATTGAAGGTATGAAGGTATAACACAAATTGCTCAGCTATCACGTGGTTATCGCATAAGCATAAAACTCCCGAATTTATCTCCTGTTTCAGGTTATTTATGTTTCCATAAGTGACAAATGTGTTTACAAACTATAGGTCAGTATTTACTTGCGCAGATTAAACTATAGTAAATGGTAGTGTTCAGGCTAAAAATACTTATTGATCGTAATTTTAATATAGATTACACAAGCGAACCTCAGGCTTTGCGTGAGAAGGCAAAATTTTTTCACGTACTGACGCGTTCCGTGTCAATACGTTAAAGCCCACACACATAATTTTGCTTACTTAAACACGCATCGCAGTTTTTAAACTTCTCGTTATAAAAATTGCGGTCCTAGGTAAAATTTAATCAAAATAAGTTGGGAAAGTTCTCTTTAAAATTTTATTTGATAGAAACTAAGAAAGTTCCATATGATTAACTCTAAAAAAGCAGTTGAAAAACTGTTTTATTCCAATACTAATTCGTTTAATATTAATTTTACGGAGTATAGATATTAATGTAGATATTTATATCGACTTTATTGTAGAACGAGAATAGCAATGTTGGCATTTATTGTTCCGTGTACATATCACCAACGATTTACGAAAGGCACACCGAAGCACCTCTCCCAAGAACGCATATCATTACAGTTCCGGTAATTTTAAAAAATATATATAATTTGTACATTTTTACATTCCTCGTAAATAAATCTATACAATTACGAAAACCAGAACGAAATCTATTCAGTGGTTACTGAGAAAATCGCATACGTAATCGCATCGCATTTTGTTTTACAATATGTATTGATAAACTCAAAACTAAAGGTAAATTAACAGTTAAAAGGTAAATTTATTGATTATATGAAATTCACAGGTATATTAGTAATAGTTTCTCTCTCAATTTTAAGTAAAATAAATACGATGTAGGTTATTACGTATCAATGTTTGTTTATTCAAATTATCAACTTCATCACATGTTACCCATTTATATACGAGTGTTAGGTTATCTATATTGGTGGCCAATAATTTTGTATATTGTAATATTTAAGATTAATTAAGCTTTGAAAATTAATATTCACCTAGGTTAAAAGCCGCAAGACTGTGACAAACGGACAGACGTGACGAAATTATTGATGAATTCTTATTAAAAATTATAGTTATAGTTGGTTATGAAAAATATGCATACTGCAGTGTTCATAATGGTCTTTTACATTTTTGTCAATAAATGATGTAGAATTCTTAATGATTGTGATTATTAATGACAATATATTCGGTAAAAGAATTTGTATATTATCGGTTTTACCAACTATTCCCATCATGTCTATATTTACATTCATTGAAATCAAAATTTCTTCTATTTATTTACGTAGCAGAAACTATAGCATACTAAACATATCGTTTTAGAAATATTTAGAAGTATTCTTCTTTCCCTGAAGGCGTCAAAATCTTAGGCTATATATTATATAATGCGAAGACAAGTGGGTGCTATCTTTAACGATCTCATGTAAAATCAAATTGCAGTCGATAAAATACATACAAGAAAGAAAATTATTGAGTAAAATTTTGTATGTTTCGAATTTATTACATTTTTTTAAATGGTGTGTAAATACCAAAAATTTATCCATTTGACAACTGTAATCAAACGACACATAAACAAATATTAATCAGGTTCCTCAAACAGGGTCAACAGGTTCCTCAAACATGTTGAAATTTTGACGAATATTATTTTGATTTAGAATTTATAGTCTTCCGTCCGTTTAATCTTCTGTTCTGTGGCTACAATGGTTCGGTTTGATCATTAATCAATGACGCTACCGAATAGTTTGATTGAGTCAGTGACACTACTATAGTACGATACATAAACGGACGACGTTCTGGGGAAGAGAGCAGGAAAAAGTTTTATGACAATTTATTTTTAGGATATAATCTATAGCCATCCGTTGAATAAAAAATATATATAAAAAAGCGAGTGCGGTCGCGGTCGGAAATTATTTAAGGAATGCCTTTTTTAGAAATGATGGAGTGTGAATGATAATAGATCAAACGATTGTATGATAAAATAATGTTTTTATTATATAAATGTAACTATATAGATGAAAGTATTTCACGAAGAGAATATGAACCAATTTTATGAGAATTTATTTTCAAATATAACTTATAGTTCTCCATGGAGAGGAAAAAAAGAAAAATAAAATATATATATATATATATATATATATATATATATATATATAAATATATATATATTTATTTTATTTTTCTTTTTTTCCTCTATATATATATATATATATATATATATATATATATATATATAAACAAGCGAGTGCAGTCGCGGTCGAAAATTAACTTTCGACCGCGAAAATTAGTCGAAAATTAGTTTTAACTTTCTTAAATGTTATATTTTAACAAACATTTTATTCATCAAAATTTAAACTATTTTAAGGACTTTAAAAGTTTAACGAATTTCACACTTTATTGCAATTATTAGGAAAATACTAAAATGTAAAGGTTCTTATATTTTTTTGTATTGTAAATGTAGGAGAAATAAAATACACTTAAGAATTAGATGTACGACTTTATTATATTTGATATTCGAGAAGGAATGATGGATAATTTTATTAATTTTTTTATTTACATACCTTAATGTATACAGTGGATATATATGGCGGACTTATTGCTACGAGAGCAATCTCTTAGAGCCAACCAGAACACCAGTCCCGACCCGCTCAACGAATGGTCGGGAATCGAACCCGGATGGATCCTCGCGGTGTGCTGCACCGTGAAAGGTGCCTTGTGATCAATCCGTCACGTCATAACGACGGATAATGGAATGAAATAGGAAGGTTAAGGTCGAGAAAGGTCAAGGTTCGATTTACCATGTTATCTTAAATGTTTACATTTTTATATGAACGGCAGTGAATGCGGAGCCCCCGTATTGTGAGTTCTTGTCGTATTTGAAAAGTTTTTTTAATATGTTGTAGATGAATATACCCGCATACTGTAGTAAGTGGTTAAAATGATTCAATTTTCTTAATATTCGGAGGAAAAGGCTAACTGTGACTTGCAATTTAACATAATATATAAATAACACGACAGTAGTCTTGGTGCCTAGACTACTGTCGTGTTATTTTTACATTTAATTAGTCTTAATTGTTTTATTTCGATTCTGAAGTTGGATAAACTATTATAAATAACTTTTTTATAAGAAAGGGGGTAAAAATTAATCAATTATAATTTTATTATAAACTATTTGTGGTCATTTATTTTTATTCCATCAAATTATTTTAATCAATCACTTAAGAAAAAAAATCATGAAGAATA
This sequence comes from Druceiella hillmani, assembly GCA_039881145.1. Classification (NCBI taxonomy): domain Eukaryota; kingdom Metazoa; phylum Arthropoda; class Insecta; order Lepidoptera; family Hepialidae; genus Druceiella; species Druceiella hillmani. Next base: position 25,167,679 of record JAYKKI010000012.1, read on the forward strand.
GTGGTGAATGAAAATTAATAATCATAAGGAGTTCATCCCTTATGTATACTAATTTTTATTCACCACAATTCTTTATGATTTGTTTTCTTAAGTTTTTCTTTCTTATAAAAAATAGCTATTGTGGGCCATAAATTCCACAGCATATCGATTTGACCAAAATAGAAGAAGCTATGATTTTGGAATTTGACAAATTCTCGTTAGGAACCAAATTCATTAACTGCGATGGAAGCAAAATTATCAGAACAATTTACATGCATCAGAATGCAAACCATAACGTAGTGACAGATGTCTCTTAGTTACTGCGTTATGGTTTGCATTCTTTATTTGTAATTTATATTAAATTGTGTTTATACTAAGCTTGAAACAAGATGTATCTACAGCAAACATAGAAACTATTAAAGAAGCTCGCCATATAATTAAATATTTAGGCGGCAGCAATCGATCAAAGACATTGCTTCCAAATAAAATTAGTTTTTAACATCATATAAAAACTTATAAAGCGAGAAATCTCTGCAATGAAGCAATTTATTAAATAAATAGGAACGAAGTGCCCACTTGCGGTTAATTAGTAGTCAGCTACGTTGTTAGATCATTTGTAAAGATTGAAAGACGTATAACACATTAAGAGGAATAATTGTCAGTAGTTGCTGCTGTATACATGGCGCTATTTTTTTCCGTTATCTATTATAAATCAAATTCAAGAAAACATCTTATTTAAAACAAACTTCCAAAACATATATAGAAATGAAGAGTTTGGCCTTACGATTTGACTATCTGAAATCCGGTTTCATACTTTTTTTTTCATTTTGGTTCACGGCTTATACATATATATATATATATATATATATATATATATATATATACCTATTTATATATAAGCAATATTTTAAAGTAAGAAAAAAAAAAATTTTGATTCATTGGAATGCTGACATTTCCTAATCTGCCAAAACTTATTCAACTTTATCTCAATCCTCTTTCCTCTTCTCTTTAATTATTGCTTGTAATTTTTAACTGTTTGCCCTTGTCGTGTCGAAAAATTCTTATTTTTTTAGCTTCTGTATTTTATCAATCGGGCACAGATGACTCAAATTTTTTTGGACACTTACACTGAACCCTACTGTGAGCTGAAGTTGGGTCACATTTATCATTTTCACCTTTATTATCATTGATCAAAATTGCCGTGACGAAATGAATTCAATTGTAAGATGATAATTCCAAAACAGAAGTGATTGAAGCAATGACGCTTCATGGGTGATGGTATGGTTTGTACTCACTACACTTTAATATCTGCATTTTCTAAACTGAGAAAGGTGGCGAAATCCAAACACTCGTATACAAAAAGTAAAAAGTAACCCTGTGACTGGTTTAATAATTAATTTATATATTTTTAAGGAAATACTATTGGCAAGTGTATGAATAAAAAATATATATTAGACGTCTAAGACAGTCGACAAATTTATTAGCAAAACAATATATTTTGTATAAATTGTTTTATAAAAGAATAATAGTTTTATATCACCTTATTGAATTTAGAACACACATTATTTTTTTGTTGTCATCTTATTTAATGATGTTTTTAATATCAATTAGAAATTAATTTTAGTAAACGATAATCAGAGACCGTTTATTTGTAACCAATACTAATCCCATATCCAACATTCAACATTTTTTAGGAATAATATATTTTGCTCTATCACAATACGAATAAGATTTTATAATTTTTAGGACAACATATATCAAAAAGATATATGGAATCATGACAAGATCACTAACACGCTTATCTTTGCGTCTGACATACCCGCCATTCACAGAATCCGCTTCACGTTAACATACAATTTGACACACTAATAAAACATGTTAACCCATACGTATATCTCAATACCTTAAACTCAAATATATTTACATTCAAATTTGTTTGTGGTGTGGGCAAATTAAATACTCCAATTTTTTTTTATTTTCATATATATAGTGCGTGAGCGTTAAAAATATTTTTTTTATAATTTTAGGAAGTATAAATCCGAAATACAAGTGCGATATATCTTCAGAGGTATACAGTAAACTGTGTAAAAAGCATGGTTGTCTCCTTTTTTATTTCTGAATTTTCTCAATTAGAAATTGGCAAAAAATAGGGTTTTTGGAACCTACGAAAAGGTTAGACCCAAACCATAGCAATTATCTTATAATTTTTGAGGCCATGTTTTGACGCCTGTGAAATACATAATTACCAATATATATACGTTGTGAAAAATTAATGTCGGTAAATAGTTTATATAAAAATACTCTATGTCCTTAAATGTTTAAAGTCCCTAAACATATATGACACCCTGGTGCACGTTGTACTCGTGCTTGTTGGGCTTTTATAAATTGCTATTAAAAATGTCATTATTCGTGTATTTTCTTTTTTCGTCCAAGTTAGTAATGTCTCTTAATTTGACATGACAACTTGTAATGTACAAGAAAAATTGAGAATTTCCTTTTCTTTCCTTTTGTAAAGGATTTCTTCAGAGATGCCATAAAAATAACATTTTCTGATTGAAAATTATTTTTTCTCATTTGATACGGTGATATGTTGAATAATTTTCATAACCTTTCATTTTATTTACAACGAAATTATCATTTTTAATTTTTATACATCTGTTATTTATTTATCATCACTTTTTGCGTATCTCCTCAAAAGTTATTAATTAATAAATATATTCAAATTTGTACATTTTTAAAATATATTTTATTAATTTAACGTAATACTAATCATATCATGTAAATGTTTATAAATAATTAAGGTTTAAAATAAAAATAATAGATTTCAATTGGTCGGGCAAAGAGCAATGTCAAAACTTAATAAATATTTATATTGATATTTTATTCGCAACATATATAAATAAATTTTAGGAAATAATGAGACAATATTCTATATCATGCCAATCACTCTAATCAGCAAAACTCAATGTTCGTCATCTTGTGAAATATTGCGCGATGTTTTTCACTGTAATAAAGAGGAATTTTATATTTAATTACTTTCACATTCATTTTTCTGTTAAAGTATTGGCAAATATTAATTTTTCACAACGCCGATACATTACATGACATTATATTCTACACCTTTCACAGGAGTAACGATATGGTACATATTTCAGAAATTAAAATATCTTGGTTTCCCGCAATTGTTTTCCTGTAATCATCTAGTCATATTTTATGAATCCTATTTTTTATGATTTTTGGCTCAGTAGTTGCAAAAATAAGGAGGCAGTATTCTATATTTTTGTATATTTTTTAGAATATCTTTTTATCTTTTTAAATATACATTTTGGGTTTCCAAAAAAAAAATTGTTACGATCTTCTTAATAAACCTTTTCAAACACATGATTATATATCATCTGCAGTGCAATTTGAAGAAAAAAATTTAGTTTTAAAACCTTTATTCCTTTATTCACCAACTTATTTAATTGTTATAAGAATATAAGTTTCTGCATCGCATCGTTTCTGAGAAAGTAAGTTCTGAAAATAAACAAATGTAAATGTGTTGCATACTATGTCTTTTGATGTAAAAACTTAGAAAAATATCTATGATCATTGCTATAGTTTTCCTACAACTTTTGCAAAAGCTTCTGAAAATCCATATTTTTTCATAATTTTAGATCGGGTCTAATTACATTTTTCATGACTCTTCCGATATTAATATTTTGTCATAATTTTAGACTGAGTATCCAAAATAGGGGGCGGGGTACATATTTATTGCATACTTTTAAGTATATCTTTGAAGATGATAAATTATAAAATTATGAAACAAATATTTTTGAGACCCTCGCAACTAACTAACCCATTAAAACGACACTCCGCACTGTGTATGGAATTTATTTAAAAAAAAAACTATTGAACATATTCCAATTTTAGCTATTGTTATGTAAGCGGGTTAAAATGTTTTATTCCTGTGCCAAATCACACATGAGTGGTTTCTACACAAAGTGGTTTCTGAGAAAAATGGATGTGTGGATATGCAGTACATATGGATATATAGGTAAGTGATCTCATAAGAGTTGCGTTTTTCCTTTTAAAATTCGAAACTTTGAGAAACCAAAGTTTGGCCAAGACAATACTTGCATAAACATTTCTTAAATTAAAAATAGGCGACATCTACGTGGATCATTGGTTCAATGTATTGGTCAGTCAGAACATTATCGGTTGAAAACATCATGTAAATTTATTATACTCATTAGACATTTTGAGGCACTTCGAAAGAAACCACGCTTGTAATTTTTGAGTTGACACTTAAGTTGAAAAAAAATATGATGAAGTAAAATTTTAATTTGTTTTTGCAGCCTAAGATCTACCGTCTTCCTTATATTTTATATTTTTTTTAAATTGATGCGAAGACACCGTCATATTGAAAGAAAAAAAATCGGTTCAGGAGTCAAACTCATTCTTAAAATGGTCGCACAGCTATGTAATGTCAATTTCAATGAAGGAGCGCGGTGCGAGGTTCAGTTTTCTTTAGATCCTACTCCTAATTTTAGCGCAATGAATTAAGTTACAAAAATATGGCGGACGATCGCTTATGAAGCAAACGTCAAGTAAATTAATATGCAGTGGCGCAAAATGTACAAACAAAATATAACAGTACTTCAATACTGTTTGTAAATGCAGAGTCATTTAGAGCGTTCGCTAAGTGCGTTCTCGAAAAAATGGAGATGCTAAATGACACATTGAGAAGGAGCAGACTCTAACCCTGTTGGGTGGAAGCGTTGTGATTGTAGATACGGGACACTATTAGGGGACTTTCGAAGGTCCCCTTTTTGTATGAGGTGGGTCGTTACGGGTCCCAGGAGGGGCCCTGAGACTACCCGGGTAGAATGGCGGGAATAGTGTTTGTAAATGCATATTATCAAAATTATAACAATATATTAATAATTATTTTAAACCTTAGTATATTCATAATTATAGCGCTTTAATTTTCAACTTTCATTACCATCGGTATCATTGACTGTGTCATTGTTAGTACCCAGGTACAATCCTAAGTCTTCTAACCGTCCATTTTATACATATATCTGTTTTATTTTTTTGACATAAAATCGAAAATATTAAATTTTGTTTTACAGAAATGCTCATAAATGCAAAAAGAGTCGATTTTTCTCCCGTCCATGTTTCAGAGGGGTCAATCAAAAAAGTTCTTTGGTGGGATTCAAAAGCAATTTAAAAATGAGATCAAGCTCTTTTTCTGTTTTCTAAATATTATATATTTTAGTTATACAATTAGCTGTACAGAAACCATTTTGACATGAAATTACAGGCATCCAAAAATTTAATTCAAACCGCTGAGCCTCAAATACTTCGTTGAGATAGTTTAGGATAGAAAGGAATATTTTATTTTAATAATAAAATTCAATCGTGATAAGATTACCACAACGTCTTAGATTCTTTTTCCTGTAAAATTTTAAATAATAAAAAATTAAATGTTTTTTTTTTCTTTGAAATATCTTGTGTGTAATTCAATTTATCTTCAAGATTTTGATACATGGGCACCGGAGATTTTTAGTTAGTTTCAAAAAAGGAATACTAAAATTATGTTTGACTGTAATTGTTTGTAAATTCTAAGTAATATGAACACATAGTCATTTTACTTATCCTGTTTTTCTATTCATACATTTTCAAAAGAGAGAGTAAATAAATAAATCTTGAACCGAAATAACATTTCTCAAATTAAATAAATATAAATTGTTATATCAATACCTGTGCGGCTTTCAATAATACAGGTTCCAGATCCATGAATACTGCAATTGCTCTGATATTATTGATAAACTACATCCAGTCTTACAGACGGTATTTAGTCTATTTTGGCGCACCATTTTGTAAAGAAATTTTTTGATATTTTCTTGACTACTGAGTCGCAAGAAATTCGTCCAATTGTTAAAATAAGCTTCCAGACTTTTGGTAGTTATTTATAGATTTCATATCTGGCAATTTGGCATTAAATAATACATAATCAGACTTCATAGGTAGTCATTAAGGAATGCAGGCAACTACGCAAATTTACTTAGTTTTCTGATCGCTGTTGTTACCGGAACGAAACCCAAAAATTAATGTATTTACCATATGTAAATTACCAGGTCTTAAAACTTCTTAAATGACTCCATCTTAAATGTAGATAGAATGGCCAGTTTATGGAACTATCGGTATTATTTTAGGACCAACTTGGGTACATTAAACTGCAAGATTGAAATATTCCTCTTGTCAACTTGCTAAACCTCTAATATACTTTGATTTAAATGCATAGTGAATGGGTAAACAGATCACAGAAATTATTTGGGAAAATGATGGCTTATGGTAAAGAATCGATTTGTGAAGAGGCAATAATGATGAGCGATTAATAAAATTTAAGGTATATCTGTACTTCGAATAATTTTCCGTCCATATAATAATGATAGTAATTAAAAAAAAACAAAAATTAAAATTATAATTAACTTTAAAATAATTTGTACTTATTTGTTTGTTAAGTAAATTTATAACAAAGAATCCTATTCAATATCGAAATTATTTTGCTATGTATTTATTGATACCTAATTGAAATAATCTGAAAAGTTTATATATATTTAAACTTTCGTTACATAATTAGTAGATAACCTAAAAGTACACCAATTGTTCTACTAAACTTTGCACAAAAATAACTAACACCAAAATCAATGTTAATTTCGTAGATGGGCTATATTTATCTGTTTTATAAATATCTAAAGGTTTCAAAATCATAGCTACACAAATTTAAAAACCAAAACCTTTTAACCTAAGTATACAAATAATACATTTTAAAAACTACAAAAAAACAATATTCACTTTTTAATAATTATTATTTTGTGTCAAAGTACAATGATAGGTGTGTCATTTAGTACAATCCGCACAAATTTAAGTTCGACAGGAAGTCAACTAAATGGCTGTGTGCTATTTTCCAGAAATATTGAAATTCATTTCATGAAATATTTTTTGAAAATAAAGTGTGGGTTTTTTCTAATTTATATGCGTGTACGGTACATAATATTTCGCCTTCAAATTTTGGAATTGTCTTCACATAACTGAATTACATGATTTCTACTTACGATGGTATAGATTTGGCTACATCCGAATACAATACACTTGACAAGAGTTCAAGTTAACCTACGGCGTCAGATCTCATGTTATATTATGATTATTAATTGCATTGAGAAAAAGTTGGCAAATTGAATCACCCATTACTCAATTATGTTTTTAGCCAAACCTTTCAAGATTTGTTTAATGACAATTAATTATTATAAAGTATACTCACTAGTATTTTCCACCTTAAGCAAACCATTCGCTTTGAAAAAATTGAAATTTGTCTAAAACTACCGCAGGGGCAAATTTGTCCAATTACAATAAAATAAAACTCTTTTACGGAATATGTCAATTTAGTGTACCTACGATGAAGGTAAACGTTGGTTTGTGTTATGCATTTATAGTGAACAATGTAATGTGGTGTTTGAATCTATTATCATTTGTATCATATATGGAAATAATGCAAACAGAACGTTGATATAAACCGAGAACGCGCAGCAAATGCAGAAATATCGCGCAAGTTACATTTCATGTCCATCACGTTATATCTAAAACATGTTTCATACGCAATGGAACAAACAGGTCGTAATTGCTTAATTACATCATTACATACAAAATAATCAACGACCTGCTGAAGGGAACGCATGACTAAGGGCTACTGAGGTTAATTTATTCTTACTTCAATATTATATTTGAACATAACCAATTAATTATGATTGTTTCAGCCAGTTCCATGTGAATAAATAAATCCTTCCCCCAGGCGATATATGCTGAAATGCAGCTGAAACTAATTATTTGACTGGTAGATTTCAAGAAAATATATTTTCAGCTATCCCATGGCCCATGCAAAGCGTCACTCATCCAGATATCATTTTTCATATTTCATTTTTAAATTAAGATAATAGATCGATTTTGTTTCATTAAAATAATTTTGTAATTATTAGTGAGACTTGTCAAAAACTGATGCGGTACAAAATGCCATGGGTGCAACATGGCAATCCGAGGTGTTTGATAAAAAATCTACTATTAAAATACTCCAACCAACATTATCATTTAGATATATGAAATATACAAGCGTCACGTTATATATGAAGTCTAAAACAAAACCAACATTTAACTAAAATATAGGCAATTTTGACGGGTAAAGGTTGACATTATCGACACATCACCAGTTAATGCTGATATCATGTTTCATAAAGTTTAAAATGAACAGATACCATAACATATTCTAATAGAGTCATTACGCATGAATAAAACATTGTTGAAAAATACTATTGACGCAGTGTTTGCTGCTATCCTCTACTGCTGACCACATTTGAATATTTTCATCCTCAGTACGAAGTATACATTTGCGTAATGTGGTCAGAAAGTCCTTTCTTCTTACTTACTGTAATCCTAGCAAGTAGTTTGTTTTTTGAACAAGGAAAATGCGTTAATATGCGTATATTAGAAGACAGATCAGATGTGGTTGACATTAATCCTTTGTGGGCGTTTTCAATCGATGTCGCTGTGAACTATTTCGATATTCTGGATACCACTCTAATATGGAGGTATAATTACTTATCTTCAGGCCCGAAATATTCAAAGTTCGAAGGTAATATTGTCGTTCAAACGCTCCAGGGTTCTAATGACACGAAATATGGATCCCGAATCAGACAATATATTATACACGTTGAGAGAATAATGGACATGGAACGGTTCCTGGAAACTGCAAGTATACCCGATTTTGATAATACTGGAAAATTTATCGTCGCGTGCTCTGCCAAGCAACAATGCCAAGCGGGCTTTTCAGTTATCTTGGCAATACAGAGTTACAAATATTATTTTTCTTAGTACGAATGATGGCGATTGTATCGACGTCTACACATATTACCCAATATCAAAAAGGAGATGTGAAAACATAAGACCGACGAAGTTAATTACCGCTTATAAGAACCAGAGTTTAACAGGATTAAAATTGTTTGCAGACAAGTTTCAAAATTTTCACCAATGTCCTTTAATAGTTTCAACTTTCGAAAATCAGCCGTTTATGGAGATAAATTCAGATTCACCGGATGGGCACGTTTCACTTGATGGTATAGATGGTAAAATATTATCCGTTATTGCAGAAAAATTGAATGTTTTGTTGACGATGATTGTTCCAGAAGATAATAAAGGATACGGAACCCTTGAGGATGGAGTATGGACCGGTTCCTTGGGCGACGTAATGTATGGACGAGCGAACATGTCAATGTGTTCGGATAGTTTAACTCTCGACAGATATATAGATTTTCATAATTCGTTTCCCTACAAAAATGTTGATATAGTTTGGGTCGCACCGCCTCCCGCCATGAAACCATTGTGGGAGAAATTGCTTTATCCATTTCGATATCAATTAAGAATAGCACTATTTCTCACTTGCGTAATAATGTATTTCATTACCATCTTAACCAGGACCACTTTTAGATACTGCATTCGATAGAGTTTTAACATCGATATTCAAAAATTCTGACATTCCATGGACGGAAATATTGTTGGGACATCCTGTTTCAAATTTTCCCAGAATTAAGTTTTTATCCTCTATTTTCATAATGTGGATATGGTTTAGTTTCTTTATTAGAAGTTCATACCAAGGGGCTCTAGTAAATAGTTTAAAAGAAAACTATTTCTTTCCAAGTTTAATCACTTTCGAAGAAGCCCGAGCTTGCGTTGGAGCTTACGGAGGCGTGCGTCGTATGAGTTTGTTCTATCAGGATGAAAAGCATATTATTGATAAGTATGAAATACTTAAGAAGTCAGATGTGGAATCTGGAATTTTCGAGATAGCGAGTGGAGCTTTAGATATGATGTTCGCCGAAAACTTGGAAGCAACGTTTTACTTATTAAAGAATTTTACAATAGACCAACGAGTTACAATATTATCTGAGAAAATTGTATCTAGTCCTTCCGTTATATACATGCCACTTTACTCACCATTATCCGATATTGTAAGCGGCATATTAAGAAGTATCCAAGAATGTGGAATCGACATAAAAATTCGAAGAGATTACGAAACAAAAGTCAATCTTGCTCATTCAAAACACAAGAATCACGAGGACGAATTGATATTAAACTTACACAATATGCTGGGTTGTTTTGTTGTATTATTATTTGGTTCAACCGCTTCACTGATTGCATTTATAATTGAAATCATTGTGTATAAATGTAAAACTCATAATAATTAAATAACGAATATTGCTCTTTATTGAATTTCACACAAAACGTATTTTTGTCAAATAACTAAAAACTAATTTTAGGAAATTTTACTATGAATCAAAATATTATTATGTCTCCACAATTTTATAATATCACAGTGGGACATTACTTAACGTCCTTGTATTTTTTTAAGTATAAGGTTTAACTATGGACTTTAGGAAAGGGTTACTGAGTAATGTTTTCACATTTCAAATACATGTCTATAAATAAATGGTGGATATCGATTTTGATTTATAAAAAAATATAATTATCAATTCGACATATATTTTTTTCTATACCTTATCTATACATATAATGAAATTGTTACTGAGTGAATTCTCTATATTGAAAATATTTAAAAAGGAGTGATTGATTTAAGATATAAAATAATAATACAAGTATTAAGTTAATTTTTGTCTATATTCTTGTATGTTAATTTCAGCAAAATCAACAATATATATATATATTTATATATATATATATATATATATATATATATATATATATATATATATATATATATTATTTTCCATAAGAACGGAATAGGTAAGTGTAGTTAGCTAAGCAATGTGAAATGTAATTGCAATAAACCCCACAAGCTAATTAAGAGTGCTTTTTGTACAAACTGCATTACTGTATATTTTATGACATAAAATTTAATAGGTGTTTTGTTTAATTGAAACAAATTTCTTTACTTTCTTTTTTTATGATTCTCTTCCATTAGATGGGACGCGTTTGGTATTCTGTATTTCTTTATTAATTTAATTTTTTTTCATTAAAAACAAATAAAGCCAGAAGTTATATTTACGTCAAACATGCATATAGTGAACATAGATATATGCACATTTTAATTTCTATGTAATCTACGTATCGTAGCTAGTTTACACTCTTTATGAAGAAAAAAAATATTCATTTGTTACGTCTCTAGTTCTTTGTATATATTGGTATACCTTTATTATACCCTGACTGTTGATATTTAATAAACATGTTATTGATCTAGAAACACAACATTGAAATAATACTCCGTTGGTATCTTTTCTTTACTAGGAAATTATATTTGTCATTGGCAATTCAGTTAATATAGTAATTTGTCGGAGCTACTTCACAAGAGCTGTGTTCATACACATCAAATCATTTAATTGTTTGACAATTGATATTTATTTCAATCTGCTCCTCTGACAAGTTTCGGCTTAAACAACCAATATATATCAAAGTAGCTAACAAAATATCGATGTTATGTCATTATTAAGTTTGTAAGTTTTCGGTCTGCGAATTGTGTGATTATTGTGTCAGTTTACATAGTTTGTGGAGTGGTGCATTCCTGAATTATTCCTTCACCCCATTTCCTCACACTATATACTTCTTCTGTACACTCTATTATTTCACACTATACACTTCACACACAATCTAAACTTAGGAACTTTTGTTAATGATTGACTCAACTGACATATTATGTTTTTAATTTTTGATTATTATATTATATGACAACGAGCATTATAAGTTTCTTTACCGTTTATTAAATATATATATATATTCTAGTTTTTTCTGCCTTTATATAAAAAAATATATACAAAACAATGTATTTAATAAAAAAATTCCGCTCTTGATTATTTTAATTAGCAAAATTTATTTGATAAATATAATTAATACTGACAAATGGCTGTCAAATACCGAAATTAAATAATGTATGTACGTTTTCCTATTCCTTTTTAATTTTTTAAGTTTCTTGTGTTTATTTTTTTTATTCATAAATTTGTATTTCTATTGTCACATGCAGTATTGAGTTAAAAAAATGACGGCAATAAGAGTAAAAATATTTTACTAAAATTCTTTGCAAAAACATAATTTGCTACAAAATATTTTGGGAATAAATATTTTATGAAAATTATATCATATAATCATATCGTAATTATATCATATGTTACTTGTAATTACACATTATTAATAATTATATTATATAAAAACCAATAATTACAAATTTTCATTAATGCTGACCTGCACTTGTTCCAAAATAATTATAAAACATTTCATATAGTTGTCTTTACTGAGTTCGATTTCATTATCCACTGTGTAAATGACACCGTCTCGACAATTTGTTAAATGATAGACATTGTTAAATAATAGGCTTCATATTTACATACTAAATCTATGAATTAATCATTCTAAATAATATTTATAATTACAGTGGTCCTTACTTTAGACATAATTTTTGCTTATTTTATATCTCAATATTAGAGAATTGAATGCCATATTTTGGTACCTGATATCCATACAACGTAAAATGCTTTTCATGTATGTATTTATGTTTACTTCTGATACGTTATTTAGCAAATCAGATGTATCTCACATATTTTCCTAATTAATTGATACAAAAACCTTAATTTTGACTAATCAGTTACCATTAATAAAACTGCCCTTTCTAAAAATATGGGCTTCTCATGGAAATATTGGTGCCAGAACCTCAAAAGGTTGGATTTCTGCCTGTTGGTACGCGGAAGGTATTTTATTTCCCTTCTACCACCCACAGGATCCCACAGGTAATGTTCCCCGATCCGCCACCTGAGAAACACAACGTCGTGCAGGATATAAAAGCAATTCTCGAGGCCCTATGAGAGTCTATTTCTCTGGATGTCGATGACAAATATAGTAGACTCGTTATCTTCTGCGATTCCAAAGCTGCCCTGGAAGCGATACTAAATGGAAAACACACAAGTCGTGCAGGATATCCATCATCACTTAAAGGAAATTTGCCACCAAAGCAAAAATTGCACTTTCCAATGGGCAACTGCACATGTGGGAATAGAATGAAATGAGGATGCAGATAGATTAGCGGAAGGGATCAGAAACTTCATAACTTTGTGACTGATACATAACTGAAATATCATAATTTTCGGACATGCTAATGCCATTGCTAGATATGGACTGAAAGAAAACTACATCAAAAAGGAACATCAAGTATGCGTCTTTAATGCACATAGAAATATTACTAAAACTATTTCCAGACTCAGAACCAAATACCTAAGTGGAAAGACTATAACTACAGTTTGCTCTAGATCCTATAAATTATGTCGAAATTGTCTAGGGGAAAAACTCACTCCGCAGCACATTCTCAACTACCCAGCCATCATTAAAAGTCTACAGGCTATCGACGAATTTCCATTTCAGTGAAATCTCTACAACAACAAAATTGTGAGTAGTGCCAAAGCTGTAATCTTGGTACACGGATCAATCTGAGACTAATTTGACTTCAAACGGACACGACACTATAAATCTCATACTCGAGTGCCTATTTGAATAGTCTTTCTATCCGTCGATTTATTCTTGTTGTACGTAACATAGTACGAATTAGAAATTATTTGTGGGAAGAAATAAAATGTTTAATATCTGCCTTTAGCCTAAGGAAATGCTACAAGAATGGGGTAGGAATATTTGGAAAATTTTTAACACCCGTTACAACCGGCAATAAAAATCTAAGTACGATTACTTCACTTACTTGGTTATCGGGAATGTTACAAAATATTTAAATAAAATTTTAGGAAAACAATTAGTTTTGCATCATAAATTAAATTAACTTCCGTAGTCTACGCCTTCGTAGCGATTTGACGGGTCATTAACTCTAAGCACAGGAAGGTTCCACAATTACTTCCTTCAAGGTTTATTGCAGGAGATATTTTATCCTTATAATATTTTCGACTTGTTTTTGGGTTATTTTATCTTGATAAAACAGATTCGAAATAAAATTTATCCTAATTTTTATTCCATAAAAATGAGTAAAGGATAATGTTATTGGAAAATATGTTCATGCATTATTTTAATAATTTTATGTTTCATATAAATTTCCACATATACACACCACCATGACAACTTCGAGAGAAGTGAAGGTGATTCGCAGTAACACGTAATACACCTCGTACAATTGTTTCAATGGGATTACACTTTTAATGATTACACGTTGTGAAAAGCAGCTATAATTCGTAGTAAATATATTTCGTGACTTAGTGCGATAGAACTACTATTACATTACTTTAATTAATTAAATATAATCACGTTTTATTTTCTTCTAACAGATGATTTTGTTTGGCAACCTATTTGATTGTTCCTTACGCCGTTTTGCATTACGTCCTTTCAATTTGAATGGAATATTTTAATTGACCTGATTAATAATAGTTTCTGTTAGTACGATTTATAAATGTGATGAACTATTTGGTTTCATCTGATTTTTCCGTCTCTAAAAATTGACGAAATGAAAATCTAAATTCCCTCCTCTTACAACTTATGAACAGTACATAAAAGGTAATTCAAGTCACTTACTTGATGATAGTTGAAATGTTCTTCCTATTTAGTAGCATTTATATTTCGTTTTACGAAAGTATTAAATGGTCTTTACCTATTTAATCTAAACACTACATTCGAAAAGGTAATACGAATTTATTATTTCTGTAAGTAATTTTAAGTCTAAGTAATTTTACCTCAACTAAATGTAATACTTAGGCTGATGAAAACTGTATGAAAATAAGGTAAAGTATTAATTCTGTCTATGTTTAACTAAAATGATTAAATCTGACAATGCACAAAGGGATATGACGCCGTCTGAGGAGGAAAAGTCAAATGAGAAACAAATGAATAGAAGTTTAACCAAGAATAATCTATTTAATTAAAATATAATGTTATTAATAAGTGTGATTTATAAGAAATATAAATAATAAAATCTCTTTATGCGTACCCCCATGTAACAAGAGAATTCCACATAAATTCCATTTAAGGTAATTTTCTGAAACTGTTCAGCATAGTTATTTGGCTTACTTATAATTTGGCCCGCATATACCCTTAATTGTTAACCCTAAAAATATGTATGTTACATATTTTGTGCGGGGAAATGAAATCTTAGAAAAACCGTTCTATATCTATTTAATGCATAAACTTTTAAATCTCATAGTTTCAGAGATTTTGCTTTAAACATCGTATAAATATATTCGCCCAATATTGATGAAACTATGAAAGTTAAAATAATGAAAAAAGCGTTACAAGTAATCTATATAAAGTTTAAAGTAACGTTATAAAGCTAACGGAAATTTCTCTTTAAAGTAATCATATTAAAATTTAATTCTATTTAATTTAAATTAGGGTGAAAAGCATCCATCTGAGTTTATACGAGTATATATATTTAAAAATGCAGAAATTCGTCTTCATATGGCGTCAGAAAATGCTAGTAACAGATTTATAAAGACTTTCTTTGTGTGTATAATAGTTGGTAAAAAGCATCTTCGTCAAATATTACGTGGAACTATACAGGTTAAAAACAACTTAAAATATTTAAAAAAAATTCCGCTTATACGTTTTTTTGTTAAAGAATATCTTATAAGAATTATAATTGTGTTTTTTTTATATGGTGTGGGATAGTTCTAGAAATATTGCTGAAAATTTCCAAAAACATTTTCTTGGAACTCTTTCGAATAGAAATTTGAAATATTGCAATGTGAAAAATCATATCAATTTTATATGTTTCAATGGTTAAACACTCAAAAATATTCGATGCTAAATTTCACATTCAAAAGAAAAACACTTCTCTAAAGAGCTGCTGATTCTCTACTGGTTCTCAAAGAAAAGTGTAAACTGAATATATTGGCACGCAGACTGAATTACACCATATGACACTGCCATATGATATTACACCATTGTAATTGGTGAATAAAATGAAAACAGCACAAACTTTTACGGTTGAATACACACCTAGGCTACTTTTTTTGCTGATTAAGAGGCAGCCCTGTCGTATATTTTAACATGTTAATCTCTTTATTTCAGTCTGTTGCTAGAGGAAATGAAAAAGCATGCGTATGAGTATGCGATGATATTTTATATACCATAGGTCAGAAATATTTCAATATATAATAAATATGGTATGCAAACGGAAAGGCTGGAAAATATTGTTCACCAACCAATCGCTTGAAAAGAAACCAATCGCTTTCTCTTAGAACACCGACGAGCGCAAGTCGCGCCACTTCTTTTTATAGACATAATGTGACACTGATTTTCGACAAACTCATGTGCTTTTGAAGTATAAGCAGACTCTCTTCTGGATAAAAGAAAACCAATAGAGCAGGGTTTCCCAATCTTTTTTTTGTTGAGGCTCCCCGGACTATAAATTATAATTTCATGACCACCCCCCTTTACTTTTTTGTATTTTTCGATTTAATTTAATTTCGTTATCCATTGTGCAATTACATAACAAGGGGACGCCGAACGCTTTGAGTGTAAATTAAACACCTACAGTTTGTGTTTGGTCGTGCATTAAACGCCACATTTGGGAGTCAGCGGTCGATGAAAGAGGTTCATCGATAATAATTTTAAAGTTATTTACGAAAACGGGGAATATAATCAGTTACATATGTATTTGTATTAAAACTTTTCAATTCGTACAATTTCACTAGCATAAATCATAATTTTATTTAAAGATTTTAAAAGTCAATACATATCACGTGAATGAATTTGCAAAAGTACTTTATTATAAACCCTGGGTTTCGTTGTATTACAACATCTTCAGGCGGGCTATTAGCAAAGACCTATTAGCAATCTTTGCTAATAACCCACCTGAAGATGTTGTAATAAAAGGAAACCTAGGTCGTGGTAAACAACTTAAAGAAAGTAGAAATAATACTGCATCACGTAGTTTCATTCAATTGTGAATAATGAATTTCTTCAAAATAAACGCCAAATATATTCAATAAGAGTCTATTGTTATGAGTTACATTCAAATTTGAAGACAAAAAGCCGTTCGGTGCATATATATATATATATATATATATATATATATGTGTATATATAATCTTGAGGATAATTAGTCGTCATACGCGCACGGAAAATTACACAGATAACTTACTAAAGGTCGAATTGTAAGCATTATTTTCATGGTTCTTCATCAAAATAAAATGTATATGCAGTAAATGAAAACATCGAAACGCGAAAAATGACGAAATGTTTAATAGACCAAAAACCAATGTTGTTATATTAATCTATAATATATAAAACAGTCGAAAAAGTGAAATAATATTTCAACAGCGGCGAAGACTTTGGAGGAATGTTAATAAAAACTATGTTTGTAGAGATATTGAGCTGTATGTGCTTAATAACTTGCCAAGGACTACTTAGGATAGATTACCTTATCATCCTTTTCAGATTTAAAAATATACGTATTTTGTAGAAATTGAAAATAAAATTACAATGACAAAATTAACAAAAATCTATGAATACCGCCATCTATGAAAGATTCTTAAAACTACAAGGCACTGCGGAAGAAAATATCAAAGATAGTAATCGATATCGAGCGTAATAAATCGAATCATCATCGTCGTGTTTCCTAATTAAAATAAAATATATGTGTAGCGAAAAGTTTTTTTAGTGTGAAGTTCTTTGCGGCTAAAACGGGTTCAAAGTAGTATAAAATGTAAATTAGCAAATAGCATAACAACTATACCATCCATGATTATTAAATTGATAAAAACAAAATATTGTGAAAAACTAAAATTACGATGCAAAAATTTATCACCAAAAATCTATGGACAGCGACATCTATGAAATATATCCTGGAACTACATAGTACGCTCGATAGATAACGCCTAAGATAGTAATCGATATTGCCGATAGGGAGTAGTAAATCTAATAGTCAATATCATATCCGTGTTCCGTAATCTAAATAAAATATATGAGCAGCGAATACCCCTTCAAAAAGTAATTAAAATGTAAAAAAGGCATAAATATAAAATATTCTTTCTGCTGAAACGAATTGAAACAGGTGCAAACCAAATACAACTGAAAAAGGGAAAGAATATACAGCATAACGTGGCCAGAACCCAACAAAAGCGGTAACAGACCATGGTTATAGAAAAACTGGAATATCCTCAAAATTTGCCAAACATTAAAGTGGAACTGTCAACGTTTTAAAAGTGAACGGTGACTCTGTGTGTATTTCATGAGGAATAAAATCAAATTACGATAGGAAAATGTTACATAAGAGTCTGTAAATAGCGTCATCTATACGAAGTTTTTAGAACTACACAGGCAGCGAAAATGTCGAAAATCGGAAATTTGGTCACTGCTTCTCAATACCTTTCACTGAATTCTCCACTTGCATTCAACGGTTCGTTCCGTGTTTATCTACGTGGTTCATCACGTTAGACAACGAGACTACAGGTGCGTTATGGTCGTTTGGGGGTCGTCCAGATATTATTCTAAATGACAATTTGTCCATCAAGTCTCTGTAGACGATAAACTTCAGAACTAAGGGTACATTTATAAGTACTCACATATATAATACAACTATTCCATCTACATTAGACAGATTAAAAGTTATTGTAAACTATGAACCTTAAATTGTTGTTTTCGAGAATCTTTAAGTAAAAGATACGATTTTGAAATTTCTATTTCCTCTGTTGGTGGAAATTCTGACGAAATAACGTTTATAAATAATTAGATTTTTTTCATAATAATCTCAAAACAAAAAAGATTTATACTCTTGTACTATTAAATAATAATTATTACTTTAGCTGTACCAAAACCATACTTTAAAATAACAATTAAGAACAGAAATAAGAAACACGTTGTTGCGCTTGGCTTCACAGGACACACTGTGAAAAAGTGAACGACTACGTTTAAAATTCCCCCTTCCCCATATTATATACGCATACGTATAAATATGGAGCTTGTAGTAGAGGACCCATGCATGGATACAAGCGCCAGGTGAGCACTCCGCTTACCGAGCAGGTGCTCTCTCATATTTTATTTTTCTCTAACCTTCAAATATATATTTGACGCCTGACTAAACTATATCGGTAGAAAGACTTCTACTCATATTTTAAGCAAGAATTTTAAGTAGAAAAATACATATTATACGTAGATTTTTTGGAAAACGGTGTTTTTATATATATTTTAAAATCTACACTTACATTAACAATTAAAAAATTGCTTTACCCAGAATATATTTTATTTAAGCTTGTATTATAAGTCTATGTTGGTTTTGAGTTTATTTAACAACAAATTTCCCTAATTTCGAATCGAAAAAATGTTTTTCCTTTCGTTAAATTTTACCACTAATTGAATTTATTAAATAAAGGCCTAAAGGTCATCTTAAAGTACACATTTCATGCTTCAAAACAGGCACCTTGTTAAGTTTCAATATCACATTTTAAACTGAAGTTGGTAGTGGCCTAAAAATTAAAATTTGTTATTTTTTATAATTATTCAGTATTTTGGGACTTGTATTTTTTAAATAAAATTTTACGTTTTACGAAGCAGATCTATCAAGCACAATGAGAAACTGAATTAACAGGATTAAAGGCCAAGAATGTGTTTTCAGCAACCCACAGATTATAAAATATTACTCAATATTTAAGCACATGTCTTGGTCTCCTTTAATAATATCATATCATATCGCATAAGATTTAAAATACTAAAGTGTAAACATTGAGGGCAAAAAAAGTCAATATTTCTTTAAGGCAACATGATTTTCAAAATATAAGAGTGCATAACGTTATAATTAGCCATTTTGTTAATTTCACAAATACAGGAGCATCTTTTTATGAAGTGGTTCATAAATAGCTGTAAGAATGTACTGAAATATCGTACTGTCTCTAATATGTGTTCACTTTGATATTTAACTTGAATATTTTGGAATATATTTACCAATAAATTAAACGGTTTTTCAAAGATTATTTGATAATAAACACAAGTGGAACTTCGTTCCTTTTGATTTGTGAATCATTATTATTTATCTGTCAATTTATATTAAAGTGGAAGATGTAATTTTTTTAATAAAACTGATGCACTCAGCTGACGAGTTATAGGCTTTAATTATTTCCAGATAAATAAGAAGACAAACTTAATCCTCATTATGTGAGGTAAAATATCTCATACCAGGACATTTCCCATGGTACTAATATTATTTTCAACATTAATGTATAACAATTTATTGGAAAAAGTTAGAACGTATTCCGATAACCAGAGCACCAGTTGTGATGAGACCTATTTATCCCACCAATTGAAATGCAGTTGAATAGTTTGCTGTATAAACTTATTAATGTTTACTTAAGCCGTTAATATTTTTATCAGTAACTTTTTACTGTTCGCTTAAAAGAGGACGGAATGAATTATTTACACAATAGTAAGTCTGTCAACTTAATTTAACATAACCTTAATCATTGAAAATATACAATCAAATAAGAGCAAAAGCTTGATATTAAAAAAAACTGGTGTTCACTGTGTACGAAACATACATTGCAAAATAATACTAACACTTATTTGAAAATAAGTGCAACAATGTTCTTTTTTTCACTTTCATTACCTATAAGTTTATTATTTGTATAGCACAAATATTCCGTCTCGTTTAAACGTCACGCTAGAAATATAGCCGTATATCGTCTGTGTCAAATTTAAACTGATTTATTGCAGATAACTCTTCAAGACATTATAAAATAAACGACAGGTAATGAATAGCATATATTTATATAGACGTCGTACGTGTCCAAATATCGGATGTTTTTCAAAATATTTTATTCTCCTGAGTTTTGGGAGATTGACGGCCAGGGTTGTCCATTTTTCTTCTCCAACATTTCATAAATAATAATAATTCATAATAGTAAAATATCCGTGTTATTTTTATGTTAATGACACCATTTAGCGTAACACTTTTGTTAATTAATCTAGTGATTGTAGAACAGTGTTTAATAATTTGATGGGTGAAGTACAATGAGTCGTGAATAGTTGTCCACTGATTGAATATATATTAGTGCCAACTATATTTTAACTGTCAAATTTGTTTGTTTTCAAACATTCTCTTTTGGAACGGAAGGAAGTATAGATGCATGTCACATTTCATTTTCATGCTCTTGTTGAGCTCCGTGTACTAAATTCTTTGTTATATTTAAATGAAAAATTCCAAATGTCATTTTTTAAGTTACTTTATAATTAGACATCTTTATAATTTGTCTCAAGTCACATTTTTATAATTTAACGATTTCTGTTTTTTTTTTGCGCTGATAATGCACGTATATACATTTAATTAATGGACAGAACGGCGTGGAGTAAAATTCTGAAAAGAAATCCATTATAATGTGAAGAGGGCTGTAAAAATAATAAAAGAAAAAGATCAAAATTTAGGGTTTGAGGAAATATTTGCTGGTCTCCTCAATATATAGTACGGTAAGGCATAAATTACCTTATTAAATAAGGTTAGGACGTGAGTATGTCGATATCAGCTTATGATTTCCGATTAAGCTAATATTTAGTACCAGCTGAACTTCACGTGAAATCACACAGATAGACACATACCTATATATATATATATATATATATATATATATATATATATATATATATATATATATATATATATGTGTGTGTGTGTGTGTGTGTGTGTGTGTTTATACATTAATCAAGAGTCTATTAACAGACACAAACATGACACCTGGTCCTATAAATATCATTTTACTATTTGTGCTCCCCAACTGTGTAAGAATTGCCAATTTATGACAAATACGTGTTTGTATATGTATATGTATAAATTCGTTATTTTTATTGATAGACTGCCGATTTATTCGTCGTTAGTTTATCTGTTAGTTTGTCGTTTTATTTAAATTTCATTCAGGATCTGTTGCAGTCTTTTCAATACATAATATATTTAATTACTTGGTACTTGAGTTAATTGGAAAAGATTGCTCCTGCAGTAATAAATCGGTGTTATGTACTTTTAAATTAAAGACAATCGATATAGAAACTTATTAATAGGGAAAATTTTACTTTTATCCTGTCGATGAATGAAAAACTGAAAACTCCACAAAATTGAATAATAAACTTTTTGTAAATATCTCAGTTACTCGGAAACCTATAATTTCTTTACTGTAATAAAAAACATCAAGAGAAATTTAATTAGTCATGAACTGATAAAACATGCAAAATTTTAGGCATAGGCAGGGCATGGCAGCCTCGACGGATTTTCTTGGGTTTGTAATTATATCAAAAGGTTCTTATTTTCTTTTAGTTGGGGGGTTTTCAAAAAAATTATTTACTCGTTTTTCATTTACTACTCAGCGTCTTAGTGACAAATGAGAATTTCACAGCTAGTATATCTTAATTTTAAATGAATTTTTAGAAATGCCTTGTAAAATACTTCAGGAGAAATAAATTTTAAAAATTTACCCAAGATTATTTTAGAATTGCCTTTGGTACTTTTATTTTTTTAACTTTTATTAGAATTGCCTTTGGTACTATTATTATATTTTATATTACGAAATTAATTTTTAAAATTCTATTAATATTTATTTTGTTGGATTTTATTTACTCGTCTGTAGAAAATTGTACTTATTCAGCATCGTGTCGTTGTGTGAGCATCTATCTAAACAAATATGTAACTAACTAGTTTGTTTCTAACAATTAGAGGAATATCTTGAAACGAGTAAACTAAGTTTTATATTGATGAGGTGAAAATATCTGACCTTCGTTTTAACAACACATACTTCTTACATGACTTCAGATTTTAAAATATTATCTTGGGTTTAAACTCTCGAAAACTGCAAAATGCGTTCAAAACCATTTTAAAGCTAGATAGTATTATTACCTAATTCAATTTCAGCATACCTATTTAAATTTCCAAAAATAGAAGTAAATATACTGTATTTAGAAGAACGAACTTTATCTATTCATTCGTATTGGAGGGAAACCAGAGTTACTTTATCTGTTAACTATATCTAAATTCTGTCTGATGAATCTAACCGTTATTTCTGCACGCAGGAGAAGTGTATTGTAAATATGAATAACAATATGATTTATAAAATGAACGAATATTGAAATTAAATTCAGAGTTAAATCCTAATTGCCCAATAAAATCCCAGTAATCTATTGTTTTCAATGCAATCAGTAACAGAATGATGGAGCGCTACGCGTCATAACCTGTATTAAAAGTCCAGACGACTGAGGTGTGAAACCTTTTCATTAAACAGGAAGTATAGAAATGTTGTTTATCCGGACTCTCACAAAAAGGTAAACACTCTATAGGTATACGTATTTACTTATCACTGAAATTAAAATTAGATTGTATATATTTTTAAATTGGAAATACATATGTCTAATAATAAATACATATATGAAATAAGGAGATTCTTCAAAATTTCTATTAGATTATTAGTTCCGCGATGGCGATTATGGAGTTTAACCGGTCGTTATTTTAAATTAAATAAATATGTTATTAATTTGAATGACCTCACAACAAGTGTATATATTATATTCAAAACAAAAGTTTCGTATTATCTTGAACTTAGTAAAGCCTTTTTGGCATTAGAGTTTCTAAAAGTGAACACAGTAATTGGATATTAGATAAATTGAATATTATATATAACATCGCGTTTATAAACAGAGAATGGCGGTATATCATGCCAGTTGGCATTATTACTAATTATATTTACTGCACTTAGTTTTCACGTTCCCGATTATAACAAAATTATTAGAATTTGACATTCCTCGTTCGTGAAACGAGATGAGATGTGCTATTAAGTGACGGCCGGATGGATTACAGGCACATCGACAAAGCAATACTACTTGCATGCAGTTTGCGAGAAATGTCGTACAAAACAATAAATATAGCTGTTATTTTCAGCTTAATAAAAACGAATTTTAAATTTTAAATCAAACTAAAATCGCTCTAGCTGTTCACAAATCGGTTAATCGGAATTTCCCGAGGTCGAATTTTCGATTTAAGGGACAGATTTAGCAAATAGGTGAAAATAGGTGTTTGATTTCGCACAATACTCAATTACTACCAAAGTTAAACGTTATATTAAAATGCCGGGGCGTAGAATGGCCTTTGTATCATGCGATATTGTTTTAGATTATGTTTCAAGTATATAAACAAATCTCAAAGAAATCTCGTTTACCAAAAAGGCACTCCGCTCTTTTGTATATTAAAACAAAGTTCTCAAGATATATCGATTTGCAGTTCATTGTGTCTATTCTTAATTAATGTACTTTCATTCTCGTGTGTAGATTTAACTATGACATAAATATGAACCCTTTGGTATTAGGTCAAAGTTGCTGATTTTTTATGTCATTCCGCGAGCAAAAGTTCTATACTAGCTTTTATAGAAATAAAAACGATTATTATCTCCGGTGCTCACGCGTATTTTAAATTCAGTACCGTTTGCGCTTGCAAACCGTGAGGAGATGTGGTTTATACGCTCTTCGTCAGCTTGTGCCATAGATTTATAACGCGTAAACGGCTTGTACACAGTGTAAGTTTTATATTGTATGTTACGATAAAATGACAAATTACGTATAAGTCATTATTTCATAGTATTTTTATGATACATTTGAAATGCATAATATTTTGTACCACTTTGTAAATTAGTGGATAAATTCGTTTATATTTTGTATATTTTCAAATAATAACGGGAAAATGAAAGATTTCTTACAGATGTCCAGTATCGAGAGCAAAAATGAAGAAAACATTTATTATATGCCCTAAACAAAAGGTTTGTAGAAATTTTATAACAGGCGTAATAAAAAATTATTAAATATGGTCGTATTTTTTAAGTAGTAAATCGATATTTTGCTTTTACTGAGTATTACAGATTACTGGGTATTATATTACGGATGTACATTTTAGAATTTCATTGTATATGTAAAGATGCATATTTTTTTTTAAATATTAAAGGTTTAAGTTTTTTACATGTAACTGTAAGTTCAATATTGTATTTTATTGAATATTGTAATAATTCTGTTTTAGTATTTTTAGTGTTCCATACCAAAATTTTAAAAACAAAATACTTGTTATTCAGTATCAGTCTGTTTGTATTTTACAACCGTTTATCGTGTGAACGCTGATTTAGAAAGCTGACATAAAATTTGACATGGTTATTAGCTTTTGGTATATACGAAGACGTAAAACAAAAACTTTAATTCGGGTAGATTTGCAGAGAGGGGGTGGGGGCAAATTAAGGGTCAACAATTGTTTTTATCTTGCTCATTATGTGGGATATAAAATGAATGTCGGTAAAAGAGGGGTTTAAAAATATTAATAGTTTTAGACCCTATGCAATTTTTTTTAAAAGTCGTAAAAATTATTCTCCAACCACTAGAAAATTATTCTAATTATCTCAGATAAAGCAATTGCATAATGCTAATTTCGTATTATTTTATTAGTTTTTTGTTATTAACATTGAGTTGCAAATTTGACTGATGCAGTATTATTTTATCATTAGAAGAAAATAAAAGTTATAATTGTTGCAGGAAAAATACTACAGATGGATTTCAAAATAATGTTGCCACCCGCAACATTAGCAAGTTTGAAGGAGAAGCGTTATGTACATGGAAAGAAAATGTAAGTGTGATATAATGTTCCTGAGTTAATTTATAATGTTTGTGTGTCACATTTCACCACCAATCTGATTGAGCCTATTAATTTCATATGATATCCAGGTCTAGTCAGCAGATAATGAATCAAAGGGTAATTTCGTGTGTTAATTTACATACACACACACACACATACACACACACACACACGTATATATATATATATATATATATATATATATATATATATATATATATACATATAGTATGTATGTGTGTGTGTGTGTGCTTTCGGCTTTGATATTTTGGCTGTAATTCCGACTATGTTTTTTATGTGTTTATTGTAATTCGGCATCGCTGAAGTTCATAACAGCTAAAGCCAACTATTTTAAAAATTGTAAATTGAGTTATTGATTGCACCTAATCACAATTTTATCGCACGTAAACTTGTTTCCCACAATTAACTTTACGCTTCATTTACAGATACCTTTAAATCCCAATGTTGAAACGCATGAGGAAACAACAGGAAATGGTATTGTGATTGAAGGCAGGAGGATATTTAATTTACGCATTTTGTTAATCTTATGAAAACATTTCTACCCACGGAAATATGGATTGTAATTTAAGTCATATCCAAATTATTTCGGATACTCATATTGGATTAATCTCAAAATTTAGTTTGATACAATAGAATTACATCACGCTGCTATACCTAGTATTATGTCGGTAAGTTCTGGTCGTGCTCATCTACAAATTCTTACCGCTGCTTTAGAAATTCCGACTATATGTCCCAAATTATACGTATCTATACACGATACTGTGTGTGAGTGGTGGGAGAAGACCGCGGCATATTGTACGGCAGAAACTGCCAAACAAGAAGCGGATTATGCAATATCTATTGGTAATATTAATAAGTATGGAATACCAATGATCACAGTAGTTGCTGACGGATGTTGTTCAAAAAGATTATATCGGACCAACTGTTCCACTTTATCCGCTGCAGCTATTACTTTAGGTCGTAAATTTAGAAAGGTTTTATATTTAGGAATAAAAAATAAATATTGCATGATTTTTACTCGTTCTGTTAATAAGAATGAGGGGCCTCCAGAGCAATTATGCTATAAAATCTATTCAGGTTCATCTATCGCGATGGAATCTACTATAATTTTAGAGGGATTCAAAAATTATCTTAAAGAATGCTGTATCACAAAGAATAGGATAAAATTAATGAAATACTCTTAAAGAATACAGTAAACATAATGAACAAATCAAATTAGACAACTATGTGTCAAAGAATGCAAAATAGTCGAGAAATGCGGTTTGTTCGTAGATGAAAAATGTTATTTTCTGGGGGCATCACCGGCGGTGAATAAGCACACGAAATTGTGTAGGTTAAATATCCTTTAATTTTTTTCAAATTTGAGGTAGTTGATGCCATGATAAAATACTTTTTGCAAATTGTATAAAGAAAACGATTTCATAATTAATAAAAATCATGACTGGTATTTTCAAATTCAAGGACAGTTGCACATTATCAAAATTCATATCTGCCTGTTTGCCGTCTGGATTGGCGAGAGGACACCATTTAAAGTCTATCGGATTGAAAGAGACGACCAATGTTGGAAAGATTCAAGAGAAAAAAGGTGATCGAATTTTATAACAATTATTTACTTCCGGAATTGGTAATTCCACGCATCCCAAGGTCTATGGATATACGGAATCTACCATATATCTTACGTGTTATGGAAGAAAAGAGTAAACGAATATGTCAGATAAGGCTGACTGATGATAGTTTTAGTTCTTGTTTAGTATCTTTGATTGTATTCTGCGTTATTTTATATATAAATATATATATATATTTATATATATATATATATATGTGTGTGTGTGTGTGTATATATGTCTATATATATACATATATATATATATATATATATATATATATATATATATATATATATATATATATATACACATATACATATATATAGACCGGACCGGAATTATGGCAGGGTAGAGTAAAAATGATTCGGAATAATGAAAGATAACCATGCGACTTCCATAGAAGGATGTTCATTCCACATTCTCTTCTTCTGATTTTTACTAAGTGCTTACAATCTCAATCTCAATGGTCACTGTATTATTTTGAACATTTCTTTAAAATATTTTTTCTTGTTTTTTATCCTAAAAGACTTCCGTAATAAAATAAGTCTTTTATATAATAGCTAATTTAAAATAATTAAATTACGGTTAGACTATTAATTGTATATGTAGTCTGTGAAACATAAATGTACATTAATTTCGGTCTATAATTTACTTATATCTCTAAATGGTTCGTTATTTTTTTGGTATCATGGAAACAATTTTGTGTTTCCTAGTGATTTTTCAAGGAAATCATGTATTCATAAATCTTATCTTAATGTCGTATTATTGTTTGCAACTTAAAAAAATAACCGCTTGTGAATGAAAGCCAAGATGAGAAACATATTAAATCTTGTTCCTGCTTGCCGCTTTTTTTCTTTAGGTTGTGTAAATTTTTCATAATGTTTTAACAAATTTAGAACATATGGTATTATTAAAAATATGTATATATAAAGGCTTTGTAAATTTTTAACAATTTTTTGAAGTATTTTTATTATAAACCTTAACAGGTTTTTTTTAAATTTTTTCTTATTTATCAATAAATATTGAAGTTTTCTTTCATGCGTAGTTTTATTATTTTAACTTCGTGTTGTACAAAATTATTTCATACTAGATGTCCCTAAGACTTCGTTCGCGTTTAATTAGGATTTTTTTTTCTTTTATATGTTACTCCTGGGTGTATAATATTACCATAAAAATTCTGAAAAAGGCTGTTTCGGCTTCTATTATCATTCTATACATTAAATCTATCACTCTTTTAAAATATTTTCAATGTATAAAATTCGCTTTGTTATTATTTTGTTACCTGTCAAGATATATATGCATGTATATTTATATATATATATATATATATATATATATATATATATATATATATATATATATATATTACTTGTACAATTTTAAATATTTTAATAAAAATATTTTTATATATTACAGTTATTTTCGAATTGTCAAATCATAATTATATACATGATAATAAAGAAAATAGGCTTTTTGTCTCAAGCATTGTACGATTTGTTTATATTTCTATACTAACTTACAAAAGACTATACATAAAAATAGGTACACAAAATATGTGCAACATTTTTTTAATTTTGTAATTCTCCAAATTCAATTACATTATGCGTTTTGCGTCAAAAAACCAACCTAAACCATATCCAAGTTTGAAACGGATTTCGTAACAAGAGATTTTCAAAAACATTAAAACGGAGAAATAATGCTCGGGTTTACTTCAATAATCGATATAATTTAAAAAGTGTCTCCAGTGATCCCACTGTGCCGAGCGTGTCATGTAACGCACACTACTAAGATCACACAGCACCTCCGAGGCCGGCGCGCGCGCATGTGCATTAGTGAGAAACGAAATATTTCATCGCATACATCCGACCCTTAAGTCAGTTTTCCGTACAGTTGACGTGAACGCTCTCTGTCTTGGCTAGTAAATGGAAAACATATTTATAGGTCAATTAGATGTTTGATGGTTTTAATGCGTATATTTACAATTTCTTGTCCATTTGTTAAGAATATTGTAATATTTGACAAGTAGTAATATATTACGACGTGCCCTTCGGGCTTTAACTCAAATTGACTGAAAACAAATGATGTTTGTTGTATTCTCCTCATCTTAAATAATGTATTCCTTATGTTAAAAAATTGGAAACGAAAGTGGAAGAGAGCATTATATATATTCATCTTTTGAAATAACAAAAGATGAAAAGATGGAAAGAAAAAAGATCAATTGCACTTAATTAGGTATTTTATTTAATAGTAAGTGCCGCTCACGGTATAATTTGCGAAAAAATTTATTTTAAAAATGGGGATTATGGAAATTATGACGTTTTTGCAGGAAAACTCTGTGAACTTACATATGAAATTTGACAACACCTTTGCTTGACATATCTGTCGGTTGCAAAATAGTTTTACAAATTGAATTTCTTACTTAATGAAGTTGCAACTGGCATTTGTAATGATTAAACGTTGGACGTCTTGACTTAAAATTAAAAAGAAGAAAAAGGGAGTAATTCACTTTCCCTCATTTGCACGCATACGTAATAATTTATCCAAGTGATTTTTACAACATTCAATAAATATGTTTGAGAAATAATTATAGAAACTTTATTGTATTTTCTTTCTTTTTTGTATTTATATTTTACCTTAATGACACTTGCAATGTGGGTATGTCAAGTTCTTGGCAACAACTAAAAATTTTTCCTTTCAATAAATAATTTTTTGTACATTGTACAATCCATTTTTTCAGGAAACCGGGACAACTATTTTTGATAATGTTTTTTTGGGTTCAGTGCATGAATAGTAAGCAGTCAGTAGTTTTCATAATATAATCATGTTCTAGGAAACTGTTACAATATGCTCAATCTCCTCTTTGCATAAATTTACAAGTACTCTCTGCAACGGTTTCATGCACTTTTCCCATTATCAAAGTGGAAACCGAGAGAATTTAATTCATCGTAGTTTAGCTGATTTGTTTAACTTTTAGAAGGTCGGAGTTTGGGAACTCTTGCCAAAGTTACCTAGGGATGATATAACCCCTTTGGCAATTGTGTATATACCAGGGGTGCGGAGTGCGTTACCAGACATTACACGTGGCTTGCCCTGAATATATGACCTATAAGACATCACATATTTATGAATATTTAAATAAATTATATTTTTTATATTCCGAATGCATAAACTGAATGCTACTAGAGTGTATAATAAACTAAATATACACACTTTATTACACAGAACATCGCTCTGTAAAAGTGTTTTATAAGAAACTAAAATTGGCTACGTCATTCGGGTGCCTATGTATGGGGAGAAAATAAGCTGTAACTTGTCAGTTTTACTTCGGCTATATTTAAAGTGATGTAACCCGTGTTTTGTTATGTTCATAGCGAAACCGCACCCATACACATATGTACACATAATCACTGTGTAAAGATATTCCAACTATCAAATACCAGCCGAAATGAAAAAAAATTATTTAAATGACTTTTTGTGAAGATATCTAGTTTTTAATTTTATGAACACACCTGTTATATTGTATAGGTGAATTGAATTAAAAGAATTGGCTATTGCGATGTAATTTCCTCGTTTGTATTCATTTTATCAGGTTATTGTTGTTTATTTTCGTTGTGACTGTTTAATACGGTGTAATGTATATTGTCAAGCAGGTAAGATTTTCGAATTCATCTTTTATTGAAGAAATAATATAATTGAGAATGGTAGACCGAAGCCATTTTTAAAATTACATGTATTGTACCCCATTTCCATATGCGTTGTATTTTGAATAAAATGTTGGGTTGGCTTTGAAAATAATTTTACTTTTTCTTTCTATAAATGAAAGAAAATTAATAAAAAACAATGTACTTAGTGAAAAACATATCGCTCGTGATTTTAATAAAATCACGATTTAAAAATTACTTTACTGTGACGAAAGAGACATTAAACATTAAATTTATTATTTCTCTTTACGCATTCAATTTTGCATAAATATTCTTCAAATAAATTTTTTATCACGAAAATTCTTTTTCACGACCGCGTGTGAAAATTATTTTTGTTAAATATCATTTCTAATGTTTTCATTTCATAATTAATAAACAGTGGACCCACTTGCGTTAAATTGCATTTGTTTCTGTCTAAGTAATTTGGCAAATCCTAATAAAAGGCATTGTAGCCGGATATATAAAGAAATAATTCATAACATGTTAATGTAAAGCGTGGATGTAGTGATCTTCAATATGTTTGTCTGGTTCACAATTTAACACAATTCGCATTAATATATGCGCTTATGTGATACAATTGTTAGGCTTTGTCGTCGAAAATGTTGAATTATCAAGAAAGTGATGCAAGAAGCAAAAAATTGGTAAGCGTTAGTTTGGTAAGAATTTTGATAAGAAATGTCCACTTAGTAACTTGCCCGAACCAAAGAGCACTGCACGCCACTGGTATATATTACATACTAAATACCTGTCATGGGTCGGAATACGTGTTTTGGATGATAGGCTTTCCGGCACATAACAGAATCACAAAAATTCTAAATGTAAAATTTTGCCATTCGGGCAAAATTTTACAAAAAAAAATTCTGTAAAATTTTGCCATTCATGAAATTTGTGTAGTCACTAAATAAAATAACGAGTGACTAACTAAATGAAAACTGAAAGAAGGCCAAGGATCTATTACATAATTCTTTATGTCACTACGTGGAGCTAACGAGCTGAACGCAAAAAGGTTTACACAGTTCCTTATTTGTTATTTTATGTGTGTAGTTTTTATATTTAGATATTTTTCTTCTTTTAAATTCTTGTATTTTTAATAGTTTACTTTCTCAAGTTTCCTAATATTTTTATTGTTAAGAATGTATTTATTTTATAATAACGTGCATCTTAATATATGACGTTATAACATATAGAACATGTTGAAAATAAAAAATATGCTTAAATTCATAAACACTTCAACGACTTGTATTAATTATTAACGTTATACATAATATACCAAAATCAAAAAAAAATTATGTATTAACTCTATTCCGGTACTGCAGTTGGCCCTGCAGGAAATAATTTTTCACATTTTTCAAACCCGCGGTTGGAAATTCAAAGATTCCCCCCCCCCCCCCGTGACATTCTACGTAAATTTTAAGCTTATTAGGCAAACGAGGCTAACAATTAAAAGTAGAAAAAAATCCAAACTTCTTTTTCCCTTCAAATTGTAACCCACACAATAGGACAAGTTGAGTATTTCTTTTCGACCCCACTTTATAAGGGATGTATTTTAAAAAAGGGAAAAAATATTTCGTTAAATTTTATTTATGGTTTTTATTCGTATACACGTGGGACTAAACCTATGTAAACTAGAAGGTGTGACATAAGGACACATACAAATACGTTTAAATTATAAGGTTTACGTGTTTGACTGCGAAAACGTAAATATGGAACCCTTATAGGAACACTTACGTGACCGTCCATCTCTCCTTCTGTTTGGCGTAGAAACTTGAAATTTAACATAGTGATAAAGCATATTGAACTTCGTTTTTATTTCAATTTGTGACATTCAAAAATATTTAAACAACAATTTCAGAAGAGAGTAAACAAGGTAATATATCAAGTGTATCACAAAAAACAAAAGAAGAATTTCAGTGCCTATTATTTTAAAATTTTTTATTAGATACTTGTGGAGACATTTCTCAAAAATCTATGAATATTGTTTACAAATAATTTGGTAGAAACTTAAAATTTAGCATAGCAATAAAACGTATTGCCTCTTATATATCAGTGGTAAACATTCAAAAATATTTATATGAAAATTTTAAAGTGGGAAAAATAATACCCGCAATTTTTTTTTCAAAACTTTATGAGTTTTGAGACAGTAACGATAATCTCGCTATCCGAAAGATATACTAAGCAATGTATTAATCTGATATTTATAGTATTAATATTTATAAATATTTTATACCATAAAATATTAAATATATTTCTACTTTCTTTAAGTTCTTTACCACGACCTAGGTTTCGTTGTATTACAACAACTTCAGGTGGGGTATTAGCAAAGATAGAAGAATCTTTGCTAATAGCCCACCTGAAGATGTTGTAATACAACGAAACCTAGGTCGTGGTAAAGAAGTTAAAGAAAGTAGAAATAATATTACATCACGTAGTTTCATTTAATTGTGAATAATGCATTTCTACAAAATTAACGCCAAATATGTTTAATATAATATAAGCGTTAAGCTTAAAGGCAGAATTATTATTTTTTGCGCATTATTAGAAATAAATCTATTTCTTTATTCCATGCTAAGTTCAGAAAACGTGCTGCTAGTTTGGCAGAAGGGTTTTTCAGTAAACACTGCTCTCAGGTAAATATTTTGCTGCAAGTTTTAACCAGAGGTCATAAAAACAGTACCCTATTTACTGCCCAGTAAGAAAATGGATTTTCAGTTTCAATGCTTTATTATATATATGAAATGAGCGTTATGTTCGTAGCAATGCTAGACAGACATACAAATTCTATGGTCTCATTGGTTATGTTAAGTTTTATCCAAACAAATGAGAGCTACTGCTTGTTTTATAACATAATAAGGCTTTTAGCTAAAGTTTATTGGCGCACTTTGTCCCTTTTAAATAACTTTTTATCTTCAGCAAGTCCACATTGAAGCAAGAAATATAAGAATTTCTAATGCTGTAACCCTTGTTACACATCTAGTACAATAAGCACTCATTTGAATATACAATCTTAATATTGGTCTTAATACAGGACTGCTTTATGGCGACGATATGTGTAATATATCGAGTTACGTATATAAACGCCAAATCCGGTTGAACAGTTCGGTTGTCCTATTCAGAAAGGGATTTCGGCGAATATTTATTATGCACCTTAAGGCCGAATGCACTGTTCGTTGCAAATTCTAATTGCAACACAACCCGATCGGTTGGGAGAAAACAATGTTTGTTCCAAATATTAAAACTAATATTTTGTATGTAATAATAGAGACACACATATAAAGCATCTACTGGCAATGTTTCATGCACAATAAATTAAAAATGTAGAAAATCTAAAGTATTTCCATAAAGTATTTCATACACCCCCGGTATGAAGAAGTTATAAGGATTTCTTGTTCCACAATAGTATCATAAAATGTAGTTTTATTTTTTCAATAAACAGTTCCATACCTCAAACTAAATTGGGAACCCTTGCAAGATCACATACGTGTCATTCTGTCAATCCGTCTGTCATTTTCTAAGAAGCTATGCGAAGTAAAAACTTGAAATTTTGCATAATAATAGCTAACTTTTCTTAAATATTCATATTGAAATTAGAGAAGAAGTGTCATTTAAAAAGTCTGGTTATGAGGAATGCAACAATATAGTCGTGATTTTGAATTGAATTTTTAAAAAGATATTCTGAAAAATATGCAAAAATATAACACATCTCCTACGCCTCATTTCTGAAATCATGGAAAACACGATTGGTAAAATCTGTCCAGAAGATAAGTTTAAACCCGTAGCGGTTATCCCAGACCTTAACATTGTTGAAATATGCCCATATTTATATCTGTGAAAGATGTAGTATGTAATATATTTATGTTTTGAAACATTAACAATTGTAATCAGTTCATAGAAATGCAGGTACATACCTTTAATTATTTATAAGGACTTAAATGTGTTCGTACCTCTCCCAGTGACAGTTCTAATAAGTTTTATCAAATTGCCTTTTCAGCACCTCTCATTCTTATGTTTTATTTACACTGACAACTAACAACTAATGTTATCTCTCGTAAGCAATTTTGATATTCGTAAAACGATTAGAAATCAGTAGCACAAAGGTAAACGAGCAAACGTGCATACATGTTATTTCAAAGTTATACATTTTTTGCTTTTACCAGTTTTTACTGGTTATAAAAAACAAATTTTGAAGCATAACTTCATTTTGGAAAATTTACTTAATTTTTAAAATTTTATATAATTTCTTCCGTTTGAAATCAATTTTATAATTTTTACGGTTTGTCTCTTTTAGTATACGTTTATTACCTAATTATGCTGGAAATCAGACTCGAATTAAAGAAGGCTACTTGATTAAAAAAGTATTGTGGCTGGAGGCGTCAGGAAAGTTTTAACGACCGTTTCGATTAGCAAACGAATATTTCAGGCGTAGTATAGTATAGTAGTCATAGTAATTGGACGCATTGTAATTGGGCAAAAATGTTCGATTCTCGTATTTTGATAGTATATCACCTTTAAAATCAAATATAATATAAACAGACGAATGAATGTAGCGATCTGTAATTACAAATAAACTACTTTGATATTTATAAGAAGTATTTATCTTTAATATGGACAAAATGATCCGGCTCCGAATTAACGCCACGTATGAACTACGATGAAAAACGTAGTTATAGAAAGCACGTAATTAAGAGATAATTTTACTGAAAACGAGACAATAACTCGTCTTTTCAGGGTCATTTTTACAGCGCTAATACCCTGCGTTTTAATTATAATTTCATTCAGTCGTCGGTATTAACCTTTTAATATTCTTTACTGGATTTGTAAGAGAAAAATATAATATTACTTAAATTATTTAAAAACATTACATTATTATTGTCTTAAATATTTGTCATAAGTTAGTCAAAAGCATTGAATTTGTCAGTTCCTTATTTCAAATCTATCAATTTTAGATATAAAATAATGTTAAAAGTGATATATTTTATTATTACAATAAAATCTATCGACATCACAAAGGACAAGTAAAATTTAAAGATTTTGTAAGGCAAAGCGAACGGATGTTTATAAGACAAGTTAGATTCCACATTACCTGTGTTTGCATACAAAGTAACGGTACTTATTTCTGCGACGGGATGTTAGACGCAAGCTGTGACGTATACAGACAATCTTATTAAATTTACATATTTGAAATAAGGTGGCTAATATTTAAATCAAGAGTATAGTGCCGGCATAAAAGAGTACTTAAAATTTGTGACTTGAGAAAGGAAAATATTTCAAAACATTATTTTCTTGCAAAATAGTTAATTCATACATTCAAGATAAGTATCATCAGTTCATGTTTATTTGTAGATACTAAACAAACATTGAAGTGAAAATGCAACATGAACGTGAAAGCTCGCAACGAAACCATACAAAGGAAAGTCGTAACGAAACCATACAAAGGAACTTTCGGGAAAGGAAAACGTGGAATATTTTCTTCCAAACGGAAAGTAAACGACTGTACTCCGAGTGATCGGTATCGAGAGATCCTCGCGTGCACTTTTCCGAATGAAGCGTCTGATTTACCGACCGTCACAGAGAAGCGATTCGGAAAAAATAACGTTTATTACAGAAGTGGGTCAGCCTTTATTTTTCCTTTAAACTGGCTGCTATAAGATTAACATGATTGGATAATAGGGAAATTAATTTAATTTTTTTTCTAGTTATTTGAAATTTGTATATATTAGTAAAGAATTAGGACACATAGATATATCAAATCTTGTGTTGAAAGTTACGGCACATTCAAATCCAATTTATTTCATATAAAACAATTCAAATATTTGTCCATTACAGATTATCCACACATCACATTTTATATTGAAAACGCATTGATTAATTAACGAATATTTTTGAAATAATTTTGTGAGAAAATAATTGAATTTTTGGCGATGAGGATCGATAAATAAATCGTTGTACCGTACACGATGTAGTTATGGAGGCTTGTAGTATTAAGGAACCAAAACCGTATAAATTTTTCATAATTATTCTATCTTCATTCTTTTCAGAAATTTTGTTTCTAACCGGCTTACATTTCCATGGCTAACTCATTATAATGGATAACTGATTCTATACACTCAATTTAAAGTGATGTTAAATTAATTTTCGATTTTAATCGTTAGCACATCATAGATGTTAACTAATACCATACAGATATAATTATAAAGTAAATTTGTTCATTATGAACTAAATGACAATTTAAAACCTAACCTTCTTATATATATATATATATATATATATATATATATATATATATGTATATATATATGTATATGTGTATATATATATATATATATATATATATATATATATATATATATATATATATATAAAACCAACGCATTGTTTCACCATGAATAGCAAAAAGTAACAGATAGTTAAAGAAGTAATATTATTTCGCGTTTTCTTTCTTTTTTTAATTTTTTAAACCATGTCGTATTTATTATTGAGGAAATAACATATTTTACGCACTAAACTTTTAAATTGCTATTTACAAAAAAAAAATATTGTATTTAGTATAATTATGAAACAAGATAATTAAATATTTTTAATAAAAGTTTCTAAATAACTTTGTTAAAAATCCATTCTATGATATACATTTAACGTGAAAAATAACCTTTGGTGGTATGATTAATATATTTTAATAGTAAAATATAGGAACTAATTTTATTTAGTTTTGAACTAAAACATCGTGTGTAATAAATGAAATAATGTGATGATATCGATAATATAATAATTCCGATGCCTTTGTGCTGGTCTTTCCAACTGAGGTCATGTGTTAACTCGGGATCGTGCATTAATTGTGTGCAGAATCCCGACTAAAGATTATTAGTGTCTTTCTATGACGTAATAGTTTTTTTTTATTGAGGTCAAATATTAGATAATATATACATTAATCGATTTAATATAATAGATATTAAGTAAATTGATTTAATGTTCGTGCATCGATTTACCGGTAATTGTACCTGTTAATATCTTTAACGTTTAGTGTTAAAAACCAAGACGGACGTAGTTACCAATATAAACTGTATCTCAAACACGAGATACAGTGTATATTTAGTATATCAGTGAAAATGCATATTTAGAGACTATTACTATTGTATTTTGTTTGCATTCTCATTTGCATGCAGTCTCAATTTTCATAATAATAATATTATATTAGACTTAATAATAACATTTCAAATATCATTAAACGTATTATTAAAACCACATTTACTTCGAAGATTAAGAACTAAAAATAATAAATTAATATGAAAAATGAGCCTAATGCATTTTTGTAAATTTTTTAGAATCGATTTTAAACGTTGGTGAAAATATCTTTAAATCGGTTAAATAACATGAAATCCGTTGACTTTCTTAGATAAGAAAGTAAAAGAAAGCATTGAAGTCACTCATTCGAATAGAAAGTGGAGAATGTAACAAAATTGTAGTGTTTGGTATTGATTCGAGGAATTTTGGTTCCCGCTTTTGGGTTTTATTTTTAATTATTTCTTTGTCGTTATTTCTATTCATTTCTATTGTAAATTTGGCGATTGTCCTGTCATTATATGTGAGAAAAAGTCTCAAATCCAATCTGACAACTTCATAATTAGAACATATTCGGACACTCATAGAAATCAGCTCTGATAAACTTAAAGCGTTGGCAGTAAATACCTACCTTTTTGATAGACACCGTTTATAAATTTAGAAAAAGGTTACAGTTTCATCGGCCTATATTCCATTTGAACAAATTATGTTTTCCCATAAAAAACTTTTGCAACCAAATATGCAACTACAACTATGACTCGCAAAGAGAATATTTGGTAGTGCTTGTTTCAAATAATATCCTTATGGTAAGAACTACAAGCCACTGTTGAAAAAACATCAGAAGCAAGGGACAAAATATTACGCAAAGGGACGTTTTCCTTTCAAATAAGGTCATTAATGAGGGCTTCCAAATTTCAGGTTAATAACTATAATTCTTTACAGATTTTCCTTCTTTTATGGTTTATATGTACAACAGAGGTAATGCTTTTCGGATGGAATTAACTCGTCGAGTTCAATGAAAAATCGGCATGTCTTTCAACCTCCCAATGTTTATTTAAAGTCTTCAGTTATTTCATCAATTTTTCTTTGCTCTGAATTAGAGTTTAAAGAAATTTTCTTGATAATATATTACGTGATTTACCAGGTACGATGTTTGATGCTCCTTTAACTGCTAATAATATTCACCATGTGTGCTCTTCTCGCTTTTGCGTTTGACAATGAAATATTACAAGAAGCTCATAAACGGCTCTTATCTATTCTAAGGATATAGTTGGCTGTGTGACTTCTACGAATCATATAATCTTTTTTTTTTATATTTTTGCAGCTTGTGACTGGCAACGAGAGAAAAAGAATGTTGTGGTTTAAAAAGAATAATTTTTTGGACGTAAAAAATGTCATAACTAGTGAAATGTTATAATTAAATAGAAAGACATTGTTTTAAGATGTAGTAACCGCTACATTTATTGGTGACAATGAAAAACTGATAATAAATAATGTGATTGATATTCCACCAGCAGCATCACCTTTTTGGCACTTATTTCAGGTTTGGATACTAAAAATCCTGTTTCTCCGACACCCAGCCATTGACGTTTGCGTGTATGGTTAACGTATGTAACCCACTTCTCATCGTCAGTCACTAACTTATTAAGCTAGTATAAGATACTTTTCAATGTCAATAACTGTTGACAAATATCGACTCTTCACTGAAGGTAATGTGATGACAAGTCGCGGGGTATACACAAACCTTAATTTGAAACGTTTCCCAACTCGTGCAAATGTGTTTCTATTGTGCCATGACTGCAGTGTAGCTCATCTGCAGATTGACGAGTCATCAGTCGAGGATCCTCCTCAATTAGTCGTGGTAATCATTGAACTCAAGAAATCAACCAATTCAAAAAGACGTCCGGCACGGGGTGTCCTTAAGATCGTAGTCATAATAGAATACGTATTTGATACCGATTTAAATTCATTATCTTTTATGTGGTTCACTTAAAGCTTCGGAGCTTACTGTTGTTAACTGACTGCACTTTGGCCTATTTATACCCTACAGTAAAGCCTTCTAGAAGTTTCAAGAATCTTTTTAGAAAAGTTCCAAAATTGTGGGTAAAAAATTACAACCTAATATGTAGCAAATAAATGAATCTTACACTCGGAATACATTTTCAAGCAACATTTTGTGTACTCGACATTATTAATATTTTACATTTATTTGTATCCTTGTCTTCTTGGTAACACATCGAAATGAAGAGCCATAATAATATATTGCAACATTATGATCTACTGCAATTTTTACCAGTAATTCACTCTAAGTAAAAGTGTAATATTTAATATTTGTTTTTTTCACACAAATAAAGGACAAACTTAAACTAAAAGGAAATAAGTATAAACTATTTAAAAATTTCGTTTAATTTACCAATATGACGCAGAATTTTATTAAAAACCTTTAAAAAACCTCACAAGCGGGTTGTCGAAATAATTGACGTTATCACATAAATTGCATTCCTGGCCTCGATCCATTATGCATGCTGCGGCATTCACAATTACGATATGAGGTTTGACTAGCAGCCAATGAAATTTATCTACGTAAATTAATGCATTTTCATTATGGAAAATATTTATTAATGGTAGACAATGTATAATGGATTTAATATTTATCGTTAATTACGTTTCGTTAACGGTTTCCCTAATATTTCATGTGAAATTCAATTCTATGAGCACCTATTTGTTAGTAAATAATTTTTAAATATAAAGAGCAGTTTTTATTTCGACTTGGAACCTATTAGCTTATAACTATTTTTTCACTTACACAATTTTCATTAAAACATAAATTTGTGATATTAAAATTCACTATGGGTTTCATTTCCTTAAAATATTAGGCTGGTTAAAAGTTTTTAGTTATAAGTTTAAGATTTTTTAGTATGGCTACCAAAAATTCCAGAATGTAAAACGCTTAAATTAAGAAATTCGACAGGATGAGAAACTTTTTCAAAACTATATTTTATATAATTTTTTAATGTTTACGATCATCACAGTTACTATCATTAAGTTCAGCTATTTCTAACAAATAGCTAAATTTAATGATATGTGACTATGAAGTTAACTTTCGTCAGTCTGTCTTCATAGTGGAGTCCTTATCGGTCTTGAGGCTTGTC
Source organism: Druceiella hillmani (assembly GCA_039881145.1). Lineage (NCBI taxonomy): Eukaryota > Metazoa > Arthropoda > Insecta > Lepidoptera > Hepialidae > Druceiella > Druceiella hillmani. Next base: position 25,208,849 of record JAYKKI010000012.1, read on the forward strand.
GTTTCTTATTGCAAAATTTTGCTTCAAGTTGTTAGTTATCTCACCCGGCGTGGAGTATCATTAAAGACGCTTAGGCGGTTTGCAGCTCTGTCAATGCAGTTGTGTGCCTTAGATATACTTTTTTACTCTTACGAGGTATTCGGAAGCCCACTCCATGGCGTGTTGCACTCATTAACACATCCTCGTTACCATTTTATAACACATATAGACCGGTTACCACGTTATTGAACGTATGCTCATTGACGCTATTTGATGATTCAAGCACCTATCAACCACATATTCTACTAACTTCTATTTCTTGTACAATGTGTTCTAGAATTTTCATTATTTTATTTTAGTTTATAAGGTAAGCAAGGTAATCATTATTATTATCAGAAATATTAATTAGAGAAAACGATAGCGTAATGATTTTTTTTTGTTCACTATTGATCATCTGCTGCGATTTCCTGTCAGATTTAAATATAATTTATTATGAGATTTTTCATGTAAGGTAAAAGTGTATTTAAGCTTAACACATTAACTAGGTGGTTCTTTAAAAGTAGATATTTCCTTGGTTGAAGTTCGGCTTGGTATTAATAAAGCTGGAGAGCAGTTATATTGAAATCTGTGTGTTAAGAAAATGATTACTAATTTTTATAAGTTTTTTTAAGACAACAATATTGTATTAAATGGTTGAAGTTTGACACAGAATAACGTAGAACTGACACAAAAAGGGAGTTACTTCCAGAGTACGATACATAACGTTCTTACGATTAGGTTTTTGTATTTCCAAAACTAATAAGTTTTAATTAAAACCCCATATGGCATTAGATAGAATGTATAGTAGATTTTATAATAAAACAAGTCTTTGCTTTTCAGTTTAGACTGTTGCTTACAGTATAATTAAATATTATTTTTATTACATATTTTTTTAATCAAAAAATTCATCACAAAATTACCCATTTAGTGTAAGTCAGATTAAATATAATAGTAATCGAAAAAATTAAAACATTTCGACAAACAGCAAGTGCAATTGCATCCGACATAAGGATGATCAATAGTGATTATGTTTAAAATAAACACAAAAGAATTTAATTAAATCCTTGAAGATATTTGAGAAGGCAGAACGTTTATTGTAACTTATTTTTTAATAATCGTCAAATCATCATGCAGAGAAATATTAAAATAATAATACAAGTATGTTGATGTCATCATAAAAGGCATAGAAGTTATAGAAAAAGGATGAAAGTTAAATGGAAAATAAATATGGCAAAAAATTTCAGGGCAGATAGAAGATAGCGAAATATTGAAGATCAATAGAAATAACTCATAAAAGAATCTTGTACCATAAACGAAACTGTATATGAATTGCTGTATTTTACATATCAAGGTAGCATGCAATGAAAAGAAAACAAAATATGAATCAATTCCATTATCTAATACTGTATAATATTTCTCGAGAAATTTGCAAAAAGAATCTAGTAAAATCTCTTTTTGCTAATGATGACTATAAAAAATAAATTCCTGAACATTTCGAATAAAAAAAATGTTTTCGCTACACTTGATTTTTTTAAATCACATTTTTGTCTTATATTCTTTATGAATGATTTCATGTCAGATTATATACCTGTGCTTACCAAAATGCTGTGCAAAACGATGTTATTAAAATTTAACGAAAAATAAAATCATAAGCATTAAAAGTAAAAAAGTAATATCCCGTAACAAAAAAATAGGAGTCTTCAAATAATCACTAAATAAGAAACACACTTGAAAATATGAAACGATAAAAACACGAAAACTTAGTGGTACAATGTGGTTTCCGGATATGAATCAATTTGCAAAATACAATGAGATAAAAGTGACACCAATATCTGTTGCGTGTTGATGATATGTTAAGTATTATCATGTTCTTTGTAAAAAATTACATAAATTTGTATCGGCGTGCTATATTTGCAGTTTAGTCTATTTTTGTTCAGTTGACGATTTCGATTTCACCAGCGTGGAGTAAAGGAGATCAATATAAATTGGCCTGGCGCTACGGAAATAGAATGTTACATTTAAAAATAATGTTTTTTAGATCGAAAAATCAAACAATTTACCACAAAAAGGCGAAAAATAAAAGTCATTTCTCATCATGACACATACAAAATGAAAAGTTGACTTCATAAACCCGCATTTGATAATTATATTATTAATTAGAAATATAAATAACAATAAGAATCTATCAAATTATATAATAAATTTTTAGAAACAATTACAAAAATCACCGAGCTTTTAACATCCGATACGCGAAGAAAAGGCCCCGTCCGGTACACGTCGGTCGGTCTTAGATTGATATTTCTCTTATGATTATTTGGTTCAAGTTGACAACTTGATAAAATTTTAATATATTTCGTGTGTTACAAGTGCTAAATATGGTTTTATTTTTGTATCTTTATTCCATTGACTATGTATTGTATATTAATTTTAATATACTTGTGTGTTACAAATGTAAAGCATGGCAATAATTTTGGTGTGTTGTATTATATTTACTATGTGCTGCAGGTTAATCTTAATGTATTTTGTGTGTTACAAATGTAAAGTTTGGTTTTTTACTTGTGTCTCTGATATTGACTATGAATTGCATATTAATTTTAATGCATTTAGTGCGTCACAAATGTAAATTCTGTTTCTATTTTTTTGTGTTGTATTATATCAGCTACGTATTGCAGATTAATTTATCGACTACTTATTACAGATTTTATTTTATTTTTTCTCCTTGTATGTTTGCTTACTAATTGTAGATCATAAGACTTGCAAGGATGACTGCGTATGTCAGGGTGACCGTCTAAACAAAAAGTTTGTGCCCATGGGGTCGCATTACATAAATAATAAACATGATATTAGATATACTTAAAATATTGAATTATAAGTTTTTTACATAGAGATATCGTGGGTAAGTTGTCACTTCAGGGTGAAGTGAGTTTATTAAATGCATTGTAAACTCGTTCTGTTAAAATATCTGTCTTAGACTGTCAGGTGTAATGTATTTATTTTGATATTAAACACCCACACAATTTTAGAGACGTGTGGACTTGACTTCTCAAAACCGATTATAATTGAGTTCAGGTTTAACACATTTTCGTCCACGTAGATATGTATAACATTGGTCTATAAAGAACATTTGAATGTTCAAATTGTTCGTTATTTAGGAAATGTAGTAAACATTTAAACTGAAAAAATATGAGTGACGCATTATCTAAGATATTGAAAAAAATTATAAACTAACAATTTTAAAACCACTTTTCTTATGTAAATGACCATAAATAAACTATTAAAACTGAATTGAATGTAAAGACTAAAGCTGAACAAGCATATTTTAAATTTTTGTAAAAATCAAAATTTATTTTTATCTTAGTTTATCTCATAATACAGTTTTTAATCAATAGCATTAAATCAATAGCAGCTTTTTTTTCAACCACCCCATTAAAATAACTGAAAAATTAACGAGTGTTTAAATTATGGTTTACATGAATTTTTTCCGTGTTGGCCCATCTATTATGCATGCAGTTATGTGACAAGTCAGTAAGATGGCCTGTTCAAAATTTTGTTTTATTGCCAAACCGTGCAGCAGGGCTTGTATTGTAATATCCAGCTATTACATATTTCAATAACTATGATCAATACCCAGAAAATTAATATGAAAATTTCCAGCCAACTTAAGTACTTAATTTTTTTTTATTTAAGTATAGCATACTTTTAACATTTTTTGAAACATAATTATACTTCAACCGTTAATTTTCATGAATGTATCGTCCATGAAATAAAACTTAAACATTAAATTACCAGTATAATAATTTCTTCCTGCGAAATAGCTGAATATGCCCTTCACCGTATGCGCATCGCATTAATGAGGCTGCTCGACGCCCTGTGCGCGGATGCTTCACTGCAAGCCGCTTCTTAAACAACTCAAGAGTTTAAAGTTGAAATAGTGCTGCTCAAGAAAGAAATACAATGCATAAAAACATTTCTTATAACTGTATTATTTTGCACTCAAAAATCCAAGGGACTGACTTACAATATTAACTTAATTAACTGGTTGAGAACAGTATATCTAATTTTAAAATCACAATATCTACCCGATCTAGGATTTTCTGAAAAGACGTGTGTATATTTATATGAATAATAATATATAATAATCGTATGATAATTACGAGTATTTATTAATTAGCTCTAAAACTTGAATTTAACTTTTACTATGACACGATGAGAAAACGGATCCGTTACATAAATATTACATACGTTTGTATAGAAAAAAACATTGAATGTATTGACCTTTGAATAAAAATTTAACGAATTCCATCCTAATCACATAACACTCTTTTATCTGTTGTATAATTATATAACAATGAGCGCCAAACGCTAGGATTGTGTATTGAACGCCCGAACCCACTTCACGTAACTTATGTCTGCAAAATACACGGTGTAGACAATGAAAATTAGCTTTGTACACTTATATACCTGCGGGAGTTAAATTGAATCAAGAACAGTGGAAGAGAAGTAATTTACAAAAGTGAACAGCCCGAGATAATTGGATGCAAAAATTGATAAATTTCTATCAAACCTGGTATTTGTATACAACTGCTAGTTTATATGTGTATGAACCACAATTTTACTCGAAGTTGTTAACAGTCAAGGAAAATACGGACGTTCTTCAGTCTCACCGTGATAATCGAGAAAGTTCAAATAATTTGCGAAAAACTGCATGTTGAATTTAAGCATCCTCGAGTAGTGGCAAAACATGCTTTAAGATCAAATCCAACAACTAAAAACGTAGAAGAATTTTTCCGATTATCTATATTTGCCCCCTGTTTAGATTCTATCATTTTTTCTAAATGGACTAATATCTCTTTTTTATATATTCTGGGTGGAGGTGCATAAGCAAAAAAAAACATTTTTGCTCATGCACCTCCACCCAGAATATATGAAAAAGAGATATTAGTCAAATCTTCATTTTCAACTATGGTAGAAGATATATAGAATCTTTATAGAGGTTTTCTACGTAATTTTATTGTCAAGGCTACCTACGTGGTATTGAAAATATCGATGTTGAAGACAAATGAAGCAATAATGCGGCTTTACATTAATCCATTATTAAATACGCAGATTTGATTGCTGAAGCCACCCTGTATTACCCAGCGGTATTTGTGGTAATCAAAATTAGTTTAAATATTCCATCAATAATGTGTAGCAATGAACGTACATTTAACACGTTACGACGTATCAAGACATGGAATCGGTCAACGATGGGAGACGCGAAGCCTGTTCATGTCCAGTATCCACATAAAAAAAGTAGAGGACACTAAATTTATTGACAAAGTGATGAACAAACCTGAATAGCAACGTAGACGTCTTAAGTTTTTATTTAAACAGTAACTTAATAATACAAATTTTTTATTTTTTCTATGTATTTTGCTGCCGGCGCCCATTATTCTCAAATAATTGATTTATCATAGAAAATTTAATATTAATTGGCTCAAATACACAAAGCTTGCCAATATGTCCCGTTACATTCTCATAGGTTAAAAAGAGAAAATTTTTTTACATGTTTGAAAGTAGATTCTTACACCTGACCTTTAATTAAGTTAGTGTAAACTTCCAATCTATAAAAATATCAAATATTATATTACGTTTTCCATATGAGCAATCAAGCGATCAATAATGGAAAAAATAGAAAAGGTAAATGTAGACGTTACCCTGATGTACTCTCCCAAATTTTCTGTTTTCCATTCTGATAAAAAGAAGAGTTAAGTGAAAAAAGTCCCGAACTCAAAGTTGGCATGGTTATGCTTATAACAAGAAAAAGAAATATCACGTATGCCAATTTATTTTGCGAGAAAATAAATATTTGCGTTTTATTCTTCTCGTAGACTAAATTAGCGCATGTACCAAAATAATACCATTGTATTTCTTTCACATTTCTACTTCCTTATCTTATTTTTGGTACATCTCTAATTCGATGCATCTAGTTCTCAGTTCTTCTATTGTTCTCATAAAAATTCTCGGTTACCTGTGAAACAGTTATTAATCTATATTAAATAATGTTTAGTACAGGAAGAAGAATTAAATTTATGTTTTTATTCTAGGGATTGACGAAGGAAGTAAAATGAAAAATATTTCAAATAAATCTATAAACATAAAATAATTATGAGATGATGAAGGTCTTATATCTGTTTCAATTCTTACTTGTAGCTTCATATATATTATTATAAATGCCACATATCAAAGATGAAAATTAAATTAAAAGTTATCATGAAAATTTGTTAAAAATAATTATGATTAACTTCTTTCTAGGGCAGCTCATAAAAATTATATTAAGGACCATTGATGTTGTCGGTACAGTTACTAAAAAGTCACAAACAATTATATTTACGAACAAAATGTTCCCAATGATCCTAATGTTATTTATCTATAAGGCATTGCTAAAAACTTATAAAACTTTTATTAATCGATTAAAACCATAATAACCTTACATCTATCAGTCACGTCAGCTACTAAATTGCAGTTTCATTATGTCGTCATCATATTAACACACTTTTATTAGGTCCACCTGAAACTAACTATATAATGGAGTCTATGAAACTAAATTACAATAATTTCTAATTGTTGTACTATCATGAAACTTTTCAATTGTGTTTAGTTCTGATGACAACACAATAGAGTGGTACCATAGAACTGATTCTATTAAATAGAATTGGAAGCTAGGTATCGAACTCGATAACGGAAAAAAGTATCCTTGTCGTGTATGGGTTTCTAATTTCTGTATCATCATGAAACTTGGCAGTTGTGTGCATGTCTAATGGCAAAACAATAAAATGATACCATCGGACTGATTCAATGAAATAGCACCGGTAATCTAATTGAAGAATTGGATTGTTCAAAGGTTTGCGGAAAGACGCCTTGAAATACTGATGCATTGGCAGAGATAGAGAGGATGCGCGTTCAGTCGCCCACAGACACGGAATGAAGAACAGCCACCTGAGCTTAATTAACTATTCTGCTGTACTAATTTCAATTCTGAAGAAGTTTTATTATAATAAAGTGTAAATATTTTTAAAAGCAGTTCCAAATATAATATAAAGCAATTTTGAACCCATATCATCTCCTTGCATATACTACTGAAAAAAGTGAAAATAAATAATAGTTTAGGAAAGCAAAAAATACACTTTTATAAGTGCTGCACTAAAAAGCAAAAATAATTACCGAACCTGTTTTCTCTTCCTACTCTATAAGAACTTTAGTGTAAACTATGTTTTTTATTGAATATAATATTTGAGTGTAAAATCGTGGGGCACTTTTTCTCAAAAATAAATGATTTTGCTTCTAAAATTAATATTATGTGAATGAAAAGGCTTAACATTTCAGTTAGATTTGTAATATGAAGATTATGGAGAAGAAAGTATAGAAATAAAATTACTATAGAGAAGGAAATATAATCCTTGAAATGTGCAAAAATCGCCAATAAACTGATAGGTAGAAATGTACTAATTGTTGTTTTACTTTCTTTCCCAATTAAATTATAACTACTATATTTTGTATACGCCCATCTTGTTATGTAGCTGATTCGTTAAACAATTTAAAAAAATATTTGGTAAAACTTGATGTTATTTGCTTCTTCAGTTATACTGATGTAATTTTTTCACCACTGAAGATTAGGTTATGGGTGTTTTCGTTTTCAGTCTTCGTTAAATATAAAATGATTTTAATTTAAATTTACTCTTGAAAAATGAAGAGGGTTTCTCAAAAAAAATTCAAGGTATCAGAATTTTAATGTTATGGTTTTCTATATGGTTTCAAAGGTTTTTTTTTCTAAAAATAATAGTAGCCCGATATGTGCGGACATAGCTTCGTTATGATGTTTAAGGAATAATTTATTTTAATACATTTTGCACATTCCTAACGAATATTATTACATAATTATACAATTTTTTTTTCACCATTTTTATTATGAAATCTGAGTAATGATTTTCTCTTCATATAACAAATAATTTTTGTATATTCTAACACACAACTTTTATTTAAAGCGTTTTGTCATACCATTACCATACATTTTTAATTTCCAGGACAATAAGAAAAATTTTATATTTTTTTCTGTACTTAAGTTACGTTAATTTCTAGTGGTAATTGCTTTATTATTACCATATTATTAACTAATATTAAAATGAAAACATAAATATTGAGTGTTTGAATCTATGTTACTTAAAAAATAATTTTTATTTGAAATGTTGTAAAACGAATCTGAATATTGACGGAAATAAAGTCCATAGAATTATCAATAAAAAGAGAAAATAATAATTCATTGATCTTCTGGTTAATTAAACAGTTTATTTTCAATAAAAGTTCAGAGACTTAATTTAATTTTACTAAATTCTAATCCAAAATACAACAATACTATTCTTAAACATGCCACTATTTTATTGGAAATAAGTAATTGCAATATTGTGTTTGTTTCTTTTCCAAATAAGTTGGCATAAGTAATGTCTTGTCTTTGGTTTTAAACTCAATCATACCATATTTAGTATCAAACTTTTCATTAAACTCCTATTTCTTTCAGAATGTAAAACATTAACTTTATGTGACTACGCCAGGGTAATGCCGAAACTATTATATGACTGTTCACAACTTTATTTTCTATGACGAAATCGTAAAATTACAATAATAGTTACCTTCCAAGCTATTTTTTTTCAATCTTTTTTTACTTGTCGAGAACTGTAAACTTTATATATTGTATTCAAATAATACTATCTTGGCTGCCGAATTATTTCCACATCGTTATGTATTTGGAATAATTTGTTATCTTTTATTTTAGGAATTTTGCAAGACCCAATATTATTGTCGCAGTGAAAAATGATTGGAGGCAATAATTGGCATAACACAAGGAGAGTTTTCAAAGTTGTTACGAGTAAATTGTTTGTTTGTTATGAAACAAAAACAGTAGGCCAGACTCTTCAATCATATTTCAAAACTTCAAAATCGTTTACTTTTTGTCTACAAGTTTTTCTAGTGGCTGAGGCTTCTCGTAAAAGCATGTCTTATAACGAAATATTTTATACTACTAAAAGAAGTAAGCTTTATCAAATTAAAAAGAAAATTAAATTGAAGCTGACATTATATTTTGTTTTACTGAAATTATGTAAAAGAAATTAATTTTAAAAGATGATGATTTGTTGATGATGATGATTTAAAAGATTAGTACAAGTAAACGAATAGATTTCACATTCTGAATGATTTTTTCTATTCCAATTTTATAAACTTTTTTTGAACCTAAAAATGGATTTAATTCTTTCAGCAATATATAACAAAAAACTAATGATGGTATTATTGTACACCAAACTACAATAAATCTTTTCATTATAAAAATGAAATGACCACTATAGTTAGACTAATCCAGAATTTATTTGTCGTAAATTATTTAGATGCATGTCATGGCAACAGCGAGGCTGTCTACATTCGTTACGGCATTTTGTATACTTTATTCTCTTATACGATGATAGTCTGCCGTATCAGCGTTGACAGACCGAACTATCTTATCGTGATTCTCAGACTAAACAATCTGAACTAAGTAATACATTAAATACTTTTTCGGAAAGGCCCATAAGCATATCTAATTAAATGCAATGCACGTTTAAACCTTACGCTAATGTTCAAATAGAAAACAAGACGAGATACAAGAAAATTTTACAGATCACGGTTGTCGTATTATGTACTCAGTAGCCAATAGAAGCGAGCTGCCCATGTTACTTTAACAACGACCAATACGTCTCTTGATCCGGTGACGGGGCTAACTTCCGATTTAGGATTTACGTTCTTCTTGATTAACGCTTTATTGGCAGTTGTTTTACTCTGAAATTGACATCATTAAAAAGTAAACTCTAATAGTTCTGTAAGTAAAAAAAAAAGTCAAGATTATTAATATTTTGTTACAACTCGGCCAACAAAGTAATGCCAAAACATAAATCAATTTAGGTCATAGCGTAATAAACGTAATTAATTTTGCTACAATACTACGAATACATAGTCGAAACAATATATCGAAGAAATAGTATTAATTTGATAACCGTGATTAAAAAAAAATCTACCGTAATCGGACTATAATAAAACATTATTATATATCAAGTTATTTTCGTACTAAATTATTTCTTGCGTTCGTGTATTCACTATTTCTTTGTAACATTACTGTCTACCGTCAAAACTATTTAGTCACCAGGTCGTACCAGAGTGTAATCTTTCATGATTTGTGGAACTAAACTTGAAACTCGCCTTTCATAAAAAAAATTATTATAATGTAATATGAATCATGAAATTGGCATTCCTTTCCTTTTGGAATTTTTTAGTATCAATTGTACAATATTTCGAAAAGTTTCGATTGTTTTCCATTTAGGGTCAATGCAGAAACATTTAATCCGATTGACATAAAATGTTTTGAATCTCATAGTGTCCATACTGTCACAATGTTCGTAACATTTCCCGAGATTGTTTCAATAATGAGAAATAATTATATAGGTGAAGGGAACCGACTAATTTCGCTGCATTAGAAACGAGCAGTTTATATTTAACACGCTTGCTTAATGCTTGACCCAAGAAACAATTACTACAGAATGAATTAATCTTCTGCTTATTCCCTCGCTTATTCTCTATAGCTGAATGTAACGGAAAATTAATAATAAATTTAAAAAAATAGCTGGGTTTTCTAAAATAACTTTCCAAACACTGAATTCACTAGAATTAAACTAGGCATACACCTTACTTACTTATCTACTAAAATTTTGCAAATTATTTGATTATTCTTATTATTGAGGATACGTGCAGACTTATTGAGTGCTGTAAAACTAAAGAATTAGTAATATCCATGTGTATACCGTATAAGTTCCCTCATAGGGGATAACTAATAGTGTCTACTACAGTTCCTGTTGACGACAAATTCTCGGCGTTGATTTGGTCAGAATTGTGGCGGGAATTTGTTGTATCAATGCTCCTCGTACATGAATTATATACAGGCCACATTTTTCCCTACGACATATTTCGACCCACCGTTCTAAATCTATATATATATATATTTATATATATATATATATATATATATATATATATATATATATATATAAAAGACAATGTTCCCATTTATATATCAACGTCCAGCCCAAACTGCTGTTGATGAAAAATTTGAAATTGAAAAGTGTGTTTATTTTATAATGGAGGCATCGTTTAAGAAGGGAATTTTTATAATTCATTTCGAATTCATAAAAGGGGTGGAAAGGTGTGACTAAATTTGAAGGAAAAATATATGTTTACGGTAATTTTTAATTAAAACTGGGTATTCATGCTCTTTATTATAAATAATGGTACCCGTGTTTCAGGATTTTCTGAGATACAATTTTTAAGGGAGTGACAAGGGGTGGCTAAATTTGTACAAGAAAAAAATATTTTCATAGTAATTTTGACTTGAAACTTGGTACTAATGCTCTTTAATACAAATAATGTAACCTATGCTTTAGAATTATTCGAAATTAAGCCCCTAGAGGGGTCGTAAAGGGGGGCCAAATTAGTATGGGGAAAAAATTATTATGGTATTTTTTACATAAAAATTAGCATGAATGCTTTTCTATACAAACAATGAAACAATTATTTAAGAATTTTCCGATATAAGGGGGTGAAAGGGGCGGCTAAATCTGTATGGGAATGAAATTTTTATGGTAATTTTTTATTAAAATTTGTTATTAATGCTTTTTCATACAAATCATTAAAGCTTTTTCATACAAATCATTAAAAAAATTTCCGATATTTTAAACCTAACAGGGTGAAAAGGGGTGACTAAATTTATATACGAAAATATATTTTATGGTAATTTTTACTCAAAAATTGGTATTATTGCTTTCCAATAAAAATATTAAAACAATTATTTAAGTATTTTCTGTTATTCAACCTATAAGAGGGTGACAAGGGATGTCAAATTTTGTAGGAGAAAAAATTATGGGAATATTTATTTAAAATGTTATTATTGATTTTCGTTACAAATAATGTAATAAGTATCTAAGCATTTTACAATATTCAACCCCCAAGAAGGTGAAAAATGGTTGCTAAATTTGCATATGAAAAATTGTAATGGTAATTTTACTTAAAAATTTATATTAATGCTTTTCTATATAAATAATGAAACAAGTATTAAGAATTTTTCGGGATTCAACACACTTTTTTGATCATTTTAAAAATGTGTGATAATGCATTTCAGGACATACAATTGAACAAGCATTTAAGAGGTGAAAAGAGGTTGCTAAAATTGTCTGGGGAAAAATGTATGGCAATTTTTACTTAAAAATGTATATTAATAAATAATACAGCATGTTATTTCAGATATAAATGCGCGGTAAGATAATTTTAATTTAGATTAAAAATGTTAAATAAAATAGTTCTGTATTCTAATATCACCGATCAGAACTCAAAAATACAAATTTCATTAATATATCCAAAATGGAAATTTTTGGCACATTTAGAATCGCCTTCTGTTAATATTTGCTCAGAGGTATAGAATGAAAAACAAAAAATCAGTCGCTTTAAAAATTTAAAACACAAACAAAAAAACGATAAGTTTTTAGTATATGAAAGAACAAGATAAGTATCGTACGCATAAAAAGTAATATGACAAGTGGCGGTATGCAAGCGTTTAGGATGATATTTATAAAATAGACGAAAAGGGTTATGTCATCTTACGACAGGGAAAAATGTTTGTTATGCGATTTCGTAATAGGGTACACTTCTAATATGTCTTATGCCTAGGTCACACTCATCGCGATAACCCGAATATTCGCGTTATCGCTATGTATGTAGTCAAGTCTTCGCAAAGACTTTGGCATTTTGGGTGAAGCCGAAGACACAAGATACTTTATGTATCAATTTTACTTCCTGTTTGTGCAGAAATGTTTCAAATACGTATCTGTGATATAAAACATTAAGCTTATGCCACAGTAAGGGAATTTCTCACTTCACAAATTAATAATATTTGTTATAGATTATTTATTTATGTACTTTAATGTACACAATTGATACATTTGCGGACTTATTGCTACTCGTACTCAAAAATCTCTTACAGCTAATCAGAACCGCAGGCCAGTCGCCGGGAATCTAACCCACGTTGTACGCGGCACCATCATAGATCCTATGCCCTGTTATCAACCACGATTATTACACATATCATAGCTTTTTTATCCTTATTTTATAACTTTTTTTATATTGCACCTAATACAACTTATTTGTATATGTAAATTTTAGTTCCATTGAGCAGAAATTTGCAAAAACAAAAATTTTACTAAAAATTTATTGGGGAGTATAAAAAAAATATGCCTTTATTTTAATTTTCCGATTTTTTGATTATTGTAATGATATTCATAAATAAAAGATACACAGTTTCTAAAAAATGTTTTACAATTTCTTGATAAAATTTCATGAAAATTCAAAAACTTATGATAATTTGGATAAAAACTATGGTTTATTGTTGAAAGTTACCTAAAAATTAACATACTGTGCATTACATTCTACAACTCGGATTTCAATCGTTTCACATTTTGTAAAATACCGAAATAATCTGCACAGATGACAATATACACAATATATATTTTTCATAGTAACTGGTGAACAATTTTAATTAATTTTATGCGAAGGACAATAAAGTGCAATTTTATGTAAATAATAAAAATGAGGTTTTTTTTGTCATTTCAAATACAATCTTTAAATAGAACTTAAAAACAATTGTGTTAAAAAAGTTCGACTGGGTAAAATCGTATTATTACATAATAATTATATGAAATATTCAAAAATATAATTTCATGTAAAAGCGTTGAAATATTTTCACTTAAGGTTCCTCCTTATTTCGGTGAACAAGCAGCACAAATTATTGACAAAATGACGAACGCTGCTAATTATAAGGCTTGCGATACAGAAAGTGAAATATTTGAGGTGGTGTGGCATTGCGTCACGTTCCCTTTTATTTTTTTTTCTGTGTTACGAATTGGTATCATAATTAATATTAATTAAATATTGACATTACATTTTGCCTTAACAATTCACATTAATAATTTTTGTTTTAATACTTTAAAACAACCCTAGATATTCCAAAACTTAATAATATTACGTTAAATTAGTAAAATAAAAATTATTTCTTCAAAGTAAAATAAAGAAGACTAGAATAAAATCTTACAACTCCTGATGGAATATGTGAGAAGCAATAAATAAATATTAACCGAACGAAAATTATTGCTAATAGAATCATCATTAATAAACTAAAAAGTAACAAAATGAGAAACGCAAGAAATGAAAAAGAATTTAGTTTTTTCAGAAATTCTATTATCTGAGAAAAATCCTTTACGCAATAAAAAAACATTATAGTTATTTTTTATATTTTGAAATAGCAAAAAATATTGACATAAAGAATACAATTCCAGAAACATGAGTAAGATTGCAGCCACAGAATTTATTCTCGTATAAAAGACTACAAAATAAATCTAAAATCATTAAAAACAGCGAAAATTAATCTAAAATAAATGTTCATAGCTCATTTGGCCAAAATTGTACTCCAACTAGCTACGTTACTTAATATACAGCATATCCTTTTTGGTTACGTGCATATATATATATATATATATGTACATAAATTTATTTAGTTTAAAAATGACCTATACCATTTAGTAAAATGACCAGTCTTTTCCACTTACAGCGTAACTATTCGAGACTTCCTTCTCCATTGAGTCACTGATTTTTTCTGTTCACATTTGTATTTGAAAACTTCAAAACAAAATATTAATATGCAAGCTATGTACGAAAATAATAGAACTATGAAACAGACTTTAAGATGTTCAAATCGTAAGGCCATGTTCTTTTTTCCTTATTTCTTTTGGAATTCGACAAGTTTGTTTCAAATAAGATGTCTTTTTGAATTTTGTTTATAATACCGTTTTCGCTGAGTTGTCGAAGAAGATAATTTATAGGCTTAGACAATGGAGAAAATAGCGGCATATATATAGCTACGGGAATATTGACAATTTTCTCAGGTAAAACATATACACGTTTTTCAAGCCTTAGATATGATCTGTAAAACATAGCAGATTCCAAGTTAACAGCAAGTGCCCTCATTTCTGTTTCTTTAATAAATTGCTGCATTGCAGACTCTACATTGCTTGGTGAGTTTTCATATGATGTTAAAATATCAGTCTCATTTTGAAAGAACGTTCTTAAACGTTCGCTGCCGCCATAGTGTTTAATTACCTGGCGAGCTTCGTTAAAAGTTTCAAAGTGTTTTTTTATATACACCATGCTTCAAACTTCCTATTAACGCACCTTGATATGCATTTCGAATGAAAAATGCAAACCATAAGATAGCAGCTAAGAAACACGTGAATGGCCTGTTAAGACGAGGAAATTTGGCAGGTTGCCCAGTGTATAGCGCACACGAAATTAAGTTGAAGTCACTCCACTTTCTAGACTGCTTCCTATAAAGACAATGATTTAAGAATTTTATAAATAATACAAAAAATAATGAAAGAATAAAAATTGAAAACAGTGCAATTTGCAGAAAATATTCTAATGGCAAAAAAAGTTTTTTCCAAGATGATATCATCGGACTGGCTGATACCATAATAGGTCAATTGATGTGATTACCATAATAGGTCAACATTTTTATACGGTTAGGATGTTGCAAATTGCATAAATCTATCAACAGTTAAACTATCAGAACACATAGAAAAATTCGCTTTCTCATACATGACATCGCCGACCGAACCTGACCATCTACCGTTTTTATAAAGACCATAAAGCCCTTCAACTGGAGTGATAACTTTTAATTTAAAATCCAAGTATTCCGCTATGACATTTAAAAGCCTCCCGTCATTACCATTTAAAACAATATTTCCATGGAAGTCTTGTGATATCATCATAGTTGGTTCATTGTGGAAAGTCGATAATATTAACTCACATCCATTCAAATTGCGAAATTTATCTTCAAAGAAGGTGGAAATTTGCGTTTCATCAAATTTTGGGTAATCTGTAGCAATTAGTTTGACTGGAGTCGTATTGTGGCACTGACCATCAGAAATGGGGTAGTAAGTGGAGATTTCAATAAAGGCATTTATGTTCGCAGTTATAAGTAAAACATTCGTCAGTTTAAAATTCCAGCACAATTTGAATGAGATTTTTGGGTTGCAGTTATCTTTGCTTTTAGACGAACACAGTATTATAAATTGCCCAGCATTATTAAATTCAGTAAGTTTTCCCCAACGAAGGAAGTTTCCAAACTGCTCTAGTGTTAAGAAAAAGACAATATACTGATTGACAGTGTGAATATAGAACTTGTAAGTTGACTGAATTGTCCTGATGCTTGTGTTTCCGTCATAGTTAGTCAAATCAGATTTAAATGATATTTCGTCAAATACCCAGAACATGACTTCTTCCATTTTGTCAAATGATAAATTTGCTATTCTGTAGGATATATTCAAAAGCATATCGACTTGTTTTGTTTCCACGTAATTTAAAAATTCATGGTTAATTGATTGAGCCATAGCAAACAATGATAACAAAAATATTGTAATAAGCATTTTTGAAACGTCTGCTTTGTAAGAACTAGAAATAAATTATGGAGCAGGCTATAGCGCCACTCTTATTTTATTTCTTAGCAAAATTTGTTCATGTCAAAATAATATTGATACGAAGACAATTAGATTCGAATTCATCAGCATAATAACTTTAAAATCACGTTGGTTTATTTTTACAGCTTCGACATTACGTTATAATCAATCATTAAATACTTTTATCAACTCTCATACGCTAATAGTAAACATTAACTAAAAAAAAGTAAAATAAAAATATATTTGATTTCTGTTCTTTGACGTAATTAAGTCTAGTTCGTCATGGCAATGTTATAAATCATTATGGTGCTATTTAAAGACTGACCGGCATTAATGATAATGAAGAACTCCTTAGTCAACATCACTAATGAAGTCCATTAGCACCATGATGTCGACATTTTCATATTGAATAATATCTATTGCTGTTAATTAACGTCTTAACTATTCGACATAGTTAACCTTGCTTCAGATTTTGTCTACTTACATTCAGAAAATTTACATCATCACCTTACTATCTAAAATAATCTCCTCGTGTCGTAATTCTATGTCATCATCATAATGATGTTACTTAAATTGATTTTAAATTTATTATTTGCTTTCAAAACTTATTTTCTTAAAAAAGCTACTCCTTCTCTTTAGCCGTTTCCCTTTCATGTTCCAAGTCACAAGTTAAGAATTTGTTGGGTTTATATTATTTTTTTTTAATTTTCTGTGTTATTTTCCGTTATGTCAACGACTTATTGTACTTCAGAACGTCACTGTTAAAATTTGTTTATTTTCTGTTATTAGTACAAGGTTGAAATTATGGTTATTTAATATATCCGAGGGAAGATAATTAATGACTTAAAAAAACAAAAATATTAAAAAATGTAAAATTGGGAAATAAAAAACATTAAATTAAAAATACATTAAGAAAATAATAGTAGGAGGACATCAAAATTAACACATTCCGTATAAAATGTAAAACCAATCCTAAAGGCTGGTAATTGTAAAATAAATATCTGTGACTGAAATTAACTTATTTTCAAAACAACGACGATTATTGTTTACATATTTCATTAGAAACTTACAATACCTACAGAGAAAATAAGACACCCGGTCCACGGTTTTCAGTAATTTTTGGAATTTTTCTTTCCTTATTTTTGTTTGCATTTTGTTTGTTTAATTTACAACCGCATTACGCAAAAACGTTTATTTATTAGTTTTATTTTTAACATAAATGGATTTTCAACATTTTACAGCTTAGTAGGTGTCTCAGGAATAAAATGAGGTATCATCTTCAACAACGCCAATTAATATAAGTCTGAGTGATAAAGAAAAATGTTGAAAATATTCCCTCTTAATGTATGTGATTCCTTTTTTTCGGTCATTAACGGTTTTCGGTTTTTTCGGTCAAAATCGGTTTTCTGACGATATTAAATAATATAATTAAATCGTACAATTCCATAAAAAATGTTATGAAAATATCATTAAATTGTAATGACGTTTCAATATTGCATTAGACTTGCGCTAGACGAAAGTTAATTCACGCTATCGAATCGGTTCATGTAATAGCAACGTAGACAATGTAGCTAATGTGGGTTATTCACGTGAATTACATTTTTCAAAAAAGTTGTGAAAGTTAGCAAATAATGTATATGACACTATTAGTCACATATAATTTAGAAAATTGAATCACGTGTTACACTCAGTATGAATCTTTCACAGAAAAATGTAATATATATTTTTTAAATTTTACTGTACTTAAAAAAGAAAATTTTTGCTTCTTTTGTACAATATTCTTCCGCAAAAGTTTTCAAGAAAAAAGTTATTTGATGCTTGATTATGTAACTAAAATTTAAAAAAAAATTGTTAACGGTCAATGTAACGCACGTAAACGTATTATCATTAACCATTTATCTTTCGTATTGACTGGCGTAATAAATAAAGCAGATTTGTTTCTTTTAGGATGTGCATAGTTCAAATATTGTTATCCGTTGCATCTCCAATCCGCAAGCTCAGTTATTTTTAAATATACGTACGATCATCTTTCATGTTATCATCTTTGCCTGTATGCCTTAACGGTAACAGCTACAGCTAAAAATGGTAAGGCTTCCAGTTATGGTCAGTTTCCACGGGACGACCTGTACGGTATTATTTTGGTAATAAATTAATTTACTCTTATTATATATTATTTACATGATTTATTTTTTCCATAAGGAGTGCTCATCAATGTGCGTAAGTAAAAAAATTTATGGATAACGGATACGAAAAATATTATGAGATTTTTTTGTCGTTTATGTGGTTAAGATGTTAAGGTTTTAGACTGCAATCTACGCATGAAGATTTTTTTTAAAGATGACGTGATAATGAATGCGACATTCAAAATAGAAACAAATGCAATGGATAATTATCAGTCAATAGCCAACGGAATGAAAGAAACGTTGTACGCTTAGCATTTACAATCGGTGTAGTTTATCTACGTAATGAGTGCAGTAATAATTTGCCGACAATATTGGAAAGTAAACTATTAAAACTATCTAATCTTTATTCTGTATGGCCAACGATACTCACTGACCTGTAAACTAAAATAGACAAGTGTATCGGCATTAGATTTAGCCCTTTAATGGAAATTTAAATTAATTTTTTTTTTAACAATCCTGCGTTTCGGTCTTTTATGATATTAGAAATTGGGAATAAATTCCTAATACGTTGTTAACTGTCAATATGCACTGATCTTTGAAATTTCTTTCTCCTCCATATTTTCGTCCAACATTAAAAAAATATGTAATGATACGTTTTTTAGCCGGGCGACAATAGAGTTATCAATAGTCTGGTGTCTCACCAATGTCTGGTGTCTCATCAATGGAGAACAAAGTAAAATTTTAAAACTTTAACAAAGGTTTAAATTACATATTTTCCCGTCATTAAATAATCAGTGAAAAATAAAAATAAGAACTAAATTAATAGATTGTAAATTAATTCAAAAGCTCATAAGTGCCTTCTTGAAAGTATTAACGGTCTCAATGAGATTCATGTCAGTGGAGGTACCCATATTGATTGATCTAAATGCATTATGGCAAGAGTAAATTTCCCTGATTTTTCTTTTCTTTTATTTTGTCAAAGAATATTGATAAAAATTCTATATTTGTAAACCCAGCATAGATACATTTAGTAGAAGAGGAGATGTGAGAAATACTTATATTTTTGACGTTGGCAATTATTATATATTATGACATGTCCACTCACTCTAGTCGAAAAGAAAATGGGGAAATAAAATAGTGATAAAGTATATAAAATCCATTTTTGGAAGTTTTACTTATATTCATTATTTTGTATATTTTCATACTGGCTTAACTAATGACACAATTTGAACAAAAACATATGTCCTTACATTTTGGTAATTTGGTAATAGATGATAACCTAAGTGGGGTTGAGAGTTTTGATTAAAATATACCTATATAATCACTAAACTTCAGCGCAGAAAAACCTTTCTTGTTCCCGTTATAATAAATCTAAATATGTTAATTAGATTTTATAATAGACTTTTTACAATAAGAAATTTGTAATTTTGGTTTCAATTTCTTTTCCACTATGTAAATGTTTATTTTTCTTTACATTGGAAGTTTATTTATAAGTAAATTTCTGTGGTGCAGAAAGCCATGTAAAGATCTAATTACATTTTTTGGTGTTTATCGAGACATTTCTTATAATTTTCATTTAAGATTAGATTGAAAAGTATATGTTTTTATGCTATAAATGCAATATTATCTGAAATATTATTGAAATGATATTTTGGAATGCCTTGACCAATGACCTATGAAATAAGTAACCAAAATACATCTGAGGTTATATTTTAGTTACTTATTTCTTGACGAATTTAATTTTTTATATATTGATAAATACATTGAAGCCAGTACTGAGGTGAGTACTTGAATAAAGTGATATGTAGAAATACGATGTGAGTTATATGAGTCCAGATAATTGAAAGTATTTCGTACTGCGACATGCATTTATGTACAACCTAATACGATATCAAGATTGAGACAGCGATACGCGAATGTCCAGAGTGCTGAGATGGGGAATGAAAGTCAATGACCGAGATAAAACATACCGCAAAAGCCCACGCGCCTCTCACCGAAAATCTACAATTAAACCTGCACCAAGCGCGTTCTGCTTTTTCCACCGCAGGATGTAAAGCTCCGCGTAAACCCCACTGGATTATGGCATGCCATACCTCCGCGGCTCATGCATCATAGATAAGTGATATGTTTTTAGCGCGGAGGTAGACGTCGTTTATGCGTGCTGACTTCGTCATCGAGCTACATTATTTTATTGCCTTAATTAATTTTTCTAGTGTTTTCTAGCTAATTTATATTACCTCAAGTTCAGTTTTTTGATTTTGTTCTCGAAAATAGTCTTACATTTTACTTTTACAAAACAAAAGAGTACAAAGCTTTAAACTTAAATAGTTATTAATAATGACTCTCCGATAGCCTACGGTTTGTATATTGGTAGGCCTGAAGCCTTGAGGCGTAGACCGCTTAAACGTGTGGAATGTTTACAGTGTATAATAAAACGCGTATCTCGAATATTTCGTAAAAATGATTTACAAAGTAGAGTTAGTCTTGCAAATGTGAAGTAAGAATTTTATGACGTAATAACGTTTCATGTTCTATGTTAAAGCGACATGTTCAAATAAACTAAATTATTTACTTAGCACTTTATGAGACGTTAGATTATTTTAATACTAACTGCGCCCGCGACTTCGTTTCCATGTGGGAAATATATTTATATTTCCCCATCTCAGCACTCTGGACATTCGCGTATCGCTGTCTCAATCTTGATATCGTATTAGGTTGTACATAAATGCATGTCGCAGTACGAAATACTTTCAATTATCTGGACTCATATAACTCACATCGTATTTCTATATATCACTTTATTCAAGTACTCACCTCAGTACTGGCCTCAATGTATTTATCAATATATAAAAAATTAAATTCGTCAAGAAATAAGTAACTAAAATATAACCTCAGATGTATTTTGGTTACTTATTTCATAGGTCAATGTTATAGGTCATTGGTCAAGGCATTCCAAAATATCATTTCTACATATATTATTAAGTTAATTACAAGATTAATTCATGTTATATCATTTGTTATAATAATCATAGAAGTAAACATTTTCGAAAGTAAAGAGTACTCACTTAGGGTACTTTTGTGATAAAGCAAAGTGTCTTATTTTATTTTTAGTTGGTTAAGCGAGATAAAACGGGGCTCATGTCTTTGCGCAGATCCAACAAAATCTGTGAGTGAGAATGTCATCAAAGTACTTTATCTCTTTTCACGTAGTGTGCGAGGAAATAAACAAGTTAACAGACAAAAAACAAACAATTAAAAACAAAATTATTGTATTCTCCCGGATCACTCCACACTGTACTTTGGCCACGCCCATGTCGTTTTCGCATGTTCATGTGGAAAATTTCATTACGCGATTTAAAATACGCATAGTAACTTCTATTGATGTGTAAAGATATTCTATATATTTATGTGATAACTACGCGTCGAGTAGCTGAATACTTCTTTTTGTTGTAATTGTCGTACTAACGCAATAGTGAAGTATTTTCAAAAATATTAAATTCGCATATCGTCTGATGGAGAAAACGGCTTACGATGAGAAAAAAATTGATGTTGCTTTAAAGCAACTCTTACATATTAAAAATTCCATCCTAATCGATTCAGTAGTTTTGCATAATGCGTGTTCAAACAGATAAACAGACAAACTGGCAAAAACTGCATTTTTGTATTGTACTCAATATCTATAACAATTTTAGCTCTAAATTTTTTTGTATGCGTAATGAACTACGAAACCGAGCTTAAACCGTTTACGTTTTACTCCTATTTGTAATAATTACTAACTTTATAATACTGTAATGGTAGAAAATAAGTACCCGTTGTCAAGGAAAGAAATCGCTTATATCACATTTTGTACACCGAAAAAAAATTTGCGCATATTTATTGTCTCCATATCTTGTTAAATATCATAAGAATATTATTGAATCTCTATATGAAAAAAAATATTTTTGCTAGTAACCCCGTAGCTATTCGGTGTCTCATGCAGTAATGTTCCAAACAATGATTACTTTACTTTATTAGTGATAAAAATGAGATTGTACGTTTATTATCACGTAAATTGTTTGTTTAATTTTTTAAGCAAAAATGAAGTTAAGAAAAATTATGGACGTGATCATTAAAAATATTCGCCACATTTAATGTAGTGATTAATTTTTTAATTTTAAGTTAATTTCCTTTAACATCAAATTGTCATATTATATTGTAACCAGAAATAAACAAAGTCGCTTAAATCGGAAGGATACAAAATCAGAAACGTTTCCGAGACAATTTCGATCGATGGTGCAGCCGTTTCGTTGGCTGTTTCCGTAATACCAGATTACCTCAACCAATAAGCACGAGTTCTTATCACCATACAGGACACATGAAGTCAGCAGTTCAGATAAGGGCTATTACCACACCGGAGACATGGAGTAATAGCCCAGTTGACTTATCCCACAGAAAGGGATTCTCAGTAAAAGACAGAGTCGTAAACTGAAAGTCTACGAACTGTAAGAAAAGGTAAACAAATCATTGTAAAAACAATAGGCAATAAGTACACAACTTACACGATTATAGTGGTAATCCCTATTTTCAAGTTCTTGTTAGTAAGATGTATTAAACTTAAGCTCTAATTAGTCAATTGTATTAGAATTAAATCCACTATTAAATTCAATGATTTTAATGACGCAGTCGGTAGGATAGCAGGAACTTTCAAACGTTGCTTGTGTTGTTGATTTAACAGTTAATTAGCTGTTCTTATATACTTACGGGTTTCAATAATTGAAGTTGTAGTAGCACCAATAGTTACCTAGTATAATATTCCTTTATGTGGTTTAATCACAACATAATAAAAAAAATAAATAATACTAAATTACTCACAAATAAATGAAACTACGTGATGTTGTATTATTTCTACTTTCTTTAATTGCTTTACCACGACCTAGGTTGTATTACAACATCTTCAGGTGAGATATTAGCAAAGGGTCGCAATCTGAAAGTCTACGAACATTCAAAGGGTCGCAATTTTGCGGTGAAAATATTTTTCTGACAATAAATATATACATCAGGGACAAACTTTTAGCAAGGTTGGAATCAATTTGAAGTTAGAGTGCTTTTCTCGCAGGCAATTATATATCAGGTTACCCAAAGTGCGAACTCAAGAAATTTTCTTCAAAAAAATTATGAAACCATATACATATTGTATTAATAATATCTTACCAATTGAGCTAAAATATTAAAAAGTAAAAAATGCAACTAAATGGATATAAACGATCGTATTGAACTTTTAGATGCACCTCAGAACATGAAATTTAGTTTTGAAATTTGAAGTCAAAATTACACATTTTTATCGACTATATGATAAAATAATTTTAATCTTTAATAACGGTGTAAGCGAAATATATAAATCATAAAATCAGACCTAAGCTCAGGTTCAAGCAAGAAATTGAAAACTTGAAAAAAGGGACAAGGGACATGTTTGAAGACCAGTATCGGCATATAAGTGTGGCGAATATACGCCGATTTCGGTAATACAGAAATATGCGAAAGATCGAGACTTCTAATTACGTCATTTGACATTCAGAAGCAAAAAGTATCATATTAATATATTTGTATAGCAATTTCTATAAATTTTCCCATTTCTTGTATAGATCCGTTATTCTTGGTGGTTTTCAAATATACTGATTTTTCATGAAATTTAAAGCCATAAAATTTGTACTCAGCTGCAATGCTACCGTTCAATATGTTATGTAGGTCTTATTTAATGAAGGCAATAAGTATCGTTGTACCTTTATTAATTTTGCATTCACTGTGTGTACATAATTGTTCTACTGTATTTTTTATATTTTCCTTTACATGAATTTTTTTTTGTTCGTCCTATAAACATATTTCATCTTACATAATAAAAATATAAAATATAATGAAATTAATGTATGTTGAAAAGTTTAAAGTATTTTGAGAAAGAATATTACTATCAAAATAATGCATCAGAAAGAATTAATTTGAAATAAAGGACGTACTCGAAAAAAGTGCCAAAATGTTGACATTACGCCGAATGTGATCAAAGACATCAAATTTTCAGAAAAATATGTATAGAAGTTTAATGTTACTGAGGCACAAGAGTGTGTTAATAAAGTGTAATTTAATGGAACACTACGCCGTAGGATCAGTGAGTAAATAAATTACCTCAAACGTACAAATACTCTTTTGTTTCATTCCTAATCTTTTTTGTTTTTCGTGGAAATCTATCAAATTAGGCTATTTTTTTCATTAATTGTCAGTTTCTCGTGGTATATTTTGATTTCGCCTGCTTACTGTACAATCAATTATTTAAACACGCGACACAATATACGGACAAAGAGAAAAATACATTTTCAATAACCGATGTCAACAATTTTTCTGCCTCATGTAAAATTATTTTTGAATGCCAATTAATTTAACTGTTGGATTTAATATCAATAGCAAAAATACCTTTCACAATTAAATAAAACTACGTGATGAAGTATTATTTCTATTTTCTTTAAGTTCTTTACCACGACCTAGGTTTCGTTGTATTACAAACATCTTCAGGTGTAGAAGTAAAAATAATAATAATAATAGTTTCATTTAATTGTGAATAATGAATTTCTAGGAAATTAACGCCAAATATATTCAATATATAAATACCTTTCTTTATCATATGTGTATTAAATCATTCTCATATGTGTATTAAAAAAGGTAAAGTCTTAACTATGTTTAGTTTTATTTCAAGCGCACATTCAAATATTCTACAATACTCATCTGCTTTTTGCACGTTTACATTAATGTGCATTAATTAATTAGCTAATGAACTGCGCTATTTTTAGACGCCCTTGCTCTTAATATTTTCTTCTCCCCATTGATTTTGCATATTTACCGTACGATCAGTTATCTAAGCACCCCATACTTCTAAGTGGCGCAACATACGGTAAAGTAAAACAATTATTAGACTGAACATCAAAGTACCAATATGTTTCTTCATGTCCGTTGATTTACGTAATCATCCCCTTATGTGAAGCAACGAAGTCAAGTCTTAATCAGTGTCTCTACAATTTTATTATAATATACGAGCAGTATCTCAGTTGATAAGATACCTAACATCTAATCGTAATGCTGTCAATACAATTCAATTAATACACATCAAATTACAGTAATCTTATTCACCCTATTTATTACTGTCAATCTATAGTTTAAGGAGTCGCGGTAACTGTATACGTTGAAATTTACTTGATACATCTAAGAGTAATCAGTTTAAACAAAACTGTCAAACTTTTTTAATATTTTAAACATAATCCTCGATATTTATCACCCATGCATAAAAAATAAGGTTAAATTCATTCGGTTACATTAAATTAAGTTTAAATTGGTATTCAACAATATATAAAAAATTAAGTGAAAAAAGAGCAGGACTCTCAAATTCATCAACACATTATTTAGAAAGTAAATTCGAAAGACAGTAACACGATTTTCTTTTCTAAGAGAAATAACGAAATATTTCTATCATTGATAATTTCTATTCTCTGTCTGAATTTATGAGTTTGTGATTAGGCTTCAAACCAAACTTGATCTTTTAACTACGTGTGCACTTCACTTAGACATCGGAAAGCCTTCTCGTTGACTGGTTTGAAAGTGTAGAGATATTTCATGAATTTTCCAATCGTGAAGCTATGGTGATATTTTCGTTCTTGCCACGTTATTTTCGTCAAATATTTTTGATACTGCTTAAATTTATTACACAATATTACAACGTTTAAAGTTATTTAAAAACACATATAGTTGACGTTAAAAAATTTACTGTCAAGCAATAAAGCTACATGATGAATGGAAGATAAAAGTTATATGATGGAGCTTGTAAAAGATAGTCAGCACACGAGACGATAAATATCATAGACTGTAAAATTAGCTTTCACTAAAATAATAATACAAACAAATTAAAACACAATTTTCCATTTTTTCACGGTAGAAACCATCGCAACTAAATATATTTGTACGGAAAGAAAACACACAGAGCTCTTTATGAGGTAAACTTAGCTTTAAATAAAATCATTGCACAGAAAAATAAAATACCATTAAAAAGAAAAAACACAAAGGTCTCTGATTTATCAGCTTTTTTTGCAATAATTTTTTTGCGTTACCGTAAACATTTTAAGGAAAAATTATATTCTGCAAATATTATAAATTTTATTTTATTTTAAGGCTCTCATTACAAAGTTTTTATTAAAATATGCAGAAAAAATGTTAACACGTAGAATCATGTCATGTTATTTAATGTATCAGGTTTTTTGATTTCCTGAAAAAACTTCACTGATTGGGCAGATGAAAACTGATAGATTCCGTTCTTTCTTTTAAAGTGCAGATTAATAAAAATTAAAAGAAATTTTAATGCATCTTCAATAGATAGTCAAGTCGACATATTACTTTAAAACACATTATTATTAAATTTGAGACGAAATAAAATTACACTTCATTCTTTACTAAAGTGTTGTTGCGTTTTCCTTTCTTGCGGTATTATTCATCGCTCTAAGTTTGATATCGGGCCTTGTCGGGCTTTACCGGGATTATCGTCTTGTGCTCGACTGATAACATCATGAATGCTTTTGAATATTTTCTGATTTAGTGAAATATTGAATATATTTGGCGTTAATTTTGTAGAAATTCATTATTCACACTTAAATGAAACTACGTGATGTAGTATTATTTCTACTTTCTTTAAGTTTTTTACTATAACCTACGTTTCGTTGTATTACAACATCTTCAGGTACGATATTAGCAAAGATCTATCTTTGCTAAAATTTGTGTAAAATAAAAGATGAAAATTTTAAAGGGCAAAAATTGTTTTCGACGTTCTCGATATTTAATATAAAAACTCTGAATAAAAATAATAGAACATCTATTCTAGCATTCCCTAAAACAAATTCACCCTATAAGGGTGTAAAAAGTCTAGTCTCCATTTCTTAACTTAAAAAAACTTTTACCCCTAAAGAACGTGCTGAGAAGAAGAAACGCTTCCGGGCTAAATTTACCGATGCAATGAGAAAAACAGTTCAATGACGCTGTTATACAGTATACGCAAAGTAATACGGAGGCGCAAGTAATAAGGAGGGCAAAGTATCTTAGAGCAGTCATGTTTTCCCAACAAAATAATCCGAAGCTTCACAATGCTGCACTCATAATTTACCAGCAAAGTAAGCCAGAGTCTCGCGTTGCAGACGCCTGAAATATAAACAAATATAAAAGTATAAACAAAATAATCCACAGGTTCAACGAGCAGCTGTTTCTATGCATTAAAATGACAATCCAGAAAATCAGTTTGATATAGATGCAAAAAATACAATGTGATATAGATGATAGGTCAAATTATGATTTCACTGATTTTTCAATCGATCGAAGTAAAAATATGTTGTAAAATCACAAGTTAATTAAAATTAAACAAACAAATCAAACGTTATAATCATTTTTAACAGGTCGCCCCTCGTTTTTGATACATTTTTGCACGCATTTTTTTTCGTTTGTTCGTGGACTCTATTAAATAAAGAAATGTCTTGGTGGTACTTATAGGCTAGTCGCAATATTTCTAAAACACTAAGTCTTGACACTAAGTGTGACCATTATTTCAATTTTTAGGGCATATTGTGTGTGTATGTGTGTGTATATATATATATATATATATATATATATATATATATATATATATATATATATATATATAATCGTTTTACCGCAATTCATGTTTCTTGTATTTAAGTAAAATTACTTATGACAATTAATGAATTAATAAAGTTAATATTTTATTTAAAAATATTTCATTGATGGTAAATAAACCTTCAAAATATTCTCAATTACATATTACATCACTACGACACTTCCCTGATTTAGACTCTTACTCCCAAGGAAATAATTTGTTCTTAATCTAATACATCTCTAAAGGGATAAAGTAGTGGTAGCATTATGGAGACTCCCAAATATTTTATTTTATATTTTTGTATAGCGTTTGCAGTAAATAAGTGGTACAAGTGAAAAATGAATCTCAAATTGTTATAACCATATTTAAATTTTAACCAAACAATATTCCCATACGTGTTTATTAAAATACTAATCATACCATGGGTAACTGTTGTTCGTTGTTATGTACTTAAACAGAAATAACCACAGCGTACTTTTGGCTAGGTATTGTAACCATGATACGAGCTAGCATTAATAACATATATATTAATAACCATTGCTACAGCAAAAAAACTAATCGGTTTAACCCTAGAGAAATCCAAAATTTGCTAAAACTCATGAATTCCCTAAAACGATAGAATTTCCGGTAACCTTAATTTCTTGTCCTGCTGCATCAAACTTACTATACTTTGCTACTAATTTTCATCAAGTGGAACACTTGTCATGGATAAAATGACACATCTTCAACTGTGGTGAAAAAAGTCTAAGTAACAAAAGTTTTAAATTGCGTCAAACTTAAACCAAAACAAAAACAAATTCTGGAACCTCTTCCTGATTTATGTCAACTGTTTTAGTTGATCAGTGAGATGTTTCCATAGTGAATTTATTACTACATAGGCATTGTCTATTGGAGTGCAGTTTAGTTTACTTTTCTCATCGAAAAGAAGTATGTGCAGAATTGCAATTGAATAGGAAGTTACGAATACTCATTAAAAATATTTCTTGAAATAAAAGATATATATATATCACCGTTACATAGCCTTTTAGCGCTAAGCCTTCACTATTTTCATGAAGAAAAGTTCTTCACTATTTTCATGAAGAAAAAAACCACAATTTTAAAATCAAATTTCTGAGGAAGCCCTAAATAAAGCAGGGAATCAATTGGAAATTTGTTAGGTCCAACAGTACACATGTATAAAATGACAATAATACAATATAATTCAGAATTGAAAATAGTATATGTATACATCTGCATATCACATATTTTGTGCGATTCTATAACAAAAGAAAAACTCTTACCAAATATGTTTTCACCCCTTTTGAGGCAAAATCTTCAAATATAGCCTTATTAAATGTCAGTGAAATATCAATACAAAAAAAATCAAAATATAAAAATATTTACAGAATTTGTCAAAAATTTATCAATAAATCATACTGACCGTCACTGCAACATGACGCTACTTTCTGTATACTCTGTAACTTTTTATACGAGTACATGAAACTCTTAATTCTGAAATACTGTAAATCCGAAGTAATAATTATTAAAAATCACGAAAGATGCAACTTACTAAAGATTTTACGTTACCTTGTGACTCGCGTTCGTTTCACGACTTCGTTTCACGTTCAACTCCCAAACGAGTAGAGATTACATCAATTCCCCCCAATTTCTCCTCTTATGAAGAGCGAAAATTTCCAATTAAAATTAATTTTACCCACAAACACATTACCTTAAAAACTTCGTTTTATATTTTTCATCACTCACTTCCACAAACACAGAAATTATAAAATTGTTTCTGTTTCATTTTGCAAATATAAATTGTAAGAAAAAATGGCTATTAACTTTGGAAGTATTGAGACTTTAATATAACTATTGTATATTCTAATCGTTTTTAGTATACCGCTTTCAAAATTTTAATGCTAATGGAAGATGACACGACTTTAAGCATTTTTCCCATTTTAGTTCTTAGAAAAATATGGCTAGCAGGTACATTAAATATAATATTTACAAATTATAAATATGGTATTTTTTTCACTTTATGTGTATAATGTAAACACCATAATTGTAGGTTTTAGCTTTATATACATATGTTTGGTCATTTTGGTGTCTATTAACAAAAATAATTTAATAATACAAGGAAAACAACGAATAATTTCCTTGTAAAGAGTTCCCAAAAGCTGTAATTAACTTTCT
Organism: Druceiella hillmani; assembly: GCA_039881145.1. NCBI lineage: Eukaryota > Metazoa > Arthropoda > Insecta > Lepidoptera > Hepialidae > Druceiella > Druceiella hillmani. The sequence goes on from JAYKKI010000012.1 coordinate 25,239,442, forward strand.
GTAAATCTAATATAATCGCTTTTTATCCTCGAATGTACAATATCGATATTTTTCTTCCTGTGCATAAAACCTTGCCCATTAACTTTTATTTATAACTAAACTAAACTTATGTGCAGTGTTCGTACCGGTATTGTAGGCTTAACACCAGGGACCTAATAACCACTAGACTTGTGATTAAACACGTTCACTATCAAAGTGTGTTAAAATTTGAGAGTTGCGGGGGGGGGGTATAGTACTCGCTTCTAATTGGCTAACGCTCACTGTATTAGTAAATTAGAAATGACATATTTTATTGTAATTGGTCAGCGGACGCGCCAATCATATGTTTATTAATCTTAACTATCGGGGCTGCAAAAATATCGATAAACCATTATTCGATAGTATTTATTTATCGAGCTACGTACTATTACCATATCGAAGATGATCATTTATTTCAATGTTTATTAATTTTTTAGCAACTTTAATATTATAATTTTATAAAGGTGCATAGACAATCAAAATTATATGGATGAGCACAATATGGTATTTTAACTCTATTTGGTATTAATTGGCCAACCCAAAACAAATTTGTCATTATAATCCTGCGTGGGCTGATTTTGTAGAGTCGATGAGGATCAAATTTATTCAACATATAGGCAAAATTAAATCATGCAAATCTAAGTGTAATTAAAGTAAAAAAAATCACCTACTGAATAAAAAAAAATTAGGTTGAAAATAAAATAAATGTTTGACGAGTAAATATTCGATATTTAAAAAAAGTACAAAATATTCTAAAAATATTTTAAGAATTGAAATTATTTTCTGGAACATTAGTACCTGAAGTAATGAGTGACTAAAATGTACTAATGGTAGGAACCGTTAGTACATTTTAGTGACTCAATTGTTGAGTAAATTTGTTCAAAATAATTGATAATGTATGTGATCAGATAATGTAAAATGTAAATGTTTAAGTATGTATCTCTAGATTTAAATGTACTATTGGACTTAGTTATAAAAAAAACAAAAGTTTCTAGTATTATCCACATTACGGAGTTTGTAAATAATGGATATGTCATAAGCGAGAACCATATTTTTTGAAATATGGGTATCGTTAACGTCTTGTTACTAGTCGCAGTCATAATGTTATGCAATATTGATGTACAACCATAAAAACATATCAAAGTACGTTATGTAATAAGTGCTTGTAAAAAACGTGAACAGAAAAATAAAACATTAATGAATCGATAACATAATAAATAACAAAACATGAATAGACATAGTTGGTACATTCGTTAAGAACGAGTAAGATAGTTTAAACAGAAACGAATTAACATCAAATAACTCCAAGGACAATCAGTTATAAATAATTATGGTTACCTTCAAGAATTAAAAAAAAAAACACTGGATGTTTTAATCCTCTATGTCTCAATAACCACTTAGGTTCATGCTTATGTCAGTTGAAGTACAAAAATATAACCTCGGTATGACGTCAGGTATATCTTGCATCCCTTTTTAAAGTGATCCTGAATTAAATTATAGTGAAACTACATTCACTCGTAAACTTTTATGTCAGATTTCGAATTCTAAACACTTTTTTTTTTTAAACACCTTATATCGCAATGTACTGTTGAAGCTATAAATTTACATAAAAATTAATTATATTTAATTGCGTAACATTTGCGGCGAGAGAAATATCTTTGACAGAATTTTTTTTATTCTTCGTTTTCTAGCATATTTTTAATTATAAAAATCTCGGATACCGGACTCTTTGGCAGAATATTATCATAGGGTGACGGAGAAGAAAAAAAACGTACATAGAGAAAAATTAATCTACGCAACTTTAAGGGGAAATACGACATGAAATATCCATAATCTAAAAAAGACTTTTAGATTTTTGGTTACCTTTTTACAACCATGCACGAACGAAATTACGAAATGTTATAGCGCATGCCTAGATCATATAAGAAGGCTAACCAAATAATATTAGTGTCGAAGATGGTCAGCTTGGCTGTAGTTAAAAAGCTTTTAATTCTATGAAATGAAAAGTAGAATGGGCTAAAAAAGTAATTTTATACTGTTCTTTGGTAAAAAATGTTTACCAAATATAAAATGTTCTTTAGAATAGGTCAATCAAGTGTGGATACCGCAATGATTTTTGAAATCGTTTGATTTATAAACCAATATAACTGCTGGTTCTAATGACGAAATTAAAAAGTCCTCTTGATTCTTTTTTTCAGTATTGATGATTGGAAAGTTCCGATTTTTAATTCTTTTTTAAGTAAATAGCTTACTATTGCTTTACAAAAATGGAACCAGTTTAAATATTTTAACGTTTCATGGATGACCCTTTAGCGTTACAATAGCTAAGAATGTGAAATTTCCTCATTGGTAATTTTAAAACAAATATTTCAAAGTAAATCTTAGGAATTCAAATATCCGTTTTTGAGCAATGATTGCTATATTTTGAAACTGACTTGAAATATTTATTAAATTCAAAGTTAAACGAAGCCAAAAGATTAGGTGGAAATATTATAAAAACTGCCAAATGTTCATCAAACCTGAACTCTAAATATTTGTGGTTTCAAATTCAAAATTAAATATTTTGTAATTCGATATACAAGTTTTGTTGGACTTTGTATATGTATATACAAGCTGATTTATCCACGCGACTTCGTACGCGTATAATTATACAAAGCTAAACTCACCGGAAAGTAGTTTAGAATTAGTATCGTTTCTTAATTTTTTCTGCATCTACAAAATTTTGACAAAATGCTTATGGGTTCTTAGTAGATGCTTGCGTCATGAAACTTAGCTCTGTTTTAAATTTAAGCTCAATGTGTCCCGTGATATGAGCTGCACATTGTCCAGTGGTGAAACTTTACTTTTAGTAAACGTATTTTTAATGCATTTACAAAAAAAAATAGCTCAGACTAAACGTATTAACAAAAAATAATAAAAATAAAATAAGAAATCAGATAAAGAAAAAACCAAAAAATTAAACTGAATTACTGTCCTTTAAAATGAGTAAGTTTTTTAATATTTATCGAACATTTTTTTCGGGTCGTATCGTTTTCTCAAGAAGGTTATCCCAGTATACAAATATTTCTGCATAATCGCTTTCGTTAGTTCTATTAAATGATTTATCTATTTATTTTTAAATTGGTGGAATTTAGTTTCTTTATACAATTTTACACCTATAAATATTTTTAAGGCTTTACCAGTTATATATTTTACTATAAAATTAGCCGTGGAATTATATTATCTGTGCTATTAAAGCCCTTCCTTAATATTATTGCACACCGATGGCATATTTTTAAGACGACATCGAATACGTAACACAGACCCCATTTATTTATTTTTAAAAGTATGCTATTATATGATTACACGACGATATCACAATATCGCACTTAATTTTTTTTAAAGAGAGATTGAACCACAAAACCGGCAATATGTTTTATAAATTTTTCCAGAGGGCGGTAGAAAATTGCATTCTTTTATGTTATCTATTGTGTCATTTAATATCATTGTCTCTATCTGAGAGACATTGTCACTCTTGCATCTTCTTGAAGTTATATTCATGTGTTGGATACCTGAAGAGCGGTTTAAAATAAATATTTTTTTCCAAATGGACGTAGTTTCCACCGCTATTTAATTTTATATGAGTTAAAATCTTTTTATAAATGCTTTCAAATTGCCTGGCTGTGGGATTATCGTTATAACCACCGTGAGTACGTATATTCAAAAAGAATAGTTTTAAGTGATCCTTGCTAATTTTATGAAAAGCCAAAAACATTATGGGAGAATTTTTATTTAGGACAAGTTCACAAAACTTGGCTTTTGCACTTTCAATAGTTAAACAAAAAAAAATGCAACCATACCATTTAACTAATGTTAAAAGTGCAAAGTGAAAACAAAAATTTTTCATTGTATTTAATTTTTGGAATATATCCGAATTTATTTTTAGATAATTGCCTTTTGACTATTTCCTTATTTTGTGCGCCAATGCTATCCAGAAGTAATCTGTTTTTTTCGTTGATTAAACACTTGCTAATCCAGGTATTAAAGATTTCATTTAAATTAGGTATTTTTATATTAAATCTACTTGTTATATTCTGTACCTGTTTAATTTTTAATCCCTGTTGATTAATTTTGTTATGTAATTTTTTCTTCGTTGGATAATCTAACTTACTTTAATAACGGATCACATCTAAAACCCTATGTCGAGATCTCTTCTTTCAACACGCGTTGTTCATATGTCTACAAAAAAGAAATAAATTTTAAAACTTATATGCTCCAGTATATTAAACTAATATAAATGTATCACCGCTATTATTTTTCCCAGTCTCATTATATCATGACTATAGTTTAAAATATTGCCTTTTATTCGTAAATAATAATGTATATAAAGCAAGTATGAAAATTAATTTTTATTCCACAACCTCTTCGGAAACTCTATCACTGAATTTCAGTCTATAGAAAATATTTTAGATACTAGTGGAAATAAGAAAAATTCACTTAAATATACTAAATAATATGATCTCTATATTTGGTTCACAATTCGACTTCGCCGTTTACCGTTTTGAATGTGAAACTTTAATTAATTACAAGTAAATATTAAAGATAAAAAGACTTGTGAAACTTTTAATATTCAACTTTTTTATTATCATTTTGTAAATGCATGGATGATTCGAACTAATGAGAATATACATAGATAAGTATTTCACGTCGTTTTCAAAGATTATTAAATGTTTATGACATAATGTATTCAGTTATTTAATGCCCATAAGGTTAGTTATTTTAAATGAATCTTTGTAAATTATGTTAGAAATTCATCCTAATTTACTTAAATGTGATGGACAAAATATAGGAATTACAGCTGGAAAAAATACAACTAATATATTCAATAGCGCATATCTCTTGTTTTACCAACGTACTGCTATCGGGGTTGTCCAGGTATGGTATGTCCAGTGATTATTAGGTCTATGCTTAACACCGTACATTTGGCATTGTAAGGAGCATTTTACAAACCACTAGTTTTTTGACGACAACTTAGTAAAATTTGAAACCGATTATTTATTTATTTTGGTTTCCCATCACATTATTTTTTCTAAATTAAAAGAATTGTTGGCTAAAGTTTTATGAACAAGTTAACTAAAGTTTTAAAAGTTTTCATATCAGATTATGACAACTAGTCGACGTGAGGAGGATTATTTTTAATCCGAAGTCCTTTTCTTAAAGGGTGGCAAGTAACAAGTATTTTTCTTTAATTTTAATTTAAAAACACAAAGAAGATTAAAAAGTTCTGGACTATTGAGTAAAAAGAAAAAGGTTTAAAATATGTATATATAATAAATACGGAGAAATATAAACCATTTAAAGTGTTGATAATACTTGCACAAATTTTACTCACCACACGTCTTTGACTCCTGGTTAATTTTATTGCTTCAATTAATCATATGGGTAAAGATGACGATCAGATCCCAAAATTGCTAACCGCCTCAATTCATATTTTAATATCTTCTCCGCGTGATTTGATATTACTTTTTGCCATCTAATATAATTTGACAAAATAAATTTTCG